>OX104063.1:224355901-224381515 GCA_944474145.2 Dicrocoelium dendriticum
ATTGTTGTTAATGAGAGCTGGTCTGCTTAACTGGACCGGAGGTTAGACGTGTTGGAGGGACCGTGCGGTAGCAGATTAGCTCAAAGGCATCTGCGGTGAGTTTAAAGAACCTGTAAAGATGGCAGAAGGCAGCTACGTACCAACAGTTCATAGTGCGTGGGCTTGTATGAGAAGGCTTAACTGTATGAAACTGTCGAGCACCTAACGTGTCAACTCGTTTTTATAAATATATGGCCAGCTTGAGATTAAACTGCCGCCAGGTTAGGAGTGCAATTCAGTTACGCAGTGGGCTTGCCCCCCCCATCTTCATCGGAGCGACGGGGCCGGATACAGTCTTCTCGAGGTTGAGATGTGTCGGTGTGTGATGTTGTTTGGTATACTGCGTACGGGTGACCTATAAGAAGCGGGTTGTAGCGTGGTAACCCAGCTTAGGTGCCTTAGATAGTCTATGTACTGCACCAGCTTGATGACTTATAACGGCGTAAGATTTATGTCGGTAGTCGTCATTAGGGAGTAGTGGAACGGGTGGATTCGCCAGCAGGACCGTGTTATTATTGGACAGTCTAGGGGTTAAAAGAACTGGTTGGCTGTCGGGGCCCCTACGTGAAGTGGCGTGCCCTTTTTTGGCTGTTCTGTGCTGCGACGCTGTAAGCGTCTACCCGGTTGCGAGAGTTGAAAGTAGCGACACTGTTCTGGCGTAGTGTAGTGTAGGGCTAATTTGGACTTTTTTATTTACATAGGCTGAAGTGACATGCAGGTATTCCTTGAACTAACGTTATAGGAACCAAGTATGGATTTCTGGGGAGTGGCACATTGCTTGTTCCTGCCTGAGATCGGAGGGTTGCACTCAACCAACAGTGGTACACATAAGATTATTAAAGTTATTGAACCTTTAAGGTTGTCAATCTGTCGGTTATAGTAGGTGATGCCCTTCTGTTAGGTCTAGGCCGCGTGGTGTGGGGTTGCCCTGTTTTTCTTTGGTGGATCGCTATCAATTGGTATGAGGTACTCACGGTTAAAACTGTAGAGTTGTAGAGAGGCAGGTGTAATGCGCCTTTCGTTTTGGGGGCCTCGATTGCGTGAGAAGTTCTTGTTAGTCACGTGGTGGTGCACTGTTCAGTAAGTTAAGTGGCTGACGTTTGACCTCCGCCAAAAATAATATCATTAATTAATATGATTAGTAATACGTTACATTCGCTAGGAGCTAAAACAGAGGACACACCTGTAAAGGCGTGATCAAATAATGCATACAAGCATTTAGCTTTGTCGTTTTAGTGAAGTGTCGTGTAAAAAACATTGTGTTGTTATGTAATGGACTGCATTGTAAAGGTATAAGGAACAGAAGATGTTCGTTTCCGTAATGATGTGTAGAGCATAGAAGAGCTGTGTATGCCACTTGTGTGCAAGTAATAGTCAGACTACAGGGGCGCCAATTATTTATGACGGCGGCGCTGTTGTGCTTGCGCACAAAAAAAATCCGTCACAAACACAAGTGGAGTAATTTCGTACACAGGTAGTGTTTAACATCTTGAGCCATCATGGCGATGCCTGTAAACAGGTCATTTGTTGCCATTAACGCGAATGTAGTTCGTGATATCTGTGTCGCCAACGAAAGCATCATTATAGAGCCCATTAGGCAGAAGTAGCTAGTCATGGTCTCGATGTCAGAAGGGCTTAGGGAGGACTGCGTCACAGTAGATGAAATGCTGTAGGCTGATTGTATCACTGACTAGGCTTTGGTGGCTAGTGCACAGGCGCACCGCTACATGGTTGCCTAAGTAGCATGGTGTGAACGACAGGCGTGACGAATGTGTGTGCTTTATAGGGAGATACGACTTGTCCCTAGGCACAATATTACCCACCAACTTTATATTTGTGACTACTAAGTTAACTTCATTCTGTCTGAGCGGTTCGTGTCAAGGTCAAGCATGTCACGGAATTATGCCCGTTTCGTTGCTATCTACCTCACGATCATACAAAACTTGACACGACAACAGCTTAGAGTGGCACTACAGTAGAGGTCGCTAGCGTTCTTTTACTGTGCAGGAACACGAAGGTTGTATATGATGCCTGACACACACAGTCAAAACCATACTGAGAGATTAAGATTAGTCATTTGTGTGGTAGCGTTTGGCACATTATGGGTCCACCGTGCTGTATGTGACCTAAGAATACACACAAGGCACTACTGGACAGTGAAAGTAGCAAGTCCAGTCACTGGTGGTGAACCTCTCCGACCCTTGGCCATAGGCCAGGATCTATATTGGTTTGATGCCAAGTAATCAGGCTCTCTGCCAGATGGTGTTTGTAGTCCACAGTACGTTGCGTTATCACGATAGCGCCCCTAGATACAAGATGTTGGCTGTACTCTGTGAGCATCTAACCGAATCGGTTGCACTAAGATGACATATTCTTGGCCAGTACTTGATTCTGTCTTAAAATTGAGAAAGTATGTGGCTGACACTCACGAACTACAGAGCTTGGTCTGTTTAGATTCTTTCGGTGTAGACGTTATAATTTGCTGAAGCGTAGTGTAACATGGACGTTCATGTTGACTAAGATGATTTTAGTGAGGCGATGTACTGCCCATGTGCACCTTCCCGCTAATTTTAGTTTATGGTCGTGAGCGTATTCCTACAGTGTATGATCATTTCCGTTATATTGTTGTACAACAAACGTCTGGTGGTTCACACAGGACTAACCCGTCGGTTTAGTCAATGATGCGTATAGTGGGCCCCCTGACTTAGTTCTTTGGAGCTTATTCGCGTCATGTCGGCTCACATTGATGTTAATGTTTGCTAAGACCGAGTTAGTGGCACATCATTCTTGCTAGGGCTTTTACGCGGCTCTATGTACAGTAGACTGTTGCACGTATTGAGTGCGCTGCGCATCGACACAGATTGCCGATCACCTCTATTCGCAGAGCAGGAGATGCTATCTTGTTGACGGGATGTGTTCACTACTGTGACAGTCAGAAATCGGTTGTTGGGGGCGTACACACTGGAGGAGGTATTTATCTTAGCGTTCTGTCGAGACTACATATTAGAGTATTGTGAATTAGCTCTATATTAATTGCAGGTCTGTGAAGCCACAAGTCTTCTTGCACCCGCATGTGATGGTTCTTTCACTTGGATTCTGACGGGTAGAGGAGTGGTGAGTCACAACGCTGTATGTTATTCCTCCCGTAGGCTGTTTAACGTCGTTAACACTGTTGCCGCACGTTAGATTATGTCTTCCCTAGAAACAAGATTAGATATGACAAAGACAGTCTTAAACTATTATATAATGTATATAGTGTACACACAGAACACCGGTCAGGAGTATAACACAGAATAAGTGTTGAACACGAACAGTATTCCAAACTATCGTAGGTATGTGCGCACACAGACGAATGGGAAGCTTATCGGACTCTGACTAGGTAGATGTCAGTCCGCCCGGAGTCCAAGAGACAGAAATGCACAAAGTAGGTATTTAGCCTTGGTAATCAAGTGGACTACAACTAAACCCTCAGTAAAGAGGTCACAACATTTGGTCGCTTATAGATTGCACACACGGCAGCCGCAGGGCTTCCTAAAATGGATAGGTACATATTCCTAAGGAGAAACCGATAATAAAACAGTTTCTCCGGTGAGATTTCTCAAACTATGGAGGCGCCGGCAATTTTTATTCACATGCCACTCCACCTCTAAGGTCCCAGTAAACTGCTTACAACGTAGATTGTGATAAAGAGCGCATCACCAGGTTGCATGCTTGCGTAGTTAGGAGGCAAACTACGCGATGTACGTATGCGATGCTTTCTAGTAGCTGAAGACTGTCCCAAAATGTTCCACATGCATCTTGGACACGTTCAACAGAACTTCCAAATGCTCCCAGACTTTGCGAACGGCTGCAACAAGGCATGGGTCCTTTTCCTCAACCGCTATTTGACATTCACAACCCGGTTGTTTGTGGTAGTTCCAACGTGCGTCAGTCCAGCTTAGAGTTGTTTCGCCCCTGTGCGTTTTATGTGTAGCCGGCACGACGCAAGGTACCGCAAAAACCGGGGGTTGGTTTGTTGAAGGAGCTGCAAAACTTGTTGAACGTAAAAACAATAATCTTACCTATCGAAAGAGCTTGTACGTAGTATTATTGTCTGAGGTTGCCGTGCGACAAAATATGAAACGTAACCGGTTACGGTTTTTTACATAATGTAAAGAAGATTGATCTTTTACATGTTTCTTGACAGCCTGGTGCATGTGAAAGTAGCACAACAAAATGTCGCGTAGAAAAACGGCGCTCTGCATATGTTTGAGCGGTCATTTTGTCCAATAAATAAATAAATAAATAAATAATTGTGTTGAGGGGGATATCCCGTCCCATAATATTTCCAAACGATTCGAACAATGTACGCCAAGAGGCGAAGTCTTCCAGACGCAAAAACGCAAAAATATTGTCCGGCTGTATCCCATCCCTGCACTTATTATAAACTGGTGTATTTTGAAGCCACAAGCAAATTGTAAGGCCGGTATCAATTCTTACATCAAACGGTTAGTATTATGAGTGGTGGATCCACAAACGACATTCGAGCATCAGCGGAAGGGTTCTGTTGTTGCTGCCGAGCAAAGAATATGTGTGTGCACAAGTCTTTCTCTGAAATAAGTCGCGCAACTCCGGTTTCTTCCTTGTACTTGCTAACCGGCAACAACCTTAATGTAGGCGGTAAAAACATTAACGTAACGTCACACTCCACGCCAGGTTGATCGTTACGACGAAGTTTGGGAACATCATCGCTGGTAAGGTGCTTTGCAAACCAAACCACAATGAATTGCTTGATGTCGCTTGTTGGTATGTTGTAACGGAAAACGTTCATGGATTTACTGAACTCATAGTCCGTCAGGCGGCGATTGATGGGGTGTCTCTCCAAAACGGCGACTGCCTTGGTGATTGTGCGATAGCTTGAAGGTTGTAACGTGCTTCTTGCGCCTAGCTCTGATGAGGGTCACGCAACCTTTGCAGGCAGTATCACTTGAGCTGAAAGGTATAGAATAATAGAAGTAAAAGCCTACCATACAGTTGCATTCCCGTACGTTTGACGTGCGAATTGCGCAGCGGACAAGTCGATAAATGACTCCGTCCTACTTCACCTGTGACACGTTGCTCCTTCTGCTTCTATATCATACGAAATTGACATAATACTAAAGCATAAAGTCTGAAAACTAGCTATTAACTTCAGCAAAACGGTCAAGAGAATGCTCAAGGAAGCTGCCCCGGCAATCAGACGCCATGGGGTACGGATTTAAACGTACTGTTCCTACCACGTATCTTGGTTGCAAAACATTTACACTATTAGAATGGCGAAGTTGCACACAATTGAATGAAACTGTAAATGCAGAAAGGTAGCCAGGAATAACGCCATAATTTGACTATAAACTATATATTGCGCACTTTGTTGGACGTGGTAACGGTGCTGAGGCTACGCCGCGGCTAAAATACCCAAAACTATGGCGCGCCAGAAAGTGGAGAACTTACAGCGTATAAAAATCCTGTCAGCCTAAAGGTAGTAGTTTGCGTAAAGAAAACATAAATATATTTATTTGGCATGCTTAATAGAACTGTGCGTGATAAATTTGGATTCGAGGTTCCTTACTTTTTGCCAAGTTGTAATGACCTGGGGATTCCCCCCGAAAGATTGCGGAAACTATGCTGAAATATATTAAAATCCTAGTTTTCTATTGTATTAAAGAATTAAATCGTTGGCCGCTTAGAAGATTGCTTCCGTTTGTTGGAAACACAAATACAATATCGCCTTTGAGGCATGCGACTCGGACTGCGAACGACGCTCGGTCCGCGAACTCGACGCCCAGCTACAACTTACCCAGCAACCATTTCTCCGTTACCATACATTTGGTCTTAGCTAGCTCTTTTCCCTTTCAATAAACCTTTCCCCAAGCTTATCTTTTGTGTTCTACCCATGGCCTTTATTTGGCCGGATAACTTTGTACCGGATATATAGCACACATTATACACGCTATAATTGGTGACTCCACAAAAATATTTATTTTGCGTTAATAGTATTACTTTGCAAACCCCTCAAATGCTTGTCTTCCGCCCAATGTTTATTTTCTCGCTTGCCGACTTCAATTTTGCTGGCTCTAAAAGTTTCGCTAGGATAGTTAGCCACTCAGATTCGGTCGAATGAGTTAGTAATTTCAGTTTCAAAGGCTTGTCTTTTAGTGAGACTATCCCTAAGATCTGGTTTACTCAGCTAACATCCATTTTTTTGTAAGTGGTGTTAGGTCTGATAGTGTCACCTTTCCCTGAGTTGTCGGAGCGCTTCCTCGGCTAGTGGTTGATAGTCTGGAGGACAATTAAGCGTCTCCTGCATATCCGATGACGTACGAAAAGCTTAAAGTCGTTGTCTTAAAGCGACTCAGCATATCAGACCATGCTCGCATTACGCAGCTTCTTAACGAAACTGGGCTAAATTATGCAAAACCTCAGCCTTTGCACAGCATGCTGACCCTAGCTAAGCCACTCACTGTTGGAGGCTCCTTCCTTAAAGAAATGTAGCTTCGTCGGAATTTACGTGATATACACCACACTCTGTATGCAAATGATGTGTCTCTTCCCCAGCTTGCCGAGTTTGCCGAGCGTATTTGGGAATCCAACGCCCAAAGCGCTCAGGTTCAGTCGATTTCCAGTACAGTAGCAAAGCTAAGAGCGCAAGTAGTGGCGCTTATCAATTGGCTAGAGAGCCTATCATCGTCCGGACCCAACCGCCGAACTTCTTCCAGTAGTCGCACCAATCCTAGATCCTAGTCGACATCCCTAAGTCAACCTAGTGCTGGTACCACTGGCGATTTAATCAGCAAGGCCGATCATGTCGCTCGCCGTGTTCGTTCAAACGCAGCACGCAGGTAAAACGAGTCGGCCAGCACGTAGCGTTGACGGACATTACTGGCTGATGTAGTCGCCTTTCCTTCGTCACCGGTCGCAGTATGGGAGTAGGCTATCTCGTTGACACCAGCCCAGAAGTAAGCGTTATGCTACGTGCTTCCAAAGACGTTATAGATGAAGCGACTAATTCACTGTGCGTAGCTAACAGGACCATCATTCGCGTATATGGTTATCGTCCGCGCGCACTCAACCTCAAGGTACGCCGATCCTTCAATGGGATATTTCTGGTAGCTGATATCCAAATAGCAACCATCGGTTTCGACTTCCTGCAGCACTTTGACCTACTCGTAGATGTGAAACATCACCGGTTTATCGATCGCCTTACCAGCGTCGCCGTCATTAGGACTTGAACTGAGGCAGAGAAAATCAGTCCAATGTACACGAGGCAAATTAGCACCCCAAGGAGCAAATGCTCCTAGGCCGTTTTGCACAGGCCTTTTGTGCTGTCCCACCGACGTCCGCAGCAAACGATGCCAAGGAACATCACGTCCATGCGAAAGGACCGCCTGTTTTTGCTAAGGTCAGACGACATCTCGGTAAGCTTTGAAGCGCCAGTGCCGAGTTCGAGCCCCGGCACGAGGTTGGTAGCGTTAAACTTATAAAGAGCCCGTGGGGTTGCCGCTTCACATGGTGCCTAAGAACTCAAGTGTACCGCGCGCAATAACCTTATTGTTCCCGACCGCTATCCTATTCCTCAAAATCTGCACTTCGCGGTTAACCAGCGCGATACTTGTGTGTTCTCGAAAATTATCTGATTCTTGCTTACCACTGATTCCAGCCGTTGAAGAAGGTATACGGAAGACTGCCATAATCACGCCGTTTAGGCCGTTTGAATTTTTGCGCGTGCCCTTCGGTCTTCGTGACGCAGTCTAGACTCTTCAACGAATCATCGACTCAGGCTCTAGAGGTATAGCTTTCCTCTATCTATACACCAACGATATTCTAGTTGCAACAGCTTCCAAAGAACAACACGCAAAACATCACAAGATTCTTTTTGATAGGCTAGCCGCTAATAGCATCACTTTCAAACCGTGCCAAATGCACAGTAATACTAACAAATGCACGCCTTACGATTACTTACACATGCACCCACATACATACTATACCTACAACTTGCAGCTTTCTCAGGCCTGAACGGTTGCGTTTGGCCATTCTCCTCTAATATTTGGTTCAACAACATATTACTGGATACCCCTCGGAGACATTACGCGGTTCTACTGACGACAAATACAAAACATGCCAGCATGTTCAATTTATAGTTTACCTACCGTACAAGCCGTGCCATTCCGTCACGAAGTGACAGGACTCATGGATGCTACAGTCCCGCTCCATCATGTATCAGCCAGCGAAAATTATGAGTGTATCCTGACTGGGACTAACAGAACCAATAATCGGTCAATAAGAATCATTGCTAATTGCAGCTTGACGTTCGTATGCGTTGATGGCAGTGTTCCAGGACGTGGTGGGTTTACGCTTGGCAAGCGTTCTCACTAGTAAAAGCCACAAATGTCGTTTAACAACACTGTGACGTGGCGGAAGTGACTCGCCACTGAATAAAGTCACTGCCAATAAGCTGACACTGACATGCTGACCATGACTATATACTACCATGATGGATACGCCCCGACCCTTTCTTATCTGCATATTTCGTGGCCACGTCGTTTTCTGCGCATTCACTATTGTTCTTTGCGCTACACTCACATGAACCCAGCGTAGGGTTTGACCGCGACTGAGCGTGTTCTTCACCAGCTCTTTTATAATTGATCAGTCCTAGTTCTTGATGTACTCATGCCTGAATTGTTACTGCCTTTTATGGCAGAACGGATGTGTCCACACGAACGCGCCTGGACTCATGGCAATGGGCTTTCTTCATTTCTTATTTCTGTCCTATTTGTGCAGTTTCAAATAGGAACATATCAACAACCTTCGCTTGTCACTGTTACAATTGCCATGACATGTCTGTATAATTGCACTTATTGGACCAGGCCCTCGCAGGCCTGCCTCGCATAGCCGAAAATTAATAAATGAATATTTATTTATATTCAACATTCACTAGTTAAATCATAACGGTTCTGAACCATTACTGATGTTACGCGTTTGTATTACTGGGATGGTGCCATTGAAGGCGTGTCTTGCACCGTCGATAATAAATCGTTTATTTATTTTAGCAGCCCGTCGAATTTGCCGCCATCATATTGCGCGACATGACCTACGGCCTCTCGATGATATAGTCCACGCAGTCAGAGAGTTCCCGGTCCCGAATGCGTTAGCCGCCATTCGCAGTTTTAACAGCGTGCGCCACTATAATCCCTGCAGCCTTCCACAAATTACCAAATTGCCAAGTCCACCAACTGATTGCTTCCAGACATCAGAGACACAACCGGCCTAGGCTCTGCAGTTGCAACAAAGTCCCTCATCCTGAGAGCTTCCCTCGGCATGCTAACCCCTTGCTTATAGCGACTTTCTCCCGAACTGTTTCTGTTCTCTTATGAAACGCATTACTTTCATTCCCACCTTAATTTGTTTGCCTAGCTTCAGTTAGCTAACTTATCCGGTTTTGTTTGTACGGCCTCCCGCTTTCTGACCTCTCGCTGCTCTGCCGACGTAACGCACTGTGACTATCACCTCTTGAGCATCGCCGGTCAGGAGAAATCCTTAGCATTAAATCATCTTTCCTCCTTAACATGTCTATTCTGCGGACGCTCTCTGTTAACATTCCGACATCAATACTACGGCTTTCTCAATATGAGCCAATCTCCTATACTCGTCTCCATGTTCTGCCGCTTTCCGAATACTGTGACCTTACGAATGAACCATCGACAGATCCAAAGGTATGTTCACAACACTTCAAGGTCTTTGTAGGCTTTTGCATTTCACTTCAATAGAGACTTTTATTTCCCGACTCCACGCTTTACTTTTCGCGCTGTCTGTTTGTATTCCTTTATCAATTGGACGGTTAACGCCTCGCGCCTGGCTCTAACCTAGCTTCGTCTGAGTAGTCTCCGAATTCCTGATTGCTTCCAGACACCAGACGCGCAAATGATTTCGGCTCTGTAGTCCCAACACACCGTGCTCCTTATCCTTACTGCTTTGCTTTGCATGCTACCTACCTATTCCGGTGCAACGCTCTGCCAACCCTACCTCAAGCACCTCATTGGGCGTTCTCCATATTTCTTTTTATTATCAAGCACGGATCATTACCTGAAGAAGGTCGTTGGATTTTTTACGTTGCCTCAATAGAACCTTTATACCCACCCTTTTCTTTCCTTCATATGCTTCGTGTAGTATCCATCTTTTGTTAACGCTGACTTACTTGTGTTGCTCCTCTCTGGCTCCTTTCATTCCTACCAATTTAGGTCTGAAGCAACACGCCCCTGGCGCATTTTCTGGGTGACATTCTTTTCTGTAATCAGCACATCTCATCCGCCTGTCTCTAGTTCCCGCAGGTTGAGCGTAGGCGCTTAATGACTCCTCAAAAGCTCCTTGCTTCATCTTCATGTTAAGTTGGCACAATCTTTCATTCTCCACCGATCCGTGACCCCCGCTGCTCGTTGTATTTCAACACTTATGATACATGTGTAGATTAAATATTAAAGTAACCACCGGCGTTCCTTGCTTCGTCGAGAAGAAAATATTTATTTATTTATTTATTTAATTACATGCTATAGGAGTAAATTATTTCAGTCAGGTTTGAACTTGATCGACTGCGTACCGCATGCACTTGTTCGTTTGTCCATGTGGTTGTCTTTGTTTGTTGGCTTCTTTTTTATCGTGATTGTCGGATACGGCGTTGAGCGCCCAAGGAATCGTCTGTAGCTCAGACACTCCTATTATAAGAGGTGCAAAGTCCTCCCACCTGGCAACGAGCGGAAGGTTATCCGCCGCTTTTGCAACTTACCGACCGAGCAAATGAATCGTTGGCTTGTAAGGGTACAATTTTTCCGAGACCTGAACAATTGGGTTCAATTCGCTAAACAATATCTCTTTCAGATACTCCTTACCTGGAGCACGGCTGTTGACTTCGGTGTGCATATTCCCGGCAACTGCAAGGCCAGAACAATTGGATTCGGTCATCTTTCTCTACTGGACACCTTCATCCGAAGCTCTTTACCCCGCTTTGCTCGTGCATTTGGCCGTAGATAACTACATTTCCAACCCATGTTACCAACTACCCCGGGAGGAATTTCGATTTGGTTTTTGGGGAAATATCTTACCCCCAGGGTTTCAAAACGCTTCAACATATTTCTTTGGGTATCCCTTGGAGACCCTTCGTGGTACTGTAGACGATCAACATAACACAAACAAAATTTTATCCAATTCCTGACCTAACAATCGGGCCCATCCAATCAGTCAGGACAGAACAGATCCCAGGAAAGTAATAAGCTCTCGCTGAAGCCTCAATCAATAGAAAAATGAGACGAAACTTGGCTGAGAATAACCGAACAAATAAACGTTTAACAAGAAGCCTAGCCAGTTAAAACTTGCAGTGTTTCAGGACATGGTGGGCTCTCGCCTGGAAAGCTAACTACCAATAAAAAGCAACAAACGTCCCTTTAACAACACTGCAACGTGGCGAATGTCACGCGCCCCCGAAAAAACGACAGCACAAGTTCACACTGGCAGATCAACTATAGTCACGATTCTAGATACGTCCGTTACACTGGAACTTTTACATCTGCATCTGCTGTCGTCACCTCTTTCTACGATTTCACGCACATGCTCTCATCTCTTTACCCTACGATCTCACCGTTAACCTTTGGGGTACGGAAGCACGCAATCGGTATGTTGTCACACCACTCACGCGCTTGCTCTTTAGTTATCTTCTACTTGATCGTTCAGGATCCTTAACCTATTATTAGCTGAGGAATGACTGCAATATATGGCGGACAAATTATGTCCTTACAACCTGGTCCCGATCTCACGACAGCGTACTTCTGGTTTCACCTACCCACCATTGTACAGTTCCAAGCCTTAAAGTATGAACAATTTTCCACTGCAACTGTTATAATTTTCATAAATGTCTGCACAGTTGCACCTGTCTGAGCATGCCTCCATGGGCGTGCCTTGCATAGTCGAGCATAAACAATTTATTTAGTTATTTATTATTTACTTCATGCACACAAAACCGATCAGGTAGAACCGGCTGTTGCTGCTGTTGATGCATTCAAGGCTAGCAAAGTGGCTTTAGCCAAAGCGGTTATGCCTCATCATTTCGATTCCGACGCTCCGCGCAATGTAGCTATTGACGCAACTTACACCGCCGTTGATGCCGCCCTACAGCATTAACCAGGTGATTGCTGGAAGTCTCTTGCTTCCCACACTAGACTCCTGCTACCTGCCGAAGTCAAGTACATCACGTTCAGTCACGAACAACTGGCCGGTTACTCTACCGTCCAGCCTTTCCGACATCCGCTTGAGGGTAACAGTCATTATTTTCACCCATCACAGGCCGCTTTTCTACGCAGTACGAAAGCAATCAGCTCGTCACTAAGCACGTGAGGTTCGTCGGCTATATTTCCTTGTCCAATCCTTCACTGATAGCTGACATTTTTAGTCAACAAAATGTCGTCGCTGATGCACTTTAAGGGTATCCGCGATCGACTCTAACGAGCGGACAACTGAAGTGTCTGCGATGGCCGCCGCGCAAACAAACGACTAGAGTTTGTCGGAACACTGCGGTTCTTCTGTGAAGGCATGCCCACACCCTTTGCAGTCATTTGATGGTACATGTTTACGCGACACATCTACCGGACGACTACTACCTCACTTTCCAGAAACTATTCGACGGTCCGTTTTTGACAAGCTTTATAACCTTTCCTACCTAGGCAGTATGGCGTGTTAAAGTAATCTCCGATAGATGACTTTTGCTCGGAATGCGACGCGATCTTAACTGCTAGGCATAAAGCTGTCGCATATGCCAGCAAAACAAGGCACTGCTTCACGTTTTCGCACCACTTGGTCGCTTTCTGCTAGTATTAGCTCGTTTTGCTCATGTACATCTTACTATAGTTCGACCCTTGGCACCGTTCAACAGAGTGGTCTACAGCTGAAACATGATCGACCGTTGCACCCATTGGCCGGAAGCCGTCTCCCTTCCCGACGTTGCCGTGGAAAACCTATCACACGCCTTTGTTAAGCGCTTGGTTGCTTCGCACTGCTGTCTATCCACAAAGGCTGCCGATTGCGTCCGCCATTCGGAGCTTCCAGCTTAAATGCAGCACTTAAGGTTATCAGATGCTGACGCATTCGCACCACTGACTATCATCCCTAGGCGAACGGCACGGTTGAACGTTTCCACTGGCAGCTGAAAGACACACCTAGCGCCGCCAATGCGCCGAGTTAAACTGACGTCCTG
Source organism: Dicrocoelium dendriticum (assembly GCA_944474145.2). Classification (NCBI taxonomy): domain Eukaryota; kingdom Metazoa; phylum Platyhelminthes; class Trematoda; order Plagiorchiida; family Dicrocoeliidae; genus Dicrocoelium; species Dicrocoelium dendriticum. The sequence continues at coordinate 224,369,193 of OX104063.1, forward strand.
CTTATGGTCCTCCTTGGCCTCGGATCAGTCATAGAGGCAGATTTACATACGCCAATCGCCGACTTAGCATATGGAGAACTTTTAAGCTTATCCGGTGACTTCGTTACCTGGAGTCCCAGAATTCCTCGGTACAAGGTTAATTACCCTCGAGAACTAGCTACGCTCAAGCGGCACATTAATTTTTCTGGCGCGGGAGTACAAGCGTGAAAGTCCTACGTTCCTGTAGGCCTAAGACATTGTTCGTCCATTTTTCTCCGTGTTGATAGCTTACGCGGACCACATGCACGACCTAACGAAATCCTTCCAAAGTATGGCAGCGAAAAGACTGTATTGTGTTTGTTTGTCATAATGCCAGATAAAGAATTACGACTGACCGTCTCAAGGTTGCCCACATGGAACCGGAGACCGGAGAAGACAATTATTCTTCGGTTCCTGATGAATCCTTGCTGCCTATGATGGGGAAATCATCTACATTTGATGCCAGGAATTCTAAGGAACACTTCGAAGCTGCAGCTAGCATCACACCCTAACTATTTCCTCCGACCCGGCAGACGCGTCATTAGCCGTTCCTGCAACTTTGCCATCCGAAAAAACGTCTAACCTAACACAGCACCCGACCGGCAGTGGTCCAGGACGTGGTGCGTTGTTGCCTGGCAGACGCTTTCCCTACAAGAAGTCACAACTATCTGCTTAACAACGCTGCGACGTGGCGGATGTGACTCGCCACTTAAGAAAGGCACTGCCTCAACCACGAATTGGCAAGTTAACCTCTACCACATTTTACCAATTCTGCATACATCGGCTCCCGTTAAACTACGCCTATATATTTGACCAGTGGCATGCCCATATTCTTAAAAATTTTGCAGTTCTTTCCTTATGCTTCACTCACCTGACCCGCACTGTGTACGCAACATCCTCGGACTAGTTCCTCATCAACATACTTCACATTACGGATCTGCTTCTTATCTCCACATCTCGCGCTCGGTAAAGATGGAGTTCATACAACCTTTGGGCCATGTGGGCGCACTCTAATGACTACGTCGGTGCTGCTCGCGCACTTGGTAATGCTAACCCTACTTTCATGTAAAAGGTTGCAATATCTTGATCGTGCCAAAAGGCGTGCCTAGCTTTGTCGAGAATAAAATCTTTATTTAGTTAGTTAACATCACAGGCCGAAAAGTTTCTGTAGGCAAGTCCATTGACCAACAAGGTTAAGCGGCCATTTATTCCACCTTTCATTTTCCACGTTCCTTTTCGCCTTTGGCCAAACGCGTACGAAAGCCAAATGAACTTTTGAACACGACAAAGTCCCAAAAACCTTTTTGAAAACCCAAAAAGGGCGTACAACGTTTTGCAAATCTAAAAAGGAGGAACATATTTCGAAAACACATAAAGCGCGTTGCGTTTTTGGTTGGCGCCTGTCTCAGCTGGTAAGCGTCGTGTTTGCTTTGCCCTTTTCCACACTCTAACTGCTATTGCATTCGTTCGGCGTACGATTCGGGTGGGATGAACCGCAGCCGAACCTTCGACATTCAGAAATGTTGATAATACGTGAGTTGGCATGGCTCGATGAATTCGAGATTAAAATATTTATTTATTTATTTGTACGAACGTTTGACGCTCAAGAACTTCCCCATTTTGCGTTTTTGGCACCGTCGTGGAAACATGGGTGTTTGCCCGCCAGGGTTCGATCGTCTGGTTCGCCCCCAGCGGTTGCATTAAGTTTCGCCACCTGGTCGAGCAGAAGGCTGGCCCTGACGGATTGTCCTCACGCAGATCAAAAGGTCACCCCCGGTATCCATTCAACAAGGCGAGTTGTTCAATGGCTGGAGATACCTGCTTAGGATTGTGTAAACCATACTGAAACTTTTTAACTTCTAGCTGCCTTATGTAGCAGGGGATTAGGCATTTTGCCTCTTGCTGTTCCCGTTTTTGGAAACAAAATTCGGGTATTCGCCTTTGAGGCGCGCGACTCGGACTTCGTACGTTGCCTTGTCCACGCAACCGACGCCCATCTACCACTTCCCCAAAATGTATTTCTTTGTTGCCCTATTTGAGCCTTAGCTGGCTGTTCTCCTTTGAATAGACCTTTCCCAGCTTATCATTTTTACGCGCAGGATCAGTAGCCCGATATAACAAGGCTTGCTTACAAAGTAGAGGGAATAATACAGTTCTTGGAGAGAAAAATAGATAACCTGGTGTTGCTGACCTGTCAGGTGACTAGCATCCTGGTTGCATCTCAAAAACCGCAGTTATTATTCCTTTCTCTTAACGAATGCAGTACCAATCACCTTCCCGGTCCACTTTGCCTGCCAGCACTTTCGTGTAGTACGCACAACGCTGGCCTCTAACTGCACCATAGACAAGTTTGCTTGGTTTCGTTTTTCAAGTAATATGTACTTACCTTTATTTTCTATTGGTTTGGCGTTTCAGGCAAAAGCTATTTGCGCGCGTTGAGGGTGCTGAGAAACGGTCAAACCTGTCCACGTACTGCGCTTAACCATTTCGTTATTCAGTACACTCGAACCGCGCGTGCTTTTGGTTCATTTGTATTATTCACCTCTATCCTCTCCCCATCTTCTCGCAGCGTTGTCACTGTACGCTCCTTCGAACCAGATTTACCGGCCCTACACAGTGATCCATCATGCGTGGAAATATCTTCTACGATTAGAGGCTGCGTCATCACTAACCGCTTTCATTAGCATCCATGCTTAATTGCACGCGTTTAACTCAATCACCTTGAGCCGCTTGCCCTTCTGTGCAACACCATTTGATACAGAATTCTGGAGGCAGACCAAAAAGCCTGAGCTTATTCCGTTCCAGTGTTTCTCAACACAACCGTGAAAGAATCGGTGATTTGTCAATCTGTGTTCAGCGCTCTGTTCAGGTTCCAGTCGCTCGCCGCTCCTTGTGAGCTTGTCAGGCAGTGCGCCTGCATAACCCAGAATACGGACCGCGCGACCGTGCCGACCGCACAGTTGACCTTGCAACCACCAAGCTCGTCTGACCGATGTGCGTCGCTCTCAAAGCTGTAAAAGTGCAGAATATTACCCAACCTACTCGGTCAGGCAACGACACCAAATTGAAAGGCATGCGTGCGAAACCGAAGATGCTCCAAGCGGAAGGCATTTGTGATTTAGGAGGATGTCACAGAGTAGCAAATATCGGTCTGGCTTGCTCCCACTGTGTGGAATGTCATCAAACAAAATGTGCAAATGTGTCTCCACAACAGGTAGGGAGCAAAATAGCTCCCAAAACACATTTTAGATCAACACTGCGTGTTTCACAAACCCCCTGGTTAAGCGCTTGCTTACTCCAGCTCAGAAATGCGACCGGTTAACCGCAGCAGCTGAGCAGAGGATAAACGATAAGGTTACTTCAATGGAAGCAAGTATGCATCACAGAATCGTTGCGGCTTTTGTGCACCGGAATGTTGAACAATACGCTCCCCCTGAACCGCAATCAGCCACTTCTCCATCTCTGTTGTCTTCTCCAACTTTAGTAGAACGCCGGGCGAAAACAGACCGTACCTACGCGAGTCAAACAGTACTCACGGCAACGAAAATCAGTCACTACTCAAAACGTCTGGTTGAGCAAATTCCACTAGACCTAACATTTAGCCTTAACAGGGATGCAGTAGTCGAACACCAACGCTCTGTACCTGTAGCTCAAATATCTCTTGTCGAGACTAAGCCTCCCAGAGCATAAGTTACCTATGCGGAGGTTTCTGCATAGGTCCACCGAGAGGCTGCCCTTGCGGTTTATTCCATTGTAAACAATGTTAACGTGGATAGAGGGACAAACATGGTTTATCAGTTACATGACACACTATCCTTAAACATTCCTGCAGCTTTTTCATCATGATTCACTTACTTGACCCGCAGTGTGTACACAACCCCATCGGACTAGTTCCTCGTCAATGTACTCCACATATGTGATCTAATTTCTTACCTCTACATTTCGCATTCTGTGGACATAGAGTTCGTACAACTTTTGGGCTTTGTGGGCAGACACTACTGGCTCCATGCTTACTACTCCCGCTCTCGGTGCTTCTAATCATGCTATCATGTACAATATTGCATATATGCTGACCATGCACAAAAGGCGTGCCTCGCTTTGTCGAGAACAAAATATTTATTTATTTATTTATTTAACAGCAAACAATTTATACCTGCCAGCAGGCCAGGACAAACGAGTACCATACCCTGTAGATCAAGCAAAAAGGCATCCAACAACAGTGTCCGGACTGCTGTATGCTGAAATGTCCCTGTAGCTACCGCCATCACATGGCGGGATGTGCTACCAGACGACCAAGACCAATGCAACTCATAGTGCATGCAGATGAGTATCAAAGCTAGCTCATAAAATTATTACGAATTACTCGTCATCTAAACTCTCCACACTATGGAGAATTCAGTCTTATTCGAGTAACACTAGTATCCTCCACCAACATAGTAAACGTTTTCGCTTCGCAAGCGCGCTAAAACACGGACCCTGTGGGATACGTAGCTATCCTGATGTCCCATGGAGCGCTCTGCAATCAAAAAGCAACGCCGGAAAGGGGCACAGCAAGCAAGACCGCTTAAACGCACCCTTCATACGTGGCGTGCTAGAACATCCTTATAACAATGTTCACGAGACCGGAAGGCACGATTTGGAACAGTGGCGGTTCCTTCGTGAAACACTTCTGAGAGCTAAATGCTGTAGGCTCTGCCGACGTAACGCCCTGTAACCCTCACCTCAAAAGCATTGTTGGTCCTGATTCATCCTTATTATTCACCTTTCATCCTTAACATGTCTCTACGCCGATGCTCTCACTTGGTACGTAGATCTAAATTATACGGCTTTCATTCTATTAGCTGACATACTATTCTCGTCTTAATGATCCCCATTTTAGACTACTGGGATCCTAAGGATCAGGGATTAACAGACCCAAAGGTCTGTTCACATCACCTCGGGAATATCCTTGGCTTTCCCACTGCTCATCAATAGAGATTTGTCCTTTTCTCATTCTGTTTGCATTCCTTTTACAATTGGACAGGTAACTCTTCGGGCCTGACACTACCCTAGCGTTGTCTGACTAGCCTCTTGCTTTCTGGCTACTTCCAGACGTTCCAAACGTTAACAATCTAGGCTTTGCAGTCCAAGTACTCTGTCCCCTTATCCTGAGGCCTATGCTCGGCATGCAACTGCCTTTTCATATAGCCACTTTTGTCTCAAAGTGCTTCTGTTCTGATGACACTCATTACATTATATCCACCTTACTTTGGCGGCCTAGCTTTGGCTTACTGACTTATCTGGTTTTGTCTGAAATGTCTCCTGTTTTCTGACCTCTTTCGCACTTCCGAGATCGAAATGATCTAGGCTCTGCCGACGAAAGCCTATTACCCTCATCGCAAGAGTATTGCTGGTCATGATTCAACCTTCGTATCATGTCCTCTTTCTTTCTTAACACGTCCATTTCTATTGGTGCTCTCCGTAAGCTCTTAGACTTTACTAATACGACTTCCATCCTATGAGCTGACATTTTAGTTTCGTCTCCATGTTCTCCTGCTTTCCGACTGCTTTGACCCTACTGATCAGGAATCGGCAGACCCATCTGTCTCCTCAAATCATCTGGAGCATATCGTAGATCTTTTTTTTAATTCTCATCCACGGAGCCTTCCTTTCCGCACTCTATGTCTGACACAGCTGGTTCTATCTGTACGGTCTCCTGCCTTCTGATCTCTCTCAGACTTTGTGATCTACATGACTTTTTCCCTGCAAAGGCAGCGCCCTGTCTTCCCCGCCTCGAGCACTGCTGCGCATGAGTCATCATTAGTATACCTCGGCTATCCTTACCACTTCCAGGCTGTTGACGCTTTGCTAGCATTCCGACATTTATAATGCGGCTTTCTCTCCATTATCCGATATTCTCCTCCCATCTCCATGGTCTGCTTTCTGACTACTGTGCCCATGCTGTTGAACCACCGACAGGTATAAGGTTCTGTTCACAACATCTCGAGATCTTTGTAGGCCTTTTCCCTTCCCCTTAATATTCTCTTCCTTACCGACCACATTCTTTTATTTTCGCACTTTCTGTTTGCATTCCTTTATCAAATGGACGGATAACTATTCTAGCCTGGCTCTACTCTAGCCTCATTTGACCAGTCTCCTACTATCTGACTATTTCCAGACATCCGAGGCGTAAACGATCCAGGCTGTGCAGTCACAACACAGTATGTCCCTCAGCCTGAGGGCTCGTTTGACCTGCTAACTGGCTTTTTATATAGCCTCTGCCGTCCCGCAGTTTTTCTCTTCTTACGCCACTCACTACTGTTATTCCCACCTTAATTTGGCGGTCCAGCTTCATCTTGCTGAATTATCCGGTCTCGTCTGAACGGTCTCCTGCTTTCTGACTGCTTTCGAACAGCTGAGATCTAAATGATCCAGGCGCTGCTGACGTAACGTTCTGTGCCTCTCACCGCATCAGCATTACTGGTCATGATTTATGTTTTTATTCTATTCCCCTTACAAACTTAACATGTCTATTTTTGCCGACTCTGTTTTAGCATTCCGGCAATAATAATATTGCGTTCTCTCTATGAACCGACATTCTAGTCTCGTCTCAAGGATCGTTTTTTCGACTGCTGGGCCTCACCGATGAATCATCGACAGATCCAGTGGTCTGATCACAACATCTCGAGATCATTGTATGGCTTGCTACTTCTCCCCAATACGTACTTTCCCTTCAAGACCTCATTCTTTCCTTTTCGCGCCCTCTGTTTACATTCCTTTTTCTATTGGACGGAGAATTGTTCTGGTTTGGCTCTAATCTATCCGCGTATGCCCAGTCTCCCACTTTTGGGTTGCTTCCAGACATCCGAGACATAAACTATTTAGGCTCGGTAGTCCCAACACTATGTGCCCCTCATCCTTTATGCTTTGCTCACCAAACTATCTACCTATTCCGGCGCAACGCTCTGCCACCCTTACCTTGGTTACATCGCTGGGCACTACTTATCTTTCATTTTATTAACAATGATGAATCACCACCTGAAGAATATCGTCGGCTTTTCCACTTCTCTCCAATAGAACCTGGTTTACCGACCCATTTCTTTCCTTCCTGTACTTCCTGTTGCAGTCCTTCCTCATTCGTCGTTAACTTACATGCTTTTGTCCTCCCTGACTTCTTACACTCCTACCAATTTAGCACTGAGGCAACGCGTCCCTGTCGCTTCTTCTAAATGGTATTCTTTACCATAATCTACGCATCTCGTCCTCCTCTCTCTGGCTCCCACAGATTAAGCATATGCGCAGTAGAACTCCTCAAACTCTCTTTGCTTCATCTTCATTACTAATTTGGAACTATCTTTCATGCTACACTGATCCGTGGGCGTCTCGCCTCTCTTCGTATTTTGCCACTTATGATACATGAGTACATGCGATATTTAATTAAACATCACACAAGTTTCCAAACTGCGGAACTTTAACTGTCCTGAAGACGAGCTATTTGAAACTTGACCAGACCACTTATAATCGCCTCTTCTTACCTTCCCACACTATCTCCTTCCAGACTCCTAATATTCCTACCTGCCTGCTTCCTCCAACAACCCATTAAGCCTTCCAACACCTAGGCATCGGCCACCGGATACCGAATGCCTAGGCATTTCCTCAAACCTCCCACATCTGGCTAGCTCGAAACATCCACCGCTAGCTACTCGCATCAAAGTAACTGGCTACTACCTAGATGGTGAAGCCGGCGTGCACAGGACCTCAGTACCAGTTGACGCTTCCCAAATTTATCCTAATCGCCAAGCGGCCACCGTTCTCTTTTATACTTGTTACCCTATGAAGCACGACAACATCGAATATGCTCTTTTAATCGCGCTTCCATTTACCGTATATTCCTACTACTATTCTTTTTTGTTTGGCTCTGGCTTTCCTCTCCCATTACGGAATGTCTGGATCACTTACTTTCGCTGACCTGTTGGCGCATTCTGCGACACTGTAGATATACACTAATGACCAAGCGTCTTATTGGAATGGCTACATCTAGCCACGGATAGCTTGTCCTAACGCCACTATCTGTCGATCGTCTTAAGTTCGGTCTCTGTTTAGCAGCAGCTAGTGGTTGTACGCGCCAAGAATCACGGCGCATATTCGGAGCTTGCTAAGAGCCACCCTCTTTTATCTCCAACCTTCATTCTTTGTGACTGTCTGCGTCACATTCATTTGCTCTCTGTTGACTTATTCTGGGACACTTTAGGTATCCACTAGCCACTAGAAGGCTTCACCCAATGCCATTGCTAGTCGTCGATACTCTCTCGCCTAGTATCATTATCAGTTCTTCGTATTACCTACGTCACCACTTTTCAGCTGCAGCGAGTCATTGTAGGTAGCATACATCTTTGCGCTAGGAGCCACTCCTTATCTCTCCAACTCTTACTCTCTTGAATTGTTAGCATCACATACCTTCGCTGGTTTTTGACTTCTGTCACTGTAAGTATCCAATAAAATACTAGAAGGCTTAATCGAATTCAGTTGCTGTCCACTGGTTCTCTCTCTTAGCACAATTATCCTTCGTTCTTCTTATCTTCATCACGTTTTCTGCAGTGATTCATTGTAGGCTCCATACATCTTTGCGCTTATCCGGAGCTACTAGGAGACATTCCTTGTTTCTCCATCCTGTAATCTCTTAGAATGTCTGTATCACTTACCTTCGCTGGCTTGTTGATGTATTCTGTGACACTGTAGGAATCCACTAGTGACCAAACTGCCTAATGGAATGGCTACATCTGGCCACCGAAAGTTTTTCGTAGCGCCATTATCTGTCGATCCTCTTAACCTCAGCACCTCTATTTAGTAGCAACTGGTGGTCGTAGGCTCCACGCATCTCTGCGCATATCCGGAGCCTGCTAAGAGCCGCTCTCTTTTATCTCCAACCTTCATTCTTTGTGACTGTCTGCGTCACATACATCCGCTCTTTGTTGATTTATTCTGGGAAATTGTGGGTATACACTAGTAACTAAAAGGCTTCATGCAAATGCCATTGCTGATCACCGATACTCTCACTTATAGCGACCCTATCTGTTCTTCGTCTTACCTCTGGCACCTCTGTTTAGCAGCAGCCATTCTTCGTAGGCTCCAACCATCTCTGCGCATATCCTGAGCCTGCTAAGAGCCACACTTTTATCCCTCCAAGCTTTAATCTCTGGGACTGCGTGCGTCACATACACTTGCTGTCTGTTGACTTAATCAGGTATCCACTAGCAACTATAAGGCTCCACCCAAATGCCATTGCTAGCCTTCGGTACTCTCTCCTAGTATCATTATCAGTTCTTCGTATTACCTACGTCACCACTTTTCAGCTGCAGCGAGTCATTGTTGGTAGCATACATCTTTGCGCTAGGAGCCACTCCTTATCTCTCCAACACTTACTCTCTTGAATTGTTTGCCTCACATACCTTCGCTGGTTTGTTGACTTATTCTGTCACTGTAGGTATCCACTGGTAATTAGTAGGCCTAATCCGAATGCGCTTGCTGGCCACTGATACTCTCTCTCTCTCCTAGCTCCACTATCTATCGCTCTTCTTATCTTCCTCACCATTTTGCAGAGATTCGTCTTAGGCTCCATGTCCCTTCTGCGCAGATCTTGAGCTTGCTAGGATACAGTCCTTGTCTCTCCATCATACATTCCCCTGGAATGTATATCACTTACCTTCGCTGGTTTGTTGATGCATTCTATGACCCTGTAGGCATACACTAGGGATCAAGCGTCTTGTTGGAATGGCTACATCTGGCTACTGGTAATCTTTCCTAGCGCCACCATCTGTCGATCATCTTAAATTCGGCACCTCTGTTTAGTAAGCAGCTAGTGGTCGTAGGCCCCATGCATCTGCGATTATCCTGAACTTGTTAGGAGCCACTCCGTATCTCAATAACCTTTATTCCTTTAGACTATCTGCATCCAACCTTTCCGCCAATTGAACTTTAGATCTCTCTCGCGGCAACCTATTTATCTCATTAGCACCCTAGCATAATTTGATTATCTGCGCGTCGCTGTGTCTTAGCCTCTACGCTCTGAACTATCTAACAGCTGTATTGTATGCTTGCGCATCATCCATTCGCTGTCCTTTCTTCATGAAACCTTTCTTAGCTCTCTTCTGTGGAGCAAACATAACTCAAGTAGTCAGCGCACAGCGCTCCTTTCTAGACGTTCATCTATCTATTACTCGCTACGTCTATGACCCCTACTTATACTAAAGTCCAGCTCTCTCACCGGCTTTTCCCGGCACAGGCTTCCTTGCTAGAGGCACAGCTGTCACCTACTCATCTGCGACACCTAATTGATTGTAGTTCAGCTCTCTCACTGGCTTCTCCCGGCTCAGGCCTCCTTAGTTATATTCCATTAGCACCCCAGCATGATTTGATTAGCTGCGCGTCGATGCGTCTTAGTCTATTATGCTCTAACTATTTAACAACCTCATTGTATGCTTGCGCTTCTCTCGTCCGCTGTCCTTCTATCACGAAACCTCTCTTAGCTTTCTTCTGTCGTGCAAGCATATCCATGTATTCAGCGCAAGCCGCTGTTCTGCCTCACATTTCTAGATCTTCATTTATCCCTTACTCGCTGTATTGTCTTAGGCATTTTTACCTGCAATCCTCCAAGTCTCGGGCTAGCATTCCCTGGCTCTATCCAGCTTGGTACTATTATCTTAGCACCCTAGCTGCTGCGGTTAGGCCTCAGGTTCTGATATCCTCAGCAACCTTAATGTACGCTTGCATTCTGGCTATTCGCTGTCCTTCCGTCAATTAACCCTTCTTAGCTTTTAGTTCATCACTCCTCTCATCTGGTCAGTACACAGACGCCCGTTAGCTTCTCATTTATAGGTGTTCATTGCTCACTTACTCGCTGCTATGTTTGCGACACTTACCCATGTATGAGTCCAACAGACTCACTGGCTTTTCCTGGGTCAGCATATTCTGCGCTCCCTATCGAAGTAGGTTGGCTACCTGATGGTCTTTAAATTCTGCTTTCTGTCTTCCCACGCAACAGTTGCATCATAGCAAACCGATACTGCGTTCTTTGCTCAATGACGCAACGCTCTGTATCCCATGTAGATGGTAGCAACCAACCTATACAGCCATTGCTTTCGTAGAACATTCAAAAGACACTTTCAGCACAATCATTGTTGCAAATTGTACATCATTTGTTTCCACTAAATGTTATACCATAGGACTTAAACAATGTTCGTTCCCACGCCTGTTCTTTGCGGCCTTGTTTGTCTCTCACCTTCCCTTTTCTCCGAGGTCCGGAACTTCTTGGGGATCTGGGATTGGACCGAGAAAGTGTTTTGCCCTGACAGGACATAACCCACAAGGACCTACAAAGAACATGGCTGTACAACAAATGGATACAAATGCACTCACTACCACGACCGTTGTCCAGTAATGATAGCTGGACACGAGGCCTTCACACTCCTGAAAAGTATACATAAACCTGAAAAATCCAGACGCAAGAATCTGACGTTTTGCTCACCTGGACACACAAAGATGACTAAGGTCTCACACTCCATGGGCCTCAGCCATTATGGCTGCCCCGACCAAAGGTACCTGATCAGCTAACAGAGGAAATTGGAAGTCAATTGACTGCGGATAACCGAGGGTGAAATCAGTCGGCGAGCTGCTCTGCCAGTTTTACATTAGTGTACAAACGGATTTCTGACAGTGTTCCAGGACGTGGTGGGTTTTGCCTGGCAAGCGTTCTCCCTATAAAAAGCCACAAATGTCCGCTTAACAACACTGCGACGTGGCGATTTCTCACAGTTCAAGTGGGACTGGAACGATAGGAAGAATCCCGTAAGTGTTCCTTCTTGAGCGGGTCGTCGATCCATGAGTTGATAGGGGTGCTCCGACTTCTTGATGGGTCTAAAAGGAAAACACCCGAAAAACACCCTGGTCCACCAATTTAATGCCCACGTTCCTAACATTAGCTGTCCCAGCTGTGTCAGTTACGTGAAGTAAGTAAGGGAGAAAGAGAATCGAAGGTAAGAGAGTAGGGGAAATCAGTTAAAAGAAGAGAATAATACCAATGACGAGGAAAGCAAAGAAAATAGAATCGAAGTATGAAGATGGGAATTTGTCAGGAAAACGGAAAGGTTTCGTGTTGCCACCCAAGAGCATCTAGTTGACGCTCAAACCCTTAACCGTAGCTTCCTTGACAACATTTTCAGGAAGCAGGTTCCAGCGCTCGATGACTCGACGCGATAAGCGTGTCCTCCGCTCTAACTCGATCGGACCGCGGTTTGTCCAGCTTCATACAATGCCCGCGGAGACCAATC
>OX104063.1:224382012-224405559 GCA_944474145.2 Dicrocoelium dendriticum
GATGCAGCACCTTGAAGGGTCCTATGTACGGCGACTGAAGAGGCTGTCGAACACCGTCTGCGCGAAGAAGGACGTGTGAACACGTAGACAGCTTCTCGGGCACGTACACTGGTGTACTTCTGCGATCGAGGAGCGGGTGGGCGTAGCTCACGCATCTGGTGAGCGAATCGATCAGTGTAACTTCCGTAGTCAAATGCGTAAGTAGATGTGGCTAGTGTTACCAGCTGCCCGGGCAACCGCAGCACGCAACCGTAGACTAGCTGCGCTGGTGTGGCGTCGAAGTCAGTCTTAACCGTGTTTCTTAAACCTAGGAGAACGAGGGGAAGCGTTTCAGACCATGAAGGATCTGCGTCCGCACGTAGCGCTGCCTTCAACTGGCGGTGAAAACGCTCCACCATGCCGTTAGCGGCCGGATGATACGCTGTCGTCTGAACGTGGCGACAGCCTAAATCCTTAAGCAACGTGGCAAACGTTGACGAAAAATGCGACCCTCGATCGGTGGTCACGATGGCGGGACAGCCGTATTGAGCTACCCAGCGCTCCATAAAAGCTTTCGCTACTGCTTCCGAGGAGCAATTTGGGATAGGGACGGCCTCAGGACATCTAGTAAATCGATCGATGCAGGGTCAGTAGATATACCGAGCCTTTGGAAGGCGGCAGAGGACCTACGAGGTCGACGTGCACGTGATGCAAAAGTGCGTCTGGCGTCGGAAAGTGCATAATGGGCTTCACGTGTGCATGTGCACCTTCGCGCGTTGACACGGAAGGCAAGCAGCTGCCCCAGATACGGACGTTCCGATTAACATTGCGCCAAACGAATCGTGCGGTTACGAGTTTAACCGATGCACTAACGCCTGGATGAGACAAGCCGTGTCAACGTGTCGAACACGGTCTGCCGAAACTCGCGTGGGACGACTGGGCGCGGCGTGACCAGATACAGATCGCAGAGTATAGTGCCGTCTGATGATGTCAGCGGAACGGGTCGTATGTCCAATGAGGGAGACTCTGCGTAGTAGATCAACCTCAGGATCGTTTGAGTTTGCGCTGTGGGCCATGCTTGCCAAGTCCGAATAGCGGTGCCGGCGTCAGCGGAGGTAGCTTTGGATTATGAGAAAAGTGCATCAGCGACGAGGCGTTTTTGTCACACCTTAGACATGCCGTATATCGGTCCGTAAACTGAGCGATATAGTCAAGGTGGCGCGACTCTTTTAGGAGAGTATCGGTCGGTAGTCCGAGCCGAGCACGTAAGTCAGGGGTTTTGTGGTCGGTGGAGACCGGAAAGGAGCGGCCTTCTAGGACGTGTCGAAAGTGACGTATCGCTAGATATACGGCAAGTAGTTCTCTACCGAACGTGCTGTAGCGAGATTCGGTAGGTTGTAGGCGTTTGGAGAAAAACGCTAAGGGCTGCCACGTGTCGGCTACGCGTTGCTGCAAAACAGCGCCGACCGCGACGTCCGAGGCGTCAGTACTAAGGGACAGTGGGGGCGGTCGGATCGTGATGCGCTATGGAAGCTATGTTGGCGATAGCCTCTTTCAGCGACTTAAAAGCAGCGCGTGCTGCGGTAGGAAATTCGAACGTCTTGAGTTTCCCTCGGAGAAGGTCCGTGAGGGGTTGCATCAGAGAGGCGCAGTTGGGTATAAATCGACGATAAAAGTTAACAAGGCCATCAAAACGCCTGAGCTGTTTGAAAGAATGAGGCTCGGGGTAGTCGATAATGGCTTGAATTTTATCTTGCAGTGGCACGACGCCTGCAGAAGAGATACGATGGCCCAGGAAATTAACTGAATCGACACCAAAACGAACACTTTTCTGCGTTGATCGTCACCCCGTGTTGAGATAAACGATCAAAAAGTGTTCGTACGTGGCGTATGTGCTCTTCTCGTGAAGAGCTTGCGATTAAAATGTCGTCAAGATACGCGTAAGCGAAGTCTAAGCCGCGACAAACTTGGTCGATGAAACGCTGAAAAGTTTGCGCGGCATTCTTTAGACCAAATGGCATACGCAGAAACTCGAACAAACCAAATGGAGTCGTCACGGCAGTTTTAGCGATGTCCGCTCGGCTACCGGAATTTGGTTGTATGCGCGTACCAAGTCGATTTTGCTGAAGATACTTTTACCCGCCAGACTGGCGGTGAGATCCACTATGTGTGGGATCGGATAGCGATCAGGCGTGGTTACCGTATTCAAGGATCGATAGTCGCCGCAAGGACGCCAGTCCCCCACAACCTTCTTCGGGACCATGTGCAGAGGCGACGCCCATGGGCTGTTGGACGGTCTGACGATACCAAGTTGAAGCATGTGGTCAAATTCGGCTCGTGCTGCCCGTAGTTTGTCTGGAGCAAGCCGTCTTGGCCGTGCGCTAACTGGTTGACCGCGCGTAACTATGTGGTGAGCGACCTCTGTTGTGACTGGTGGAAGCTCTGCAGCCGGTCGAACCAGTCGCGGGTATTCGGAGAGGAGGCTCAAGTAGTCGGACGGTGCGTCTGCGATTCGAAATACAGGGCTGATTATCGGGGCATCTGAAAGGACACCATCAACACCTAGTTTCGTACGATCGTCTAAAAGTCTGTGGCGACCAGCATCAACAAGCAACCCAAAATGTCGGAGGAAGTCGATACCGATAATCGCGAAGGGTACAGACGCAACCATGAAGACCCACTGAAAATCTCGGCGAAGATTGAGGTCTAGGTTCATCATGCGCTGACCGAATGAAGCTATCGGAGAACCGTTGGCCGCACGCAAATTGTACGTAGGCTTCGAGTGCTTGTCGCTAGCGGTCGCTGGGATGACGCTGACTTCCGCTCCCGTGTCGATGAGGAACGTGATGGAAGAACGTCGATCCTTAACGTAAAACAGTCGGTTTGCTTGGTTATTGCATGATACGTTTGTAGTGCTAGTATGCGGGCTATTCGTTTTCCCTGGGTCGTGCCTAATGCAGGGAGCCCGACAACGTCTAGCTCTTCCACCGTATTGGCGGTGATACCAACATACTTCTTCGACGGGTTTGACATTATCTGACTGAGAACTTGTAAGGAAAATGTTGCGCTTTCGTGCCGAACGTGACGTACTCGGTGCAGGCACAGACGAGCCGCAATGAACGGTAGCCAAAACGTGGTCAGCATTTGACCGTGGCACACGCTGCTTCGAAGCCTTCATTGCTGCTATCCTGCTGCGAAGTAGCGCAATTTCCTCGTCTTTAGAGTCAGATCGGTCTAGCGACTGGGAACAAACATGGGATTCGGTTTTCATCGGTGAGAATACGTCACCGGAGTTACTGGTCGTCTGCTGCGGAAAACGTTCGAACGCAGCGTCTGCCTTGGTAGCTAAGTCTTTCAAGGGTGCATCTATAAACATGGACAGCATTACCGGCAATGGCTCTGGGAGACGTGCAAACCACAGCTCCTTTATCCCTTCTTCGCTCAAGAATAAGGGACCAGCGATGCGCTGAAGTTCGCGGAGCAATGCCGACGGCTTGCGATCTCCAAGCTTGAGACCATTGAGCTGCTCAAATCGTGTTCGTGCGCTGGGTCGTAACTCTTTCAAAATCGCTTGCTTCATCGTTTCATACTTTGCCTCATTCGATGGGCAGAGTAGAATGTCCTCAATCAGCGTCACTACCGACGGAGGAAGGCGTGGGACGAGCTGATTGTACCTTGGACGGTCCGCCGTTATGCCCTTATTTTCTAGCTCGATCTCGAATATCTTAAACCAAACTTCTGGACTGTGTTCCATGAAACTTGGAACAGCCAAAGTAAGCATGGTTACGCTGTGAAACGACTCAGATACCACTCTCGAAATGTGAGTCGAAAGATAAAGAACGAACGAAATACGATAAAAGTACTAAAATTACGCAAGAAACAAATGAATATAGGTATATAATCGAGAAAAAGGAACGAACTCACCAAAAAATACAAACGAGAAAAAATGTTGAATTCGCGCGTGCGAATCGGGGTCACCAATTTGTAGGACTAGTTAATACTAGTCCGAGACGATGCGCGGAATTAAGCGCGGATATCAGAAGGCAATTGGAGTCGGACACAGCGGACTGTATTCGATGGGCTACAACAAGAAACGGACGGATGAAGCGAGGCAAGAGCGTACACGTGAGCGCGGGGACTTACAAGGCAGTTGTGTGTCGAGCCGGTTGTAAGATTAAAACAAGAAGGAGTAATGTACAATCGGTCAACAAGTAAATTGTACACGAAAGATAAGAGTTATCTTTTTGGGCGCTACACGTGCGTTTGGTGCTGAGGCATCTGCAGAGTACTGGCTGATTTTGACGCAAAGCAGCGAAAGCTGCAAGGAAGCTCTCTCGCTGATGCCGCCTTATCTTTGCACGATAGCCAGTTGTTCTTTGTGATGGTATGGGCAGACTTAACGGTCTGCTCACAACACCCCGAGAATATCGTTGGCTTTTCCACTTTTCCTCAATAGAGCATTTTCCTTTTCGCATTCTGTTTGCATTACTTTTTCAATTGGACGGATATCTCTTCGGGCCTGGCTCTAATCTAGCCTCGGCTGACCAGTCTCCTGTTTTCTGACTACTTCCAGATATCCGAGACGTTAACGATCTTGGCTCTGAAGTCCCAACATTGTTCTTCTCAACCGGTGACCTTTTGATCGGTCGGTTAACTGTCTTTTCATAGGGTCACTTTCGACCTACGATGCTTCTTTTCTGATGACATTCATTACTTTTATCCCCACCCTTATTTTGCGTCCCAGTTCCATCTTGCTGGCTTATCTGGTCTCGTCTGAACGGTCTCCTCCTGTCTGATCCATCTCGGAATTCTGAGATCCAAATGATCCAGGCTCTGCGGACGTTAAGTCATGTAACCCTCACCTCAAATGCATTGTTGGCCAAGATTCATCCTTATTATTATGTTCCCATTTCTTCAGTTACATGTGTATTCTGCCGATGCTCTCCCTTAGTACTTAGAACTTAAGTATAAGGCTTCCAGTTTTAGAGCTGACATTCTAATCTCGTCCCAATAATCTCTTTGCTTCCGATTATTGTGACTCTAATGCTCACGGACGGGCAGACATAACGGTCCGCTCACATCATCCTGAGCATATCGTTGGCTTTTCCACTTCCCATTAATAAGGCATTTTTATTTTCGCACTCTGTTTGCATTACCTTTTCAACTGGATGGATATCTCTTCGGGCCTGGTTCTGATCCATCCTCGGCTGACAGGTCTCCTGTTTCCGACTGCTCCAAGACATTCGAGAAGTTATTGCTCTGGGCTATACTTCCCAAACACTGTTCCCCTCATCCCGAGACATTTCCTTGGCATGCTAACTGGCTTTTCATATGGCCACTGTCGTCTCGAAAGCTTCTTTTCTTATGACACTCACTACTGTTATTCACACAAGTTGGCGGCCTAGCTTCATCTTGCTGGCTGATCCAGACTCGTCTGAACGGTCTCTTGCTTTCTGATCCACCTCGGACTTCTAAGGTCTAAATGATCTAGGCTCTGCTGATATACCGCCCTGTAATCCTGACCTCAAAAGCATTGGTGGACATGATACATCCTTATTTTTATATCCCCCTTCCATCTTTAACATGTCTCTATGCCGACGCTCTCTGTTAATATTTAGATCAAAATAATACGGCTTTCTCTCTATGAGCTGGCATTGTATTCTCGTCTCAATGGTCTCTTTGCTTCCGACTACTATGACACTAATGATAAGGGATTAGCACACCCAACGATTTGTTCACATCACCCCGAGGCTAACTGCCTTTTCACTTAGCCACTTTCGTCCTAAACTGCTTCTTTTCTGATGACACTGATTACTTTATTCTTACCTAGGTTTAGCGGCCTAGCCTCAGCTTGCTGACTTACCTGGTTTGGGCTGAACGGTCTCTCGTTTTCTGACCTCTCCCGGACTTCTGAGATCTAACTGTGTAGCCACTGCCGACGCAACGCCCTGTTACCTTCACCTCTAGAACAATGCTGGTCATGACTCATGCTTATTATCATGTCCACTTTCTTCCTTAACATGTCCATTTTTGTTGATGCTCTCCGTCAGCATTCAGACGTTACTAATACGACTTTCACCCTATGAGTTGACATTCTAGTCTTATCTCAATGATCTGCCACTTTCCGACTTCTGTGACCCTAATGAGCGGGAATCGGCAGACCCAACAGTCTGTGCACATCACCTGGAGCATATCGTTGGCTTTCCTTCTCATCCAAGGAGCATTTCTCGCCCTTATCAGATTCTGTCTGCACTGTCTGCTGCCTTCCGACCTAGCTCTGATTTCTATGATTTAAATGATTTAGCCTCTACAGACGCAACGCTCTGTCTCCCCGCCTCCAGCGCACCGCTACTCAAGATTCCTCCTTAGTATACCCCCTTTTATCCTTAACCTTTCTATTCTGTTGACGCTCTGTTAGCATTCCGACATTTATAATACGGCTCTCTGCATGAGCCGATATCCTCCTCCTACCTCCATGGTCTCCTGCTTTCCGACTACTGAGCCTATACCGTTGAACCATCGACAGCTCCAACGGTCTGTTCGCAACACCTCTAGATCATTGTAGGCTTTTCCACTTCTCCTTAATAGTCTCCTCCTTCCCGACCACATTCTTTCATTTTCGAGCCTCGCTGTTTGCATTACTTTATCAATTGGACTGATACCATCGGGTCTGGCTCTAATCTAGCCTTGTCTGACCAGTCTCCTACTTTCTGACTGTTTCCAGACATCCGAGACGTAAACGAGATAGGCTGCGCAGTCACAACACACACTGTCCCTCAGCCTGAGCGCTTCGTTTGACAAGCTAACTGGCTTTTTATATAACCTCTGTAGTCCCGCAAATTTTCTGTTCTTATGACGCTCGTTACTGTTATTCCCACCTTTATTTGGCGGCCTAGCTTTATCTTACTGACCTACCTGGTTTTGTCTGAACGGCCTCCTTTTTCTGACCCCTCTCGGACGTCTGAGACCTAAATGATCTAAGTTCTGCCAAAGTAAAGCGCTGTGACACCCACCATATGAGCACTACTGGTCGTGATTTATATTTTTATTCAATGCCTTTTACAAGCTTAACATGTTTATTTCTGTCGACTCTCTTTTAGCATTCCGGCAATAAGAATATTGTTCTCTCTCTGTGAGCCAACATGCTATTCTCGTCTAGATGGTCTTCCTTCTGACAGCTGAGGTCTTACCGATGAATCACCGACAAATCCAATGGTCTAGTTACAACACCTCGAGACCATAGTAGGCTTTCCACTTCGTTCCAGCAGATACTTTTCTTCCAGACCTCATTATTTCCTTTTCGCGACCTCTGTTTGCATTCCTTATTCAAATGGACGGCGAACTTTTCAGCCTTGGCTCTAACCTATCCTCGGCTGCCCAGTCTCCTTTCTGACTGCTTCCAGACATCCGAGACCTAAATGGTTTAGGCTCTGTGGTTCTGACACTCCTTGCCCCTTATCCTTTGTGTTTTCTCGCCATACTATCTATCTATTTCGACGCAACGCTCTGCCATCCGTGCCCCAGTCACATCACTTGGCATTATTCATCCTTCGTTTTAGTAACAAGGATGAATCCTCATCTGCAGAACGTCGTCGGATTTTCCCCTCCTCCTCAATGGAACCTGTTTTACCGACCCTTTTCTTTTCTTCCCGTGCGTTCTGTTGCATTCCTTTCACATTCGACGCTAACATAGATGCGTTTGTGCTCCCTGACTTCTTACATCTCTACCAATTTAGGACTCAGGCATGGCGTCCCTGTCGCTTCTTCTGAGTGATATTCTTTCCCATAACCTCTACACCTCGTCCTTCTCCCTCTGGTTCCAACCCATTGGGCATTATGACTCCTCAAACCCTCTGCTTCATCTTTATTCCTACTTTGGAACGTTCTTTCCTTTTGCACTAATCCGTATTCTGCTCGTTTCTCGTCGTAGTTCGCCACTTATGATACATGTGTATATGCAATATTTAAATAACAATTACATGTATAGGGATACAATAGTTCAGTCAGCGCAGCAATGGATCGACTGCGTTCCAGGTGCATTCCCTTCGTCTGTCTGTGTGGCTGTCTCTGTTCGTTACCTTTTTCCCGAGGTTGTCACGGGTATGGCGACACGCACCCAAGGACTTGTCCATTGTAACGACAACAGTTCCCTTATCTGGACATGAGAGGAGGATTATCAACCGTATTTGCAGCTTACTAACCGGACAAATCATTCATTATTTTGCACGGATACAATTTTTCTGAGGCTTGAACCATTGAGCGAAGTTTGCCTAACACTATCTCTTTCACATTCATCTTGCCTGGAGAACACCTTTTGACTTCGGAAGGCAAATTCTCCTGCCGATTCAAAGCCAGAACAATTGGTCATTCTGAGATCTTCAATCCGATTTGACCGCTCAATTGGCCGTGGTTTCCAATAATTTTAAGCAATTTTATTACATACCCCGGCGAATCTGCGATGTTTTTTTTGGAACCGTTTCCTATCCTCCAAGACTTCAACAACAATTCAACCTATTTCATTGGATATCCTTCGGGGACTTCACGTCGTTTTGCAGATGATCAACACATCATGTTCATAAAAGAAAGTTTAGTTCCTGCCCTACCAACTGGGCAAAGCCATCGTTCAATGCAGGAAAGGACCCAGGAATGCAATAGGCATTCGCTTGACGCATCAACCAGCAGAAAAATGTGACTTGACTGCGAATAGCCGAGCAAACAGACTTTCAACGAGAAACATAGTCAGTTACAACTTGCCATTCAATGGATTGGCGGCAGTGTGTCAGGACGTGGTGGGTTTTCGCCTGGCAAGCGTTCTCCCCGTGAAAAGCCACAGATGTCCGTTTACCAACACTGCAACGTGGCGAATGTGATTCGCCACCGAATAAAGTCACAGCCAATAACATCACACTGGCAGGTCAACTAACGTCCCCATTTTAGATAGGTTTGTTACACGGGAACTTCTACAGCTGCATATAAGTTCGTCTCCCGTTTACGATTTCGCGCAAATACTGACGTTTTGTATTTTCTACGATACCACCGTTGACATTTGCTTTACTTATGCACGAACTCACGGTATTTTCATATCTCTCTCAAGCGTGTTCTTCAATTATCTTCCATTAAATCATTCGGGATTCTCAATCTATTTTTAGCCGAGGTATGATTGCAATATATGGCGACCGATTATGTCCTGTCAAACGGGTCCCTGTTTCACGACAGCCAGACTATTGTTTCGCATTTTCACCATTGTAGTGTACCAGAACACAAGCTCGTTCACTATTTTGTAACATTGGATTTTACGGTTGTTTTAACCTTCGAAACGTTCGGCTGTTTTACTGCCTGCACGTCCGTTGACACAAACCGTTTTGTGAGTACCTCGATGCACGTTTCTCGCTCTGTCTGATTCGCTTCCTCTTCTTGTAGCCTGCAAAATATACGTTGGGTTCAGTCGACTCCGACTTCTATACTGTCGTATTTAACACGTCTTACGTGTCCTTGCTTACCGACTAGTATCCCAGGCTCCGCCCAACACTATCGTACCGTTCCAACCATGGACATATGAACAATTTTCTACTGTCACTGTGGCGGTTGCAATAAAATGCCTGTACAGTTGTACATACCTGATTTTGCCTCCATGGGTGTGCCCTGCATAGTCGAGAATAAGATATTTTTTATTTATTTATTAAAGAATTGCAGCGCAATTATGTATAAACCGCCAGTAGTAGTTAACCATGCCAAGAAAAGGGCGTAGAATTTTAACGGTTCGTGACGATGGATAATTCAGTATGGCTTGCGTTTTAATAGTCAAAGAGATAATCCCGTTAGGGTCAATTCTGTGGCCTAGGAAGTCGATAGAAGATTGGCCAACTACGCGTTTGTCAGGTTAATGGTGACACTATGATGTGCGAGACCTTCGAAAACTTTTCGTGGGGGTGTTAAGTGAGCGTCGGCAGAAGCACTTGCATTTAAAATCTCATCAACGTTAACAAAGACAAAATCGAGACCACCGCGAACTATATCCATAAAGCGTTGGAAAGATTGTGCGGCATTTTTGGAAACCGAACGGGCATAGTGAGAAACTTGTACAAGCCAAAGGAGGTGGTCACTTTCGTTTGAGCAATATCTCCCGAGGCTATGGGAAATCGGTGATACGCCCTGACAAGATGAATAATAGAAAAGCTTAACTTTCTAGCAGAACCTAAGAAACATCGTGTATATGCGGGATCAGGCATCTTACGGGAACGGTGGCGTTATTCAATGAACGATAGTAGCCACATGAAAGCCAAGCACAGGTATGTTTAAGCACAAGATGTAGTGGAGATGACCAGCAACTGCTTGAAAGACGGTTGATCCCAAGCATGAGCATGTGCTCGAACTCTTGCTTAGCGGCCTGTAGTTTGGCAGGGGTTAGTCGTCGAGGTTTCGCCGCCACGGGTGGACCAGCTGTAACGCTGTGATGTTGCACATCGTGCTGGAGTTCCGTCATGCCCTTATTTACTCCGACAAGTGATGAGAAGTACTGCAACGGTGCGGAATACTGTGAACACTTAAGCATAAGAACACGAAGTCCGAAAGCAATAACTGCAGTAAGCTTGCCGGAAACAGTTATCGAAGTGGTACCATCGCGTAACTTCCCAAAATGTACGACTACTACAAGGCCAAATTTTCTAATCAAATAGATACCGAAGATATGTTTTGTACCTTGTCGGTTGTAAACTGAAAGGAAAGCCATGAAGTAGTCCAAGACTGAGCTTGAGAAAATTCTGGCCATAAGCTGCGATCTTCTTCCGGTTCGCAGCCTGTGGCGTCATCCCAGCCGGCTTTAACGAGCGTTTTTCTGAGGAACGGGGTAGAACGCTTATCCCTGCGCCGATGTCAACCAAAAAGTGGAGTTTGGCCGTGAAATCAAATACGTACAGGAGGCGACTAATAATTTGGACAGCAGCAGCCGTCGCCATTACACGCTGGCTTAGAAGTTTCCGGATTTGGAATTAGCGAAAGCATTTGGGTGAGCACACTCTAGGTGTCAGTTGCGCGCGGCATTGCCGAAATGGTAATGGAAGTAGCAGTAAAAGCGCGATACTCGTCTGCGGTCGTTGCTGCGAGGCCTGCTTGGGGAAGAGGATCTTTGGTAAGGTATTCTACCGCGGTCAAGGTGAAATATACTGGGTACAAAATTTGAGAGCCTCTCACGCATGCAGTTTAGTGTGGAACCCCCACAGTGATTGTAGTGGAGGCTTCAGCCACACGCTTCACAGCGCCTTTAAAGAAATATCAGTTTACTTGGTCTGTCGCTTCCGCCAGCTTGTTCAGTGGGAGGCCCTCAGCCAAAACAGCTAGTACCACCGCCGTGTTTGCTGGAAGACACTTAATCCAGAGTTGGCGAATAATTTAATCATCCGGGGTTGATGAACCGACAAGTGGCCGCGTATGTCGGAGAAGCTGCGACGGTGTACGATCATTAAGCTTGACGCCAGAGAGCAGCTGTTGGAGGTGTGCCTTCTCGAATGATGTAGTGCGTTTTAAGATAGCTGGTTTAAACTTATCATACGGTGAGTCAATCGGCAAAGATCGAGGAGATGAAAGACTTCGGAAACTACATGTATAGGTAAACAGACCGTAACATTAAAACATCGTAGATTGCGCGGCACTCTTACGGAAACGCAAAATAGATTACACTTGGATAAACCAGACATGTGGGTTGGTCACATCGTAGGATGGCAAACAGTGTAACGAAATCCTCAGATAACTGTTCACAAGCAGGTTGAGCAAACATAATGAATAAAATAATTAAGTGTTCAAACCTGCGTAATCACCAATTAACGTAGAGAACCGGTACCCAATAAGTCCGATTGCGGAGGCAGAAAACAGTCCTAGGCAAAACACTTAATTAGTAGAACAATCAAGCATACTTGTTTTCTGGTTCTTCCTCCAGTTATTGTTATTCCAATGTCGCCTAGCGATTCGAAGATATAAATCCGACTAATGGAAAGACGTGACATCAGAGGAAGCAGAGGCAGCGCCAAACGGACTGGGATTCTAACCAATCTATTATGGGCATAATGTGGTGATGGTGGTATGGTACGCTAGGCTAAAGATTGGTTAGGTTGACAGCAAAGGTAAAAATGTATAGGAGGAAGATGTGCATGGCAAATACGTCTACTTGATGATGTAAATGGATGGCAAATATAACTACTCTGGTTGTTCAAGTGGATACTAATGGGCAATAAATTGCTGTGGCGCCACGTTAGAAGCGGTAATCATGGCGGACGACGTGACTACGTTTTGGCATTTCTTGCGTTTCTTTACTCTTAACTTTGCTGTCATGGAGGAACATATAAAGAAATTTTAACGAACGGTTGCGACGTAATTCTACAAACGGCAAAGGTTGACTATTCTTGCCCTCAAAATTGACTTGTAATTATCTCCCTTACGGGCGGGGTGAAAATTAAACTCCGTTCCAGCAATTTTAGGATCGCTGTCATTATTACGGGCGTTTTTGACCTACCATCAAACGCTTCCATTGTCCCGTCGCTGAGCCCCGTGTTAAAGGCATTGTTGCAAGCCTGTTTGTGGTATTTTTCCCGCAAACAATGGAGGGCATTGCATGAGGTCTGAGAGATGTGGTTGGCTATGTTCCCGTTTACTTGTGCATACTCATTTCAGACCCTATCCACATGAAAGAAGCGTACGCAAACACATGAACATGCAGCGACCTTATTGCTAGTCTTTCTTTTTCTAGTATAAACGCATGAATCGATTATCACGTCGATGTGCTGGGAGCTCTTCTTGCTTATTGGAACACAAAACGGGACGCCGGTTGAGCTAAACCGTACTTTGTCCGTGGATCCTCTGTCCTGAAGCTTTGAGGTTTATAAAGCCTTGGATGGTTACTCGTCTTCTGATTACTAGACGTTAACTAGCTACTCGCTGCTTGCGCGCCATTAATAATTTGCTATAAGCGCATTTACTTTGACTTCTTGTGAGTTGATCATTTTGGTGGAACATGTCTGCGGGCCCTCTCTTTCTTGGTTGTTGTGCCTCTTTGCAGTTTCGCAAAGAACCTGTCGTCAAATGCTTGGAGATCACATTGACTTTGTTTCGCCCGTTACGATTTGGTGAGTCCATTTCAATACATACGTGGACACTTGGTATTTCCGACGGGCCCTTTCGTCGAATGCATACCTGGTCACTGTAAACCGGTTCACCACTGTTGTTTATCTCTTACATTTATTTGATTTGCTAGCTCTTCTGTCGAGATGGTTTTGAGTGCAGTCCTAACTCTCCGTGTCCTTCCGACAACTGGATTGCTGTACGTAGCAAGGTTGAGTATCCCAAAGCGGTTACAGACTTGATCGGGGCCTGCAATGCGGTAGTTGTTGCTGTTGGTTCCTGCTGGACTGTACCGGTCTGCATCTGATGCAATATACACTTATGGTTAGTAGCGAGAGCATACCGCACAGTTGTGTTGCCTGTTGTGTGTGTAGCACTGAGTTTTATACGTCAGTAACCAGCAGCCCGATATCACTGGAAAGCCTAATGTATCGGATGTGTTCGCTGGACAGGAACTTTGGCTGCTTTGTTAAGTTTCTGGACTGCTTAGATCTCTGTCAGTAGGCAGTGGAAGATGCAATTTCTGAACCCGGCGTCTGTTTGCTTACAGTCTACTGTCAGTACACAATTTAGTAGCGACATTGTTGACAACAAACTCTCAGATACCTTGTTTGATTCATCCGTTAGCCAGGGAGGCAATCGGACTTCTGCCGTTGTCAAAGTAAAAGGGAAGAGGGGTAAAATGTGGAAAAACACAAGGCGGATGTGCCACGTCCGTCAGATGCCATATCCCCATTCCCCTCCATTTCTACTTCAGCTATGTCATCCAAGGTTGATTCGTTTACGACGTTGGTGGCAAAGAACTCGGAGGCTAATGCAAACCCGCCAACGTCATCAGAGGGTTTGATAACTACTCCGCGGTGATCAGACTCGTATACTAACTGCAGTGTTATTTTCGGTATGACCACTAAGTCATGTTGCCCTTCTAAAGAAACATATGCTAGATGATATTGATTTCCTTAAGATAAGCGTTAACAAACTTTACTGCTGGGCTTTTCCAGCATCACTGTGCGAAAACTCATTAGACTCCGTAGCTTGTCGATTTAGAAGGCTGTTGCATGTTGCTCGGGCCGCTGCAGAGATACGCCAAGCCCTTTTGCCTTTATGCTCAAAGCTACTGTTGTCATGTTGCACTTAGATCTCGCTTCGACGGAGACGTTTAAATTGCGGGGGGTGTGTGCGATATTGAAGCCCGTCGTGAATCAGCAGAGAAGATCTCTTAGTTGGTTTTCGGGTGGTCAGCCGGCGGTGAACTTCCTGCCTGAACCCGTTCCGATGGCGCCCGATCCCGGGTTCACGATACTAACTACATGCAGGCCATCTTCAATGATTCACGTATCCTGCGAAAAATGTTCTGTCAAGTCAACGCCTTAGTTGACAACTGCGATGAAAATGTTCATGCATTCACTGATCCACGGTGTTCCACTAACGTCACGCAGACTGAAGTATGTTTATCGGGCTGACCACTACTGTGGGGTGTGCGTCCCCACAATGCAGCTGGACCCCACCGTGGTGCGATAGTTGGCGCGCTTCAGAGACCCATTTATCTATGCTGGGTAGTGCATTTTTGCGCCTTCGGAGCCACTCATACCAGAACGGACAATGGTTAGGGGCCAGATAAACTCAGCCTCCAGGTTTGGGTTTAGAATCAGGCGATTTCTTATTCCTTAAAATGGACTCCTTGTAGCCCACCACAGAACCCGCTGCCTTGCGGTCAGGTTTTTGAACCAAAGGCTTTGGTTGAGAACCCTGATCGTTCTCCTGTCTAGGCCTCGGCAACCTGACATCGCCCTACCCACACAATACAATAAATAGCTCTTCAAGCAGTTTTCTGAATCTCTGGCCACCGCAGAGGCCAACCAACGGTGCCCTATCTGCTGCGTCTAGCAGGGTGAATAGAGGGTCGGCTGCTACTGCTCAAACCTACCCATTGTTTTATTCCCCCACTTAAGCCTTTTTATGCCTACTGTCCTGTTCAAGCCTCAGTTTTATCCCCCAGTTTTCAACCCCCGATTCTTGACCCTCGACTATCTTGTTTTAATGGGCTTTTACCTTCTGGCTTCAACTCAAGTGAATATGTAGCGTCATTGCTGCCCTGTCGCCAAGCTCATGTGCACGTCAGCTGCCAAGCAAAATTCCTCGGCTTCCGTTTGGAGCCCTCGATCAACTGTTATATTAGCATGTCTCAATATACTTACATTGCTACTAATCGGTCCACAGGCAGCACCTGCTCGAACATTAGAGACCCCCTCTATCGATATCTGCTGCTTACCTCGCTGTGCTCACTCTGCGATCTCCTTCAGGTGCCACCAGCAGCACCTTTCCATTGCGCCTATTCGGTAACGATGCAGCTTCGAGCACCGACCAAGCCGTTGTTGGTATCGTTCTGAGTCCCCGGGTTGAAGCTGCTCCGGTTGACTTGATTCCAATCAGTAGCCGGGCGTATGCGGTTTTATTGCCCGGCTCGTTCAAAGCCTCGAAGTTGCGCAGGATTAAGAAGTGTCCACCATTCATCATCGCTGCCTAT
This sequence comes from Dicrocoelium dendriticum, assembly GCA_944474145.2. Classification (NCBI taxonomy): domain Eukaryota; kingdom Metazoa; phylum Platyhelminthes; class Trematoda; order Plagiorchiida; family Dicrocoeliidae; genus Dicrocoelium; species Dicrocoelium dendriticum. The sequence goes on from OX104063.1 coordinate 224,397,629, forward strand.
GCACCGCAAACTGTGGTGATGATTCCGTAAAAGACGACTTCTATCATTAATTGAACGAGCTCCTTAGCCACAGAAGAAGCTCGGACACTGTAGTGCTTGCTGGGGATCTGAACGCTCAAGTTGGAAAATTATCCGCTGATGAATTGCATCTGGGCGGCCAACACGGTGTATGCTCCCGTAACGATAACGGTGAGCGGTTACTACATTTGTGTGAAGGTGATCGCTCATGTCTTGCGGGCATTAATTTCCGACACATCACCCGCCGGACGGTGACTTGGTGCCCAGCAGCCTGGAACCAGATATGGACGCAAATCAATCACATTGCTGCGTCCAGAACTGTCGCTGGATTTGGAGCACAGGTGTGGACACCGACCATGCACTTGTATGTGCTGACCTGCGGATGCGCTTTGACGGACGCCCGAGAGGACGCTGTGAGCGTATTGACACCAGCCAACTGGCGGAACCAGCTCTTCTGAATGCCTATCAAAGTACACTGTCATGCAAGTTGAGTAAGCACCCACTGGATGCAGTTGATGCTCACTTATCTTATTTTCACCAGACCTTACTAACAGCAGGAACACCCCCATGTGGTAAGTCTAATCGCCAACATGGACATTGGGTCTCTTCACAGTCTCTGGAACTTATCCATGCTGGCCGGTATATTCCGGCTGGAAGCGAGCAAAATGAAATTCGATAATATGCCCGGGCAAAACTTCGTGATAGCCTGAAGAGGGACCGCAAATCCTGGTGGTCTCGTCGTGCTTCAGAGATGGAAATGGCCGCTGCTCTTGGTAACCATCGTAAGTTATTCCGGCTGCTACGGGAAACGGACAACAGAAGACCTGGTGTTAGTAAAACTATACGTAATGATAGCGGATAGCCTATCCGCAACTTATCAAAACGCATGGAACTTTGAGCTGAGCATTTTGAAAAGCAATTTAATCGGCCGGAATTGTTAGATATCTCTCCGGTCACTGATCACCTTCCCTGGGCTATCCCTTTGAATCAACCCTCTCGCTCAGAAGTCGAACGACAGATCGGACTGCTGAAGTTAAATAACGCCGCGGGACCATATGCGCTTCCTCTAGCCCTCTTCAAATACGGGCACCTGCGCTTGTGGACCATTTATACGAGTTTCTAGAGAAACTGTAGGGGCAGGAAACTGTCCCAACGGACTGGGGCCGCTCCGCCTAGTTTCAGTTTCAAGGGAGGCTCACGCTCGGAACGCCGCAACCATAGAGGAATCAGGCTGGTCTCCATCGCCTCCAAATTGCTTGCCTCTGTCATCCCACACAGACTAGATGCCTCTTGTGAAAGCCATATTCGTGAAGAGCTGCATAGTAGACCGACGATTTCTTACCGGAACGACGCCCATTCATTACCGGTAGCTCAGCTGGCTTGTACTTGTTGCATTTTATTAACTTTTCGTTTAGTTACTGCGTCACGGTAGCTGAGGTGTTTTGTTACCAGGATGCCGGCAGTGTTCCAGGACGTGGTGGGCCTTCATCTAGCAAGCGCTTTTCCTACAAAAAGCCACCAATGTCTGTTTAACAGCACTGCGGCGTGGCGGATGTAACTCGCCACTCAATAAAATCCCCGCCCCAATCACACGTTGGCAAGTTGACCGATACCACATTTACAAATTCTGTGCATATATCTGCTCTCGTACGAATACGCCTACATAGTTGATTAGTGACATGCCACTATTCTTAAATATTTTTTCAGCTTTTTCCTCATGCTTCACTCACCTGATTCGCACTGTGTACACAACTTAATTGGACTAGTTCCTCATCAACATACTCCACATTAGTGATCTGATGCTTATCTCTACATCTCGCAAGCTGTGGACATAGACTTCGTACAACCTTTGGGCTATATGGGCCCACACTACTAACTCCTTCTGTATTACCCCTGCGCTTGATGCTGCTAATCATACTAGCATGTACAATATTGCAACATGCTGATAATGCCCAAAAGGCGTGCTTCGACTTGTCGAGAATGAAATATCTATTTATTTATTTATTCAATTATTTATGTATAATGATGATAATGATTGAGTGATCGCACCATCAATCGTTGCGCAGGTGCGGTTGGTTTGCACGTCAACTCGGCCCTTACCATCTTGACAGCGTATACTTTGCGCACTCGTAGATCCTTTTTATATTTTATCCGTGCAACTGGAAGCGGTGTTGGTCGATAGAAGCCTGATAAGGTTGAGGAAGTTGTAGTTGATATCATCCTTAAACATCCGACGTCTATGTGTTTAGTGGTGAGGAAGCTTATTGACCCACACCTGAACTTCCATAATTTCGCCTGCAATGCTATTTCAATTTGTTTTGTTACTGAGTTCTCCATCTAGTCTTGCATGCTCCCCTGCATCAGTTTGTGGCGTTGCCTACTAGATTTTTGATGGGACAAAACCCGTCCTTTTTGGACCCCTGCTACTAAGTTCCCTGACTTCGTCATGGACGTGGTATACAACTTAGAAGTCGAAGTGCTGGGGGCTCTTGTTCGCTTACCTGTACACGAAACGGGACGCCTGTTAGGTGGAGGCCTGTATCGTTCTTGGAACCTGACCTGACCTCTCGGTATAGCGGCCACGCTCGTCAGTAGCTTAAGTGCGGGTATGTCGAATAAGCGTCCCCACGGGGTCCATATATATGGCACCCCAAGCAGGGAGCTTAGTCAACCCGAGGCCAAATTCAAAGTAACGACCTTCATGCTTACCTTTTGTGGGGTGTAGGCGCTGATGACATACTGACGCCTAAGCTATCAGGCGACTGCAAATCTTTGAACGAGTCTGCCAGTCGGACCGCACACATCCGTCTACTGATTGGGATGCATCGCTGGATGCCAAATGTTATCCACCTATGATGATCCGTTGCGCAAGTCGTCCGCAGCACTACAGGTAAGTACATCTCATATATACACCTGGATTTTAGACCGCCAGTATACATGACCCGCCCGAATTCCTTGTTTGGTGGTGCAATCCTGACTCGGAGTGCGTTATGCTCTTCTTTTCTCGGGATACAAACAATTTCTCAGTGTTCAAGCTTTGTGGGTTATGAGGGATTTACACGCTCAACCGCAAGGTCGAGAATATTGGTGAGTGGTTTGAACGTTCTTAAACATTACTGCATTATGCTCCTGTACTTCAGTTAGCTAATTCCGTCAAACCTTGTTTATCATGTGACACATTACTGTCTTTCTGATGCCCCTGTACTTGAAGCACATTGGTGACCACCATCATCGTTCATACGCCATTGCAGTAATCCTACCTCACCTTTATGCACTCTACGTTTATTGATGTCAATTACACCTTCAGCCTGTCCGCAAACTAGCGGATAGCAGCACTAATGTGTGGAAGAACTGGACACCACCTCATTTCGGAAAGTAACTGCGGGTAAGGTTGCCTGCTCAGAAGGCCTGCACTTGCAGTCTTCTATGTTGCACCTGTCCATGTGCACCCTAGTCACAGATTACGAGGTGGCACGGCCATGTTAAATGATCACCTGTTTCTCACCGAACCCAACGGCTTGTTTTATTTCCAGATCATCATCACCTGGACATTTATGTTGTGAGAGATCCACCCTGACTGCCCAGGTGTGCACAACCTCGGTACCTCTTGAATCAGTAAGTCAACCTTGCGTTACATCTATGCGTATTGGTTTCCTGTGTGTTTGTGGCACAATTTCCAATACCCCGTTCCTCAGTGCTTGAGCGTTGTGGGTCTAGAGCGCAGAAACCGCTTCCATAATGACGTGAACATTTGGAATCGGTACAAACGTCCGCCTTGAATTTCATGGCATGCTTTCCTTTCATTCCCATGTTGCAGTGATTATGCCATATTTCAGTGATTACGCAGCCATAGGCATGTCAAACCTTTGCACACCATGACCCGAAAAATGCAATCACGTTTGACCCGCGTAACCCTTGTACCAACGACACTGATAAAACCCATTCCATGCATGCTTCTTGAAACATTACTTCAGTCAATGTTACTGGCTTCGCTCGTAGCGATAATGTCGCCCGCTGTGGGATGTACACGAATCTATCAATACGCCTGGTGAGGGTGCGCCGTGTCTATAGTACATACTTGCCAGTGGCCATTTTGATGCCACGGGTTTGGGACCTATATAGGCCCGTCAGGAAGGCATGTGAAGCCAACCGTTGTTACTTCCATATTAGCGACGCTGATGCAGCTGCCAAAGCACTTTTATGGGCACAGTAAACAACGTTTACGGAGGCGGGTGAAGTACGAAGTATGTTTTATCAGCAGCGGTACTGATGACACCGCTGTGCCACCAACTTGGGCTCAATAAACGTCGGTCGCGAACGTCTGTGGAGCCAGCAATATCGGCTATGCTAGTCGCCATAATGAAATAGACACTATGCGACAAATATAGAATAACTACGATTAAGTCTTGAAGGCATGTGGAGCCAATATTTGTAGTTTACGTGGTAGTATTGATGTCAGTGTCTTTGGACGCATATGGACTAAGTAACCATCGTCCATGGAGACTCAAAGAGTTACCGCCAATATTGCTGCACCTCTATTAGACGTACGTAGGCTTACGCTAGTGAAGGCAACATGGATACCCGTTAACTTGCGAGCATGCCGCCTCTGTTATGAGACCTATATTACTTCTCGTGCACTGGTGATGCGGGCGAGGCAACCAAGTGAGTCTCCTTGAGGGCCGGCAGTAATGCCACATCTGTGGCGGTTATATAGCCTTACTAAGCACCCATCACGTTGGTATGAATATGCAACCATATAGCAGCATGTCACCCGCTACTTGCAACATGCCTCGTTTCTGTATTTCATTCATGAGTGCTCCAGCAAATGAACATATAGGAGAATGTATTGTGCAAGAACCTGATTCACATGTATTTCGAAGTACCTTGTCAACCGCGCCTCTTGCTCAACTTCTTGCCCGCATGCTGCACGCTGTTATTTGTCTACCGCACCGCCGTACCACCCATGTTTACAGGCAAATGGTGTTGATCTAATCAATTATTTTTCATGGTAACGATGCTCGCCCATGCTTCCGTACTTTCCGGCCCCATCGGCATATAGCATAACTTGTAAACGGGTATCACAACTGCCCGCTACGACGTTCGCATGCCCCCGGTTAGTTTGCACTGTTAACTACCTCCGCTTTCCAATTATTTCGTGAACGGCCCGACGGCTTTTTAGGGTCACACTATGTCCCATAGTCTTATGGTTCATCCTTACAAGTCAATAGTGCCCAATCAAGTGCTTACATGTGCCGCTCCACTTGACCGCTAGTTCAATGGATGGGTCCGTAAACGTAGACCACATTCACTGACTCTCTATTACATGTCCGGTTCTTAAGCATGGTCCTTCTATGCCGTGACCGAAAACCACCAAAAATTTTTCTGTATTGTAGCTTTTCGGGTTATGAGCAAGTTGAACACTCCCAACTCAGACGACAGTAGTCTCATATGGTTCGAATGTCTGTTCTCACGCCCGAGAGGAATATTTCTAATAATACACAAGTCTCGATTTGATGTGGACGTTGTTAGTCGTGTGTAACCCTTCCAAGTCCATTTCATTAAGCATCATCAACGCAAAATTAATAAGTGCGCGCCTGGTCTCTTCGGTAAGTTGCCCGTTGTGTTGCGAGCGCTTCATTTTTGCTTAATAGCAATGCACCAAACAGTGTTCGTGTATGCACTCCTACACTATGCAATGCCATATGAATCACAATCTCTGTTAAACAATGAGAGTATATTATCCTACAAATTGGTACGCATCAAATTATTCCGTGTTCTTTCATTGTGGCACCGTGAGCAGATTTCTGCTTACAAAATAAACATGTTTACTTACGTAAATAAATTTTGCAAAGGGTTCAGTGCATGTTGCCCACTCGAAGTTAGTACACATGCCTACATTACAGTTGGCAAGTGTATGTGGCAACAAGTACGCAGATGGCCTATTATTATGCCGCATGATGTTTACCAGTGCTGACATTCAACGGAAGAAAGATGCCTCCCTACCTAAGGAATGCCCGCATTTACCGATCGACGGATGCGTTATCACCATTCCCAATTTAAGTCACACTTTCAAACATCATATACATTCCATTAATAAAAAATGCCTCTACATATATGAACATGTATTAGCATGGTTTTCATATATATATATATATTTCAGGTGGTGGGTTTGCACTTTTGTCCTAATGATTTTCTTTCTTATATAGCCGTCTACCAGTACTCACTTTATAAACTTGCACACGTCGCTTAAGCCAATAGTAGTTCATTTTGATAGCATTTTTGTGTTTGTGGTATTTCCGTAAAACAATATTTCTGACCTCGTGAACTTATCATGGATTCGTTCGTAAGCATTTTTATACTCCAGTTTAGTGAAGAGTTATGTCTCCGTATATGTATGCATTATCCTAGTTATTTCATTGCATCTTATCGTTTCAAGTGGTTGGCAGTTGCTTGATATCCCGGTGTGGCTATGCTTAAAGTGCGTGTTGACAAGATGCCTGCCTCTCTCCTACCCACCACATCGTCTACACTGGCACCAGGAGACAGTTGGTCTTTGCTATAGGGGACGGGGGTGCATGATACTTGTGGCCGGGTTAGGATCAAATAGTGGTTCCATGCACCCAGTGTGCAGCGCACTACGGTCCAGCCACCGCCTTGTGTGCAATTGATTCCCAAATACATAGTACTGGTGTTGGACTTTGAAGGAGTGTGGGCCGGCTCCGTTGGTGAAACGTGGCTCCCAGCCACATACTTCGCCGTCTAATTCCTTCGTGTTACACTGGATACGGGGTGTGAGGTTGGAGCTGTGGGCGGTGCAGCGCAAGCCAACCATGATCCCGCTGTAGGCACAGGCTTCATGTACCTGGCCACAGTGATAGGCAAATCCGTGACCGGATGCAGCCAACAATATATATATATATATATATATATATATATATATATAGGACTCGTCTAACAAATGTTTATGTATAGATCATATTGTTCTAATTTTACTCATTTCTATTAGCATAAAAATACAAAGTGTCAATAAATATGTATATGAATATATATATCTTTCCGACGATATATATCCATACTGTCTGAAATATCTGGTATTTAGTTTTAACTGCAGTTTCACCTCGTTATATTTATCCCTAAGTTTATGCATTATATATCATGCTATTTATTTCCTCATTAAGTTTCCACCATCTCTGCGCAGTATGCCTACGGCATGGCCGGCACATTAATAAATTGAATTTAATTCCGCATCACTAATTTGCAGTTACTTCGCTACATCGCACAACTTAACACTACTTATCAGTTCACATTACCCTTGTCACTTTGTCAGCAGCTAATTTATGCCGATCATTAGGCAGTTCCGTTTACTTCTCACATGGATTTTACAAGTTCACCCATTTTATTGAATATTTCAAAATAATATGGCTTCTCGGTCTCCTTCACCGGTTATTATTCAACAACACTACCATTTCCGTTTTATTTTTCTGCATGATTTCATTTATTTCAGATTGCGGATTCAATGATTTCCTCGTTGCAGCGAATGATAATTTAGAAGAATTCACCGCTAACGAACAATTACAGCGCACCATGTGAGGTATGCCTGAAATATACATTTCCTACAACTTTACAGCACATTTTCATTCATAGGATACTTGAAATAGGCTTACGTATATTAGACGACTAACATAAGCACCGTGTAACAAGCTCTTTAAATATCAGTACTTCGCTGCAGTTACTCAGATTGGAATTTTCGGGGACATGTTGCCATGGTTACAGTAAACTACTTAAGTGCAAATGTTACCTTATGGTACCACCTTATAAACATACGCAGGGCATTTAATTTTATTATTGAAACCTCAATAATTAATTCGTAAGTCTCGCGATGGCCTTCTAGATGCCTGCTGTTCCATTTCGCC
>OX104063.1:224406053-224423191 GCA_944474145.2 Dicrocoelium dendriticum
GTCCGAAACTTTGGACACTGGGCTCTAATCAATGGCGGAAATTTTGTTACAGGCCAAGGTGAAATGGAACAGCAGGCATCAAGAAGGCAATCGCGAGACTTTGGGATTAATTATTAAGGTTTCAACACTAAAATTGAATGCACTGTGCAGCTTTGTAAGGCCTTAATATAATGTAACGTTTGCAGAAAGATAGTATACTGTAACCGAAGTAACATATCCCCGAAAAGTCCAAACTGAGTAATTTCGGCGAAGAACTGATATTTCAAGGGCGTGTTAAACGGTGAAATATGTTAGTCGTCTAATATACGTAGGCCTATTTCAAGTACACTATGACTGAAAATGTGCAGAACCGTTGTAGGAACTGAATACTTTAGGCTCACCTAGCATATTGTGCGGTGATTTTTCTTTGGTGATGAATTCTCATAAAATATCATTTGCTGCAATGGGGAAATCATTGAATCCGCAACGTGAAATAAATGAAATCATACAGAAAAACGAAACCGAAATGGTGGTGCTGTTGAAGGTTAACCGGTGAAGGAGATCGAAGCGCCATATTATTTTGAACTATGCTATTAAATGGGGGAACCTGTAAAATCCGTATAAGAAGTACACAGAACTGCATACTTTTCAGCATAAATTAGCTGTTGTAAAGGTAACAAGGGTAATAATAACCCATAAGAGATGTACAGTTGTACACTATGTTGAAGTATCTGCAAATAATTGACGCGGAATTCATTTCGAATTATTAATGTGTCAGCCACTCACTAGGCATACTGCGCAGAGGTGGTGCAAACTTAATAATGGATAGAAATAGCATGATATACAATGCATAGACGTAGGGGTAAATTTAAGGATGTGAAACTGCAGTTAAAAGTTAAACTCCAGTTATCACAGGTAGTATGGATATATCGTCCGAAAAATATCTATAGTCATATTTATTTATACTATAGTTTTATGTAATAATAGAAATGGGTAAAATTAGAACAATATGGTATATGTAAAGCAAGAAGCAGGATCGGTACGCTTTAGAACCAATACGCAAATATAAGGCCAACCCCGATGAGTGCAGAACACCAAAGTAACGCCAGGAAAAATTTATTAAGTGGGGCGAAACGCTATCTAGTGCTAAAAATAAGGCACTGGAAGATAGCTAGCTAGGGGAAAGGTGTGGTCGCGTGCGCGGAGAGCAAAGATGGCCGCGGAGCCGATGAGCGTCGCGCCGTTCGAAGTCGGATGCTATGTTGACTCAGACAAACGCGAGCAACTTTCAAGCAAGCGAGCGGCTGATTTGCTATGTACATCGAGAAAATATAATTTTGTGATTTTGTAATATTTTACGCAGCATGCGGCAGTCAAACAGGGGAATCTCCAGGTCACTACATATGCGTAGATATGTGTTTTTAGACAAAAGTCCATATATATATTTGTCGGCATCCGTTTCGGATTTGACTGTCACTGTGGCCAGCCACAGAACGCCTGCGCCTACAGAGGGACCATGGGTGGCTTGCGCTGCACCACCCACAGCTCCATTCCCGCATCCTATATCCAGTGTAAACATGAAGGATTAAGACCGGGAGGCATGTGGCTAGGAGTCACGTTTCATCAACGGAGCCGGCCCACACTCCTTCACAGGCAAACACAAGCACACGCTGCATTTGGGAATCAGGCGCACACAAGGCGGTGGCTGGACCGTAGTCCGCTCCAAACTGAGTGCATGGAATCACTCTTCTAGCCTTACACGACTACAAGGACCGTGCACCCCGTCTCCTCCAGCAACGCCCAACTGTCTCCTGGAGCCAGTACGTATGAGGTAGTGGGTAAAAGACAGGTAGGCACCTTGTCAACATGCACATCCAGAGCAGCCACACCGGGGATGGCAAACAACAGCCAATCACTTTAAACGATAAGATGTAATGAACTAGATATGATAACGCATACAGATACGGAGACAAAACTCTTCAATAAATGAGCGTATAGAAATGCTTACGAACGAATCCGCGATAAGTTCACGTGACCAGAAAGTGTATTTTACGGAAATGCCACAAACGCGAATAAGCTATCGAAATTAACTACTGTTGGTTTAAGCGACATGTGCAAATTTATAGAAGAGTATGGGTAGACATGTATATAAGCAAGAAAAGCAGTAGCACAAAATTGCAAACCCACCACCTGAAATACATATACATACATATATATTTCTAGGAAAACCATGCTAACACATGTCCATCTATTTAGACACATTTCTTATTAATGGAATGTATATGGATGTTTGCAAGCGTTAAATTGAGAAATGTAATCAAGTATTCGTCGATCGGTAAATGTGCGCATTCCCCATGTAGGGAGGCAGTTTTTCCGTTGAATGTCAGCATTGGTAACCATCATGCAGCATAATACTAAGTCATTTGCCTATTTGTTGCCACACGCACTTGCCAACTGCAATGTAACCAGTTGTACGGACTTCTGGTGGGCTAGATGCACAGAAACTTTTTCAAAAGGTATTACGGTACGTAAACATTCATATTATGTGAGCGGAAACCTGCTCACGGTGCCACAATGGAAGAACACGGAATAATTTGATGCGTCATAATTTGAAGGATGGTGTACGCTCATAGTTTAACCAAGCCTATGCTCCATATAGTATTGCGTGGCGTAGTAGTATACACGTGGACGTCTTGTGGTGAATTGCTATTACGCGAAAAAGAAGCGCTTGCAACACAAGGGGTAACCACCGGATAGACCAGGCGCGCACTTATTAATTTCGCGTTGGCGATACTGAATGGAATGGAATTGAAAGGGTTGCACGTGACTAACTACGTCCAAAGCAAATTGAAACTTAGGTATTATTGGGACTGTGTCCCTTGGGGGTGAGAACGGACATGCGAACCATATGCGACTACTGTCTTCTGCTTTCGGAGTGTTCAAAGTGCTCATAACCCGCAAAGCGACAATACTGAAAATGTTTCAGGGTTTTGGCGCACGGTCTAGAAGGGCTATGCTTAAGAACCGGAGGTGTAATAGAGCGTTAAGGAATGTGCTCTACGATTACTTACCCATCAACTGAACTAGCGGCCAAGTGGTACGGCACAAGCCATCATTTGAGTGGGCCCTACTGCCTTGTAAGGATGCGCCAAAAGGCTATAGGACATAGTGTGCCCTGAAAAGGGCCGTCGGGTCGTTCGCGAAGTACTTGAAAATCAGAGGCAGTTAGCAGTGCAAACTAACCAGGGGCATGCGAACGTCGTGGCGGGCAGTTGTGATACCGGAATACAGGTCATGCTATATGCCTAGTGGGCTGGGCGAGCATCGTCAATCTGAAAAGTAATTGATTGGAGCAGCACCACTCACCTGTAAACATGGGCGACACTACTTTGCGGTAGACAAATAACAGCGTATAGCATATGGGTAAGAAGATGAGCGAGAGGCGCGGTAGATAAGGTACTTCGAAATGAATCTGAGTCAGGTCCCTGCACACTTACCTTTTCCCATATGGTCATTTACTGGAGCACTCATGAATGAAGTAGAGGGACGCGGCTTGTTGCAAGTAGCGAGAGACATGGTGCTATATAGTTGGATATTCATGCCAACGTGAAGGGTACTTAGTAAGCCTATATACCTGCCACAGACGTGGCATTATGCCTGCACTCAAGGAGACTCCCTTGGTTGCCTCGCCCGCAGGACCAGGGCACGGAGACGTATGATAGGTCCCAAAACAGAGGCCGCACGCCTGCAAATTAACTGGTATCCATGTTGGCTTCACTAGCGTAGGCCTATGTACGTCCAACGGAGGTACATCAACATCGCCGGTAGCTCTACGAGCCTCCATGAGCGGCGGTTACTTAGTCTATATATGTCCCAAGACACTGACATCAATATTACTAAGAGGTAAACTAAAATGTTGGCTCCACACGCCCTCAAGACATATTCGTAGTCCAGTAGTATCCGTCCCGTAGTATCTGTTTCATTATGGCGCTTAGCATAGTGGATATTGTTGGCTCCACAGGCGTTCGCGGCCGGCGTTTATTGAGCCCATGTTGGCGGCACAGCGGTCATCACTACCGCCGCTAATAAAACACACTTAGAACCTCACGCGCCTCCAGGAACGTTGTTCACTGTGCTCATATAAGTCATTTGTCAGCTGCATCAGCGTCGCTACCATGGAAGTAGCAGCTGTCGACTTCCCCTGCCTTCCTGACGGGCCTACATAGGTCTTAAGCTGGTGGCAGCAAAATGGCCAATGGCAAAGTATGCACTCTAGACACGGCGACCCTTCACCATGAACACTGATTAGGTTCATGTACATCCCATAGTGGACGACATTATCGCTACGAGCGAAGCCATTGACATGGGCTAAAGTAATGTTTTAAGAAGCATGTGTGGAATGGGTTTTTATCAAGATCTTTTGTACAAGATTAACACGGATCAAACGTAATTTCATTTTTCGGGTCATGGAATGCAAATGTTTGGCATCCCTATAGCTGCATCATCATTGAAGTATAGCATAATCACTGCAAACTGTTAATGAAAGGGAAACATGCCATGAAATTCAAGGCAAACGTTTGTACCGATTCCAAATATTCACGTCATTTTGGGAGCGGTTTCTGCGATCATGAATCACAATGTGTAAGCACTGAGGAACGGTGAATTGCAAATTATGCCACAAACACACAGGAAACCAATAGGTACTGATGTAACGCAAGGTTGACTTACAGATTCAAGCAATACCAACGTTGTGCACATCCAGGCAGTCAGCGTGGATCTTTCAAAATATATATGTGTAGCTGCTTAGCTGGAAATAAAAAATCCGTTGGATTTGGTGAGAAACATATGATCACCTAGCATGGCCGCGCCACCTCGCAATCTGTGACGAGGGTGCATATGGACGGGTGCAGCTTAGAAGAAAAAGGAACGCAAGTGTGAAACTTTTGAACAGACCGTCTCACTTGCAGTTGCTGTTCGAAACGAGGTGGTGTCCATTTCTGCAACACATCATTGCTGTCATCCGCTAGTTTGAGGACAAGCCGAGGATGTACTTCACCTCAATAGACGTAGACTGCATAAAGGTGAGGTAGGATTATTGCAGTGATGTATGCGAAATGATGGCGGTCACCAATGTGCGTCAAGTACAGGGGTATCAGAAAGACAGTAAAGTGTCACATGATAACCAATGTTTGACGGAATTACCTAGTCAAAGTACAGAAGCACAACGTTGTAATGTTTTTTGACGTTCAAACTATTCACTAATATTCCGACCTTGCGGGTGATCGTGTAAATGGCTCTTAACCCACAAAGCTTGAACACCGAGAACTGGTTTGTATCCCGTGAAAAGTAGTGCATGACGCACCAACAAACAAGGAATCCGGGAGGGGTATGTACACTGGCTGTCTAATAGTCAGGGGTATATATGCTGAAAAATTACCTGCCGTGCTGCGGAAGACATGCGCAGTGGATCCTTGTAGGTGGATACCATTTGGCATCCAGAGTTGCATCCCAATCATTAGACGGATGTATGTGGTTCGACTGGCAGAATCGTTCGAAGCTTTGAAGTAGCGCGTGGCTATTAGGTGTCAGGTTGTCATTAGTGCCTACACCCAAAAAACTGTAAACATGAATGCCGGTACTTTTACTTTGGCCTCGGGTAGAGACCAAGCACCCTGCTTGGGGAACCATATATATGGACCCCGTGAGGACGGTTATTCTCCGTACGCGCACTTAAGCTACTGACGAGCCTGGTCACTAGCAATGAGGGATCAGGTCGGGTTCCAAGGACCACACAGGCCTCCGCCTAAGGAGCGTCCGGTTTCATGCACAGGTAAGTGAACAAGTGCCCGCGGTACTTCAACTTTTAAGCTGTATACCACGTCCATGAGGAAGACAGGGGTTTATTAGCAAAGGTCCAAAAGGGACGGGTTTTGTCCCATCATAAATCTAGTGGGCAACTCAACGAATTGATGCAGGGAAGCATGCAAGACTAGCTAGAGAACTCAGTAGCAAAACAAACTGAAACAGCATCGCAGGAGAAGTTCTGGTATTTCAGGTGCGGGCAAATAAAATTCATCATCACTAAACATCAATTTGTCGAATGTTTGTGGATGACATCAACTAAACCACCCCCAACCCTGTCAAGCTTCTATGACCAACACAATTTTCAGTTGCATGAATGAAATATAAAACAACCTGCGGGTGCGCAAACTATACCTCCTCAAGACATTAAGGACTGAGTTGACGTTAAAAGCAACGTTACCTGCGCGACGATCAAAGGTACAGTCACACCATCACTATCATAAGTGTACATTTTAGTTAGAGGTGAGAAACACCTCAACTACTGTGGCGCAATACCTAAAAGAAAAAGGGAATAAATGCAACAGGTACAAGCCAGCTGAGCTACCGGTAACGCATGGGCTCAGGGGACTCCGGGCAACACGTACATTGGCTTGACCGCTGCTCGAAACTGTATCGTCACCGGACAGGTGCAACAAGAAATTGCTGCCGGTGTCACCTGAAAGGGATCGCAAGGTGAGCACAGAGCTCGAGTCTTGCGGGCGGGTCACCGCTAAGCAGCAGATATCTATCGAGAGGGCCTCCAATGTTAGAGCAAGTGCTGCCGGTGGACCGAACTGTTGCAAACTTTGTACACTGAGGCATGCCATTCTCAGATTTGATCGAGGGCTCCAAATGAAAGCCGATGAATTTGGCTTGGCCGCTTGCTTGCACATGAGCTTGTCGACAGGGCAGGAAGGACGCTGCACATTCACATGTGAGTAAAAGTAAAAGTAAAAGAAAGTAAAAGACTATCAACACAAGATGGGGATGGGCAAAGAATTGGGGGTTGAAAACTGGGGAGCTAACACTGAAGCTAGAAAAGGACGGTAAGAGTGAAAAGCGTAAGCGGGGAAGAAGAAGACGGAAAGCCTTAAGCAGTAGCATCCATACCCTATCCACCCTGCTCGATGCAGCAGGTATGGTAACGCTGATTATCCTCTGAAGTGGCCAGTTTCAAGAAACGGTTTGAAGAGGTACTCATTTTCTTGCGTGTGGGGTACTGTCTGGTTACCCAGGCCTAGACAGGAGAACGATTAGGGTACTCAACCAAAGCCTATGTTCCAAAAATCTGACCGCAAAGCGGCGGGTTCGGAGTTGGGCTACAAGGACTACGCTTTAAGGAATAGGGAGCCGCCTAATCCCAACCCAAACCTGGTGGGTGAGTTTCTCTGGCCCCTAACCATTGACCAACCTGGTGTGAGTGGCACTGAAGATGCAAAAAGGTACCACCCAGCATAGCTCAATAGCTCTATGAAGCGCTCAAACCAACGCATCACGGTAAGGTGAAGCCCTATTGCTACTAGCCATACGTGCGTACTGAATCAGATGCAAGCCAGTACAGCCCACTAGGAACCAACGACAACAAATACTGCAATGCGGGCCTCCGGTCAAGTCTGTGACCGCTTTGAAACACGCAGCTTTGCCATATATAACAAACCAGTCGTCGGAAGATCAAGAAGTCTTAGGACTGCACTCACAACCACCTTGACAGAAGAGGTAGAAAATTAAATAAATAAGAGAGAAGCAACAGTTGTGAACCGGTTTACCGTGACCAGGTATGCAATCGACGAAAGGACCAATCGGAAATACCAAGTCTATACGTATGTATTGAAATGGAAGCACCAAATCGCAACGGGCGAAACAACGTCAACCTGAACTCCAAGCATGCGACGACAGGTTCTTTGCAAAACAGCAGAGGCACAAGAACCAAGAAACCGAGGACACGCAGACAAGTTCCGCCGAAATGATCAACTGACAAGAAGTCAAAGTAAATGCGTCCTTTGCAAGTGATTAATGGCGCGCAAACGGCGAGTAGCTGGTTAACGTCCAGTACTGAAAAGACGAGTAACCATCTAAGGCTTTAGAAACCTCAAAGTTTCAGGACAGAGGATCTAGGGACAGAATACGCTTTAGCTCAACCAACATCCCGTTTTGAGTTCAAAAAGCAAGCAGAGCTCCCAGCTCATCGACGTAATAATCGATGCTTGTGTGTATGCTAGAAAAGGAAAGAATAGCAATAAGGTCACTGCAAGTTCATGTGTTTGCATAGGCTTCTTTCATGTGGTTAGAGGTTGAAATGAGGATGCACAACGAGGAACATGGTCTACAACATTTCACTCAGATCTTGTTTAATGCCCTCCATTGGTTGCGGGAACACACCAAAAACAGGCTTGTAACGATGCTTTTTCTACATGGCTCAGCGACGGGACAATGGAATTGTCTAATGGTATGTCAAAAACCGCTCGTCATGAAGACAGCGATCTTAAAACTGCCAGAACCGAGTTAAATCTTCACCCTGCCTGCAAGGAAGGTACTTAAAAGTCAATGATGAAGACAAGATTAGTCAACACTTGCGCTTGTAGAAGTACGTCGCAGCCGCTGGTTGTGATTTCTTCTGTAGCAGTCTGGAGATTCCCCGGTTTGCCTGTGTAAAATTCTAACTAAATTATTTCATTGTACACCTAGGCAACCGGTGTGGTTTGTTGAACTGATTGCTGAGTTCGAATGCTTGACTCGCTCATTGCCATTTTTGCTTTGCGCTCGTTTCGGTTGCAACTCGCAACTGCTTTGTGTGCTGTGTTTGCTCCATTCCCCTAGCTAGTGCGTCCATGGTGTCGTTCTTTTATAGCTAGATAACAGGGGATCTTTTACTGGACCAATAAAAGTTTCCCTGCAACTCGATCCGTCTTCTCGAATCGCTCTCTGGGCTCCCGTACAGGCAACCCTCTAAACTTCCCATCTCCTTCATGTCAGCAAATTTAAGGGACAAGGAAAGCAAGGGACGCTAAAACGCACCCACGTCTTCCGCCATGAATACTGCTTCTAACGTGGCGCCACAGCGATTTATTGCCCATTGTTATCCACTTGAACAACCACAGAGTATTTATATTTGACATCCATTTATATCATCACGTAGACGTATTTACCATGTACATCTTCCTTTTATGCATTTTTACCTTCACTGTCAACCTAACCAACCTTTGGCCTTGCGTACCATACCACCCTCACCATAGTATGGCCATACCAAATTGGTTAGAATCCCGGTCCGTAAAGGTTTGTGAAGCAGTAAGGTGTCAATTTCAGAATAGCGTCTAGTGGGAAGATGCTAACAAATGGCGACGGAAAAATTGGAAATGTGATGAATTTTTCCGCTGTAACATTGCAAAACTGCTCTTCCAACAGCAATCTTACATAAAAGCACAAATGAAAGTAATAGAATCTCTGACACAATGCTTCACTTTGCAGACAACAGGAGCAGTTGCACGGGACATGCAGGCGAGTTCTGTTGATCTACTCACGAATGTATTCACTGAATTCAATTGTGCTGCGGATTCTGTAAACACATTCGAAGCGCGGTTCAAGCGCTTGGAAGCTATGTGTTGGACGGACTTTATTGGTAAGAAAGTCTCCTGTAAGGTGCGATTGCTACACCGCATTTTAGATGAACTGAACACTGAACGTTCCTGAACCACCTTCTGCCCAAACAGTCGAAGTTTCTGACGTTTGAGGAAGCAGTATTGAAGCTGAAGGAAATTTTTGGTGAGTCAGTATCCTGGTTTAGTATTCCTTATTAATGCATGATAATTGTCAAACGGGAATCTGACGAGTTTGAAGCCCTAGCAGACATGCTTAAGCGTAAATGTGAGCATTTCAAACTACGCTCTTTAACGGATGATCAGATTAAGAGTCCCATTTTCGTTAGCGCTCTACAATCCCCCAGCGATGTTGAGATCGGCCCACTGCTTTTAGCTAAGCTGGATCAGGCTCCTGATTTGACGCTGAAGGCCTGCATAAGCAAATGAAAACGACTGTTAGGTTTAAAAGATGACACTGCTATGGTCGAATGGAGTAGCCTCTCACCACCAGCTACCGTGCAATTCACGAAAAAGGCCAGGGTTGACCACCCAAGCATACTGTTTTAAAGGTCTACGAACAAACTGCTTACAGGATGCTGGTCATGCAGTCAATGGCATTTCTCGCGCTTGGCCGTTCAAACGTCATATTTGTCAGACGTGCCATAAGCGTGGGCATAAGGAGGAATACTGCAGTCAAGTCCGTTCGAAGCAAGTGAAAAGTTTTATCGATGGGGGAATTCTAGGAAGGATGGCACAGTCTCTGTCCATAGTTGCCGCATGCTAAAATGAGTGTAAATCGAGACGACGATTTATCATGAGTTTGATCAATGGGCTCCCAAGGTATCTGCAATTTGACACGGCCTCCGGACAACACGACTATTTCCAGGTGCACATGGGATCACAAAGAGAGGCCGAAGATTGCTGAGTCCAAGAAATTTGCATATAATGCATCCGACGGTTTGATAAACAGTGGGCGAAGATATTTGCATGATTGTCTGGAAGGTGATACATTTCAGACCGGCAGAAATAGTATCTTCCAGATCTCGACGAGATTGAAAAGTTGCAACTCCTCGAGGTTCCCTTTAATCAACTTTGCAACCGAGTTCGAGCAAGTTCAGACCCAATATCAACGTCCGTCGAAGACAAGACACTTACGTTAAAACGAAAAGTTACCTGTTTCTCAGGATGGCCTGGGTTAATGCAGGAAATCCAAGGCAACGCTGAACTTGCGACCAGGTGCTATGCCAGCGTTCAAGGCTAAAAGACCGGTACATGGGCGGCAAGTCATGCTTTGATCAAGAGCTCGATCAACTGGGACGTGCCGGAACTAACACAGCCGTCAACTACACAACATGGGCCACATTTATTGTCGCAGTGAAGAAAGCAACGGGAAAAATACGCGTCTTCACTTAATTCTCGACCGGCCTTAACGCCATGCTGGACGATCACTAGTACCCGTTACCCATACTGGCTGACTAGCCGAACAACCTCGTGGTGCCAGCTAGGTGGTTCGGGTTAACGCCACTTCGGCAAATAGTCCGGCGGTAGTGTGTCAGGATGTGGTGGGTGTTCGCCTGGCAAGCGTTCTCAATATGAAAAACAACAGACGTCCGTTTAACAACACTGTAACGTAGCGCGTGTGGCTCGTCACCAACTAAAGTCACCTACTGCTTATCCGGAAAACCGCTTTGTCCACAGCCAACAAGCATCCATTTAACACTGGCGACACGTTCCAGCGCGATCAAAAGAGCAAAGAAACCTTTACAAATTGCATAAACACAGCTAAACAGGCATACATACACACTTACCTACATTCATGTATCAACATGTGCGACGATCCCATTGTTCCGTTTTACCTTAACTGATCACATTTTGTTTTCTTATCATGATCATGATTTCGCAGGCTCGCCTCGCTTAGTCAAGAATAAACCGTTTATTAATAATTTAATTTAGTTATATCTTTGCAAAGCTGAATAGTAAAAGTGCTTTGCTTAACTTTATCTATCCAATGCCTACCTTCGTGTGGATGTTGACGAAGTCTCGAGGGAGTTATTGATGATCAACACTTGTCCTGGGATATTCCAATACAACCGCTCGTCCTTTGGTGTAGAAACGGCGCCAGACATTTTCCAACATTTGTTGGATACCATGTTAGCGTGTGTTTCTGGAGTCGCGACATTACTGGATGATCTCTATTGATGGATAGAACACCGGAAGCGCTGCTTAACCGCCTGGATGAAGTGTTGGGTTGTATACAGTCGTACGGTTTCCGAATCCGAAAAGACAAATGTATGTTTTGCACGCCGATCATCATATACCTCGGTTTTTTCCTCTAAAAGGATGGACGTCGACCAGATCCCGAAAACTTAGAAGCCATTAGCCTAATGCCTCCACCAACAGTTCTACAGTACTTGCGTTCCTTCTGTGGGCTCATCAGCCACTACAGCGCATGCTTGCCTGAAATGCACCGCTTGAGTGTCCCGTTAAACCAGATACTAGTAAAAGGCTAAACTTAGAACCGGACAGCGGCACGCCAGAATGCCTTTGAACAGATCAAGCCATTGCTGTCCTCAAAATTGTTTTTGACTAATTTCGGTCCCTCCAAATGGACTGTTATAACCACAGATACAGCAGGTCATGGGATTGGCCCAGTACTTTCACATACGTACACCGAGGGATCGCGGAAAGTGATCGATCAAGCATCCAGAACACTTAAGGGAGCCGAGAAAATTTAAAGACAGATAGAGAAAGAAAAAGTAGCCATGGTGTAGGCAGTCAAGTAATTCCACAAAATGCTATCCGGCCGCCGCTTCAAGCTTCTGACAGGGCACAAGCCCTTGCTGGCCAACTTTGGTGCGAAAAAGGGCATCCCGGCCTACACTGCCAACCGGCTGCAACGTTAGGCTCTTACCTTAATGGCATACGATGCAGAGCTCCACTACCAGTCGACAATTTCCTTTGACCAAGTGCACGCACAGTCACGCTTACTTGATGCCCATCAGCAAGAACATGAGAACATAAGCATTGCCTCGGTCAAGATCGAATCTGACGTCAACTATTTGGTAATTGATACATTTCACGGTCTACCAGTTACCACAGAAGCTGTAACAACCGAAACGCTTCAGGACCCAGTACTAAAGAATGTTACAAGGTAGCACAAAAATGTTGGTTACGTTCATGTCCATCCGCAGAGTTGCAACAGTACTTTCAGGGAAGACACTCACCCCATTGCAAATGAATGCACACTATCTTCGGAAAGAGTGGTCATCCTTATGTTATAACGCTGCGCCAAAAATCGACCAGTTGATTCACGCCTGCTGCTAAATCTGCGCCCATAAGCGTGCTCTGTTGGACGCCTTGGCAAACCCGACCGGAAGGACGACAGAAAAACTCAGCAGACCAGAGTTTTATTAGGGTATCACCAGGCCGATTCGGCTGTAAGCCCACGCTCCACACATGCTTGTCCGCTCCATCTGTCCAGGTCACCCACTTGCTCGGGCACTCCAGTCTTCGTCCGCCTACCCGGTGCATGACAACGCACCTGATGTCTGAAGCGCGATTTGCCCAGCTGCCGGTCAGGCCTTGGCAACACGCTTGCTGTTTGATGCTCGATTTCATCAGCTTTCGGATGGGCCCTGGTAACAAGCTAGCAGGATCCTTCCCAAGTACGATTGGTGGCTAACGCGCGAGTGTTGGCAATCAGCTTTCTACCCCCAGCTGTCACCTCAAGGCACCTCAGGAGCGCCTTATTCGGCAGTTCCACGCCGGACACCCAGGGATCAACCGGATAAAGGCGCTTGTCTGCCGTTATGTATACTGGCCCTTCATGGGCAAACAGCTAGAAGAAATAGCTAAACGCTGTTAACAGTGCGCTAATGCCATGAAAGCGTCATAATAATCAGAAGTATATTCATGACCAAAAGCTAGTAAGTCATGTCAACGTTGCAGAACCGATCAACGGCGGCAGTTTTCTCATTATGGTCGACCATTACAGCAGGTGGCCGGCAGTATTTCTCATGGATAGCACAACCATAATGCCACTCTATCAAAACTGCGCAAAACCTTTAGCAGATTCAGCTGTCCTGAAACACTTGTAACTGAAAATGGCACGCCATTCACCTCGACAACGTTTACGGTTTTGCAAGCAATGCGCTGCCCAGCACATTCGCTTGCCGCCGTTTCACCCAAAGTCTAATGGCCAGGCAGAAAAGTCTGTCGGTACGTTTAAGCGAGCTCTCCACAAACCAAAAGGAGCGGGACGTATAGAGGTGTTTGACCAGTTACTTTTTCTCTACCGTTGAACGCCAAAGCCACAAGAACCGTGCGGATTTTCTCCAGTGCAGGCTATAATGAACCGGAAACTCCGCATGTCTTTCGACATCATCCGCCCGCGATAGAACCACTCTGTTGGTGAAAGCAACCTCGGAATGGAACATGGGGTCTAAACAGAGGCATGGAGCAATGAAGCCATAGTTTACGCTGGGACAGAAAGCGCTAGTACGTGACTATCAGGAAGGCCACGCGAAATGGACACCAGGGACGGTCATAAACAAGCGCGGAAAGTTCATGTATGACGTGATGGTTGGCACACAAATCTGGGCCCGTCATTCAAACCAGTTATGACCAACATTGTGCCAACTAGAAACAGCAGGACTTCCCGTCCTCCCGTACGATTTATGGGTGGAAATCTTAAAGTTGCCGAAGGACGCTGTAAACAACTGCACTCAGTCTAGCAAAGAATCCAGTACACGTAGAGCGGAACACAGTTTTCGGGCATTTCTACCAAGGAGACGGACCGACTGGCAGAAAACGCCATCCCGAAACCTGAAAGTGAATCGTACTCCTCGGACGATATCTCAGGAAGGGAAGGTGTCCAGGAGAAAGCAAGAATTGCCTATAAAATCCAAGCTTAGCGATTATTTGATTAGTAACAATCATCGCATCGATTTTGAACTTTCCGGAATGTTCTAGTTTCTGCAGGTGACTAAAAACCACCTTACACCTTGGTAAAAGCTATGCGGAACCACAAACCTTGATAGCTGACTTTCCGATTCCAGAAGTCGAAGGTCAGTAAATGACCTATGAATAGAGCCAATGTCAGCGGTAATTGTACAGTGTTGGTTGACAGCGATTACTAGGTTATTGTGCCAAGGTCGTTAGCGTTTTGCTTTTTACAGCGGTTGGGCTAAGGTTTTGTAGGGCAGTGAAGTGTCAGTGTCGGAATCGCGTCTAGTGAGAAGATCATAACAAGTCCCACCAATCTGTTTGACTTAGGTGCTTCGGACCACCTGCGCGGACATCGCCTGAAGCTCAAACAGCATAGAGCTCGTTTGGGCCTCAAGGCAAAATTCCTTACGAACCGAGTGGTTAACATCTGGAAAAAACTTACTTCTGTTTTAGTGGAAGGTGCGTCTGTAGACGCCTTCAACCGAGGCTTAGGTGGGTGTCGGTCTGACCTTTTCCCAGAGATGTAATTATACTGGGATATGTAGTGTAGTTTGATGTTGACCGATGAAAGTGCGAAATCTGCTCTTGGTTTTGCTTCATTCCTTTGCAGAAGCAAACAGAGTTAATCCAACGTCAAAGTGCAAGGGCCGATTCAGCTACCGGCACAAAAACAGGACGCCTGTTAGGCGAAAGCACCTTTCGTCCGTTGTACCTTACCTGACCCATCGAATACAATCTGCTGTGTCCGACTTTAATTGCCTTCTGATGTCTGCGCCCAATTTCGCGAACCGTCTCGGACTTAGCTTTATTAGTCCTACAGTGCCGCGCTCCTGAGGTTAGAACAGAGGTGTTCCGCTTGCCTCATTTTCAAATATGCTAACCGAAGTTTCCAAGAAGATTACAAAAACTTCCAATTTACATGCTACAACAGATAACGTGCCAATAGGTAAATAGCCATAGTGGAAGGATTAACAACCCTTTCCCTGAAAAGTTTTGAATAACTGGGTTCGGTCCTAATAATTGTTACAAAACAACTTACCCACAGTTCTCTCGGATTTAATCTCAACGCATCACATGAACTTGCACTGAACCATGGATAGCTGTTTTTACCAGTAAGGTTATAATTTATCTCTGGAAGAAACACTTTTCGGTAATGGACAAAATGTTCTTCTTTGAGGCTTTAACACCTAGCTTCTGTTCTTCTGTCTGCTACAACTATCTTCCACGTTTTATCCCCCAGGATCGCTTTTGATGACACCACATGGTTCTACAAACAAGCGATATCACACGCTAGAAAACTTAAGCTGTTACTTGCTTAACAAATTTGTCTTCCACCCAACAATCACTCTCAGCTTTATAGCCCGGCAGATTACAAGGTGAACAAGGTAAATACGCATCTCAGCTAACAATGCGAACTCTGAGGCCTTAAGGCAGCCCAGAACATTTGAATTTTTTGCAGTCGTAGCGAGCATTTATTGTTATTCCTGTTCCAAGGAAACCACGGATTACTAGTTGGCGAACTCCCACAAAATTTTATCTGCGCCCAAGTGCCCTCGCTTTCCTTGTAACAACTATATCCGACAAATGGCCCACATGTAAAAACTGCGAGAATATTCGGTGGTACCTTTTTCAACCAATAAGTTGTATTATTCTAAAGCAGTTACACGTGTTTCGCGTATTTGATTATGGCCTACAACCATTTCTTAAAAAATTTTAACTGAGCAGCAACAACGGATATTTCTGCGGAATATTCTAAATTCAGTATATTTCGTGTGTTCTCTTCAGCCGCTTGCATACAATGGTTGAAAATTTCAAATGATTGGGGTAATAGATCAATACCAGAAATCGATGGTTAGTTGCGGGGGTTGGCCTGTCTTGCATCACCAAAGCAAAGCAAGATTTGCCACAAACTCAAGTTGTTTACATAGGTTAGGCTTCAAACGCTTTCAATGAATCACGGGCAATGCTGATCTTCAGCAAAGCAAAGATTCCCATTTCATTAATATGAATCAATATCAGAAATCATTTCAGGGTAAAGAATTCTTTTCGGTAAATCTCATCAGACCCAAACTTTTACATAACAGTGATTGTGGATATAGCGTCAACTGGGGCTGGGATTGACTTCTTGACTGTTTGAATGACCAAAATCGATAACTTGAGACAGAGATAGAGATGGTAGACCAAGTAAACTAAATAAACATATGTACACAATTCTCATTAGTACAAGGTAATTAAGTAGGTAAGATGACGTCCAAATAACTAAGTAACGGTGTCCGTTGGCCAAGGTAGTAATATCGGCCGATATTACTACCTTGGCCAACGGACACCGTTACTTAGTTATTTGGACGTCATCTTACCTACTTAATTACCTTGTACTAATGAGAATTGTGTACATATGTTTATTTAGTTTACTTGGTCTACCATCTCTATCTCTGTCTCAAGTTATCGATTTTGGTCATTCAAACAGTCAAGAAGTCAATCCCAGCCCCAGTTGACGCTATATCCACAATCACTGTTATGTAAAAGTTTGGGTCTGATGAGATTTACCGAAAAGAATTCTTTACCCTGAAATGATTTCTGATATTGATTCAAACGCTTTGGTGAGGCAAGGCAGGATAACCAACGCAACTAACCTAGGACTTCGGTTATTGAAGCATTACTCACAATCCTCTGAAAATTTCAAACGAAATATACTGAATGCAGAATATTTCGCAAAAATGTTCGTTTCTATTGCTCAGTTAAAATATTTGACTATACTCTAACCGATACATGTCATTTTTAGAGGGTCGTCTGCAC
>OX104063.1:224423690-224448764 GCA_944474145.2 Dicrocoelium dendriticum
GTTTCCAGTTAAAGTGTTGCTGTTGAAGTGAACGATTCTCATACCATCGGCTGGGTAGATCCTTCGGAGGACGGAAGACTGGAGTCTATGATTGGCTCTGGTTCGACGTGAGCAACCTTGAAACAGTCAATCGAAAAGGTTTGTCATTTGATGTTGCAATTGACCGCGAAGAAGCAACTTTTACCTTGTAGGATATTGTATGGACTTTCGAAAGATTTTCGCATGCTCTGCATGGGCAATCGACGCATATGAAATGAAGAGTCTGTAGATAATGTCACTGGAAGTGAGACTAGCAATGCGGTTTCCGCAATTCTACTGATATGTTGCGCTTCATGCTCCTGGCCAACTATCGATCGTAGCGCGCTTCATTGCGGAGTGTTTGGGCTTTCAGAGACAAGGTAGCCTGGCAAACTGTGTGATTTTCTGTAGACACTACAGCGCTGAACGTATTGAGATCGGCTCTCAGCGCTGATCGAATGCCCAGTAGTGCCTTTGGCAAGAGTTGTCCAACTGAGTGCAGTTGCGGCACTAAGAAAGGCTTTGGGCTCTCGGTGGAAACATTCCATCATTCCGTTTGACTGAGCATGGCAAGCGGTTATTTGAATAGGTTTACCATCTAGAAACTTGAGATGACGCTTGCACGTCAAAGATTCGAATGGCGGAGAATGTTTGAAAATCAAAGTCGCCGGACAGACATATAGAACGACCCCGCGTAGGTGGAATTCGTGTGTTATTTACTCAGCAGATAAATAAATAATTATGGCAAGTGCAGGCCGAGGATTGAGCGATCCCCCATGGTCGGTATGCAGACCATGCCCTTGGACGGCGGTAGTGGTCCGACGATGGCAAGGTGGACATGCGGGAAACACGTTCATGCTAATGGAAAGTGACCAACCATAGCAGCACGTTATCCATGAACTCCGTCCGTTGGCAAGCCAGACAGTTGCGGGTCAATATTCTAACCTCGCACTGCATGTTGGACCAGACGTATCCGCTGGCAATCATCCTGGTTGGAACATGGATAACACGATGTGCAATTTTGTGCAGCGTATGGAATACTTTCGGCGAAAGCTCTGGGTACCATTGGAAGAGAATGTCAGGGAGAGGCGTAGTAGAATTTTGTACCTGATGATGAAGGAAGCGGCCTAGTTTTCAAAGTAAACATCGACTTTGGTGGGATGCTATTAAGTCCTATTAGGCTTATTGAGCTGTGACTATAGATGCCAGCTCGAGCGATTGACCCGTCGGAGCAAGTGAGTTTATTTTTGATAGTGTGTACACCGCGACTTTATCCCTGCCAAACACAAGTTGAATGCTCATCGATAAAAGATACAAAATTTACATGGCAACATTCACTCGAAGTGGGTCGAGGCGAAGGGTACCGGAAGGCGTAGACAAGTTCTTTTGTGACCTAGAAAAATTGTAAAACGGTTACCTTCTAGAACATGAAGAAAGAGGCGAACGGTTACTTGGACAGCAAGTAACTCGCGGTTGAAAGTGCTGTATTTTTCTTCGGCTGGTTGAGGACGTCGGGCAAATAATGCTAGCGGTTGATATCAACCATAGGAAAACTGCCGTAGGACAGCGCCAAGTGCGTTTTAAGTGACGTCAAAGGCTACACTGATGGGAACGTTCGTGTCGAAGCTGGTGCTTCCTTCGCTGATTTTGCAAGGCCTTTGTGCTTTAGGCGCAAGACCAACTTCACTGTTGTTGCATCCCCATAAAAGATCCCTAGCAGTTGTATAAGCTTGGCGCAGCATGGCAAGTATCGGAGCTACTAGTTGTCCGTGTCTCTAAAGTATCGAATGGTGGCTAGTTTCTGGACGGGAACCGTCAGTGAATGCTTGGACTCTGTCCTGCTAAGGCGGGTGCCATTGGAATCAAGCTGCTGTCAGAGGACCTATGTGTGCGGCCGCAAGAGACTGGGCTTATCGAATTTGAAGATGAAGTTGTACGCTTTTAACCATTCGAAAAAGTGTTGACGTGTATTCGGCACTCCTCTTCCGATACATTGACAAGATTGACAAAGTCGAGTTTACCTACTACGGTGTCAATGAAGCGTTGAAATGTCTGCGCAGCATTATGCGGACAAAAAGGTATTTGCAGAAACTCGGTTAATCCAAACGTATGGATAACGGTAATTTTCGGGATCTGAAGAGGTGCTCGCGCCAGGCCGATCTTTGAGGTCGCGTGAGCTCCAGGAAGCCTGGCTGTAATATCGTGTACATAAGGAAGCGGATGTCGGTCTGGACCCTTTACATTGTCGGGAGAGCGTAGTCCACACATGGCCGCCAATCTCTTGAAATTTTCGGCATCTCGTGAAAAGGCGAAGACCAAGGGCTGTTAGACAGCTGAACGATCCCAAGTTCGACCATTTGCTCGAATTCCGCACGGAATAAATAAATAAATAAATATTATATTCTCGGTAAAACGAGACACGCCGGTAAAGGCGTGATCAAATATGCATACAAGCATAGCTTCTGTGGAATGTTAAAACATTTCGTTTTAATGAAAGTTATAAAAGAAAAGATGTTGTCCGTATGAGTGAGCATACTGTCAGGTAATAGTCAGACCCAGGGACATTATGGCGCTGTGGCGCGCAAAAATCCGTCAAAACACAAGTTGG
Source organism: Dicrocoelium dendriticum (assembly GCA_944474145.2). Lineage (NCBI taxonomy): Eukaryota > Metazoa > Platyhelminthes > Trematoda > Plagiorchiida > Dicrocoeliidae > Dicrocoelium > Dicrocoelium dendriticum. Next base: position 224,426,317 of record OX104063.1, read on the forward strand.
GGGTAATTTCGGCAGGTAGTGATCCGTGAGCACAGGAGCCTAAACAAGGTTTTGTTGCAACCAATAACCATTACGAGATAGAGATGATCTGTGCTCCAACAAAGCATTCTTCATAGCAGAATTAGTTGCACAGGTTCGATGTAGAAGGCTGAGGACTGCGTCAGTGTGAAATGCTTAGCTGTGACTTCATTTTGTGGCGAGTCACCTCCACCACGTTGCAGTGTTGTTAAGCGGACATTTGTGGCTTTTTATAGGCAGTCTTCGGTGGTTTCGCGAAGATAGGTGTCCTCTTGTTGATTATGTGATTCGGCGTAGCTGGGGTTGACGTAGAAAACGTACGTCGGAAAAATAAGCAGAAAATTTTTAAGACCTGTGTGTTGGCCTCAGCGTACACTATGCTAATCGATGCTGCAACGCTGGATAATCCAGGGACGGAACGTTTCGTTTTCCGGTAAATGAGCCGTTGTCGTCAGCCTAAAATTCCCCCAGAATCTTGTTACCTACTTATGTTTTCGAACGTTCACATGCAATTAATGCCACGTTTACTGGTGCATTACTACTTTACCGGTATTCGCATAGAGACGCTTATGCAATCAACACATTCACATTAATTGTACGCTCTCTTTGATACGCAAAGTCATTGCTGGCCAATTTTACGTTATTCTCCCTTATTGTACCCACTCTTACACTACGGCCATATGGCCCTACATCCTCCTCGATAGTCGTCGGCCTTTCCGTCAGAGCAGTAAGAAGACATAAGCTGCGATATGTCAACATTTCGATTGTATGTATATGAATATATATAACATAAGGTACATTACATATTTGCGGATAATACAGTTGTTTCTTCCAATTTGCATTCTGCTATCGCGCCTCCACTCGTCTGATCCATTGCCGGACTCCTTGCATCCAGCATAACTGTAGCGCGAAATGGAACATATGAGTGTACTTATTACATAAGCACATAGCTTACTGACAACCGCGCGATAAATGGCATACCGGTTAGGCGAAATTTATCATTCACACTTCATCAAATCAGTTCCTCGACAAGTGTTGGCATGGGTGACCATCATGTATTGTTTAGGACAGGGCATGCAAACTTTTAACTACAAACCAGAGCTATAAAAACCACCTAACGAATATACTACAACAAGCACTGTGCGACCATTTTCGGCATACAGCATGTTTTCATCCTCCTCGTTGAGAACGAACATCGCCTTCCAACTCTATTTGGAACGGAAAGCATCAGCATCGCTGGTTACCCTCAGCTGCTATTATGAAGTATGTATAGGTGTGCGGGCATTTCTAAGCAATTCCAGGCACCTGTCGAACACACACATAAGTTTGAATTGCGTTGTTGTGAGGTATACGAACAACATTCCATCCCAAAAGGATGTTTCAAGTGTACCATCTTCCCCCGGAAGCAAAGCGGAGCCTAAACACGATAGAGTTGTTGAACAGAAATGACCGTTACTTACGTGGTTTAATGGGTTGGTAGGTGCATTCGGGGGCAGATACGATTTCGCACATCTATCAGTGGTTTGGAACGCTCTGCAAAAATTGCATTTTAGCTAGTCTAGTTTAAACGGGACAGCAAGAGTAAGGAAAACATGCTTACATGCGCTTTAACAAGGTCAGCATAGATAGACGACTTGACGTCCCATTTGAGCATGCCCTCAGGTTATTCACAGAGGTATTGAAAATAAAGTAACGGGTACAATATTTGAACATGGCGATAAATATTGTAAGTCCTCAGTTATAAACAGACACCTTCAGCCTGCGCGCTTTAGCTAAATGCTTCTGTGCGAAACCGTTTTTGTGCCTTTGGTCTTCGCAGTGAGACAAATGAAGAGCAAAATTCGGTAGTATAGAAATAGTTTCAGTGCAGCATTACGATTTGGTAATAGAGTTCCGATGTGCTAACAATATCTATGATGGGGAAAATGCATTTACGGCACAGCTTAGGGCAAAGCCCGAAATAAACGGCCAATCAGACTGCTCCACCGGTTCCTCCACCAGAAGATTCGCTGTCCTACGTGCTATGTTGGAATGCAAGTAGGAACGAGTAAAATGAGGAGTTAATAGCCATAATAGCTGCGAAGACAATGGAATGGAAACGGAAGGTAGTAACAAAAATGTAAGGTTCCCAACTGCAACCAAAGGACGGCAAATAGACGTTAGAAGTCCAATGTCGCTGTTAATACCATGTCTTTGGGTCGCGCATTACAATATGTGACCAACCTGTGATCAATTAGGATCAGCACTAAACCGATCATATCAAGGGTTATTTAACTTTATAGTTGCGCAGAGGCGTAGTTAATCGGGCGCGATAGTAGAGTCAAAGTAGAGCAGACCTAAGGAACAAGTCGCCCCAAAGGCACCTACAGTAGAGTGAAATCGTTTGCGACATAAGCAGTTCGCTGGAATGCGCGATACCATAACCCATGCACCATTTTCGCATTAATTACGCAGCGTGGTCTAACAATGGCTGGGAATCTGACAAGTACTACTTTTACTAATATCCCGAATGGCTGCGGATAATCCACAGTATTCGGAGACTCTCGTGTTTAGCAGTCGTCCATTTCTCATGGTATTCAAAGTCAATGACAGCAAAATGTCTAAAACAACCTGGTGGGCTAAGTGCAACAAAGCACTCCAGTCAAGTATTAGATAATAACATATAGGAACCAGTTAGATAAATTATTGTATTCTTGAACTTTAAACAAGTAGACACAGGCAATCCAAAGAGCAAACTTTCCTCTAAAATACTAGAGCCATTTTTCCCAATTAATTAGTGACGTAGCTTTTAAGTATTTGAAATTGAAATACCAGACATTATTCCGCTTTTCGTCGTAATCGAAGCATTAGTCAAAGACATCAAGGCTGCCTAAAACATCGGCGTGGTAGGCCACAGAACACACCGCTGCTAATACACGATGAGCTAAATTCCTTTGAGATTTGCTACATCAAGTGGTTAGTGAAACCGTTTTGCGAATGAAGCAGCTCCTACGGTCTCTCGCGCCCTGAAGGGTAATACAAACTGGACAATAAATTTATGTGCATACGGCATTCCATGCGTGATTCCAATATCCGATATTCTTATAGGCTATACTTTCCTGAACAAGCCCATCGGTGAAAACAATTGTCACCACCACGTAGTAAGAAACAACAATAAATGTAACGCGACACGACAACACTTAGTGGCAAGCTGGATGAAGTTCTCACAACTGCCGAAGGTATCGAGCTTGGGCAGAGTGGCTGGTTAAAACAAGCACGGGTAATGACTATAATCACAACGGTAAGGTAAGAGGAACGGGAAACAATAGTGTCCGTTTAATTGAGGTTTAACGATCTCTAACCTATGGATCGCTACAATGAACTGCTGGGACTTGCTGCGGCGTCCAGCTCAGCAGCTCTGGTGGCATTTATTTCACACAGAAGCATGTGTACCTGAGCCTCACGCATGAAAAAGCCGTCAGAAAGAATTTCACTGGAATCGGTTTCTACGTCGGTATCCGGCAACGGAAAATCACGAACAAAAGACCATGCAGTGTTCCGCAAGTAAACAGGCTTTGTCCTGATCGGTTGATGACACACTAGCACTAAAATCCAAGGGTACCAGGATGGGTGAACTGGCATTGAATCGTCAGTGAATTTCCCATCGAAAGAAGCCAACAAGGAAGACACTGCTTGTCACATGCTTGTTAGTCTAGAAACCAGCCTTCGTGACAGCCATAAAGTCAACCATCGTTGCCTACTAGAGAAGTGTGCTGTTCCGGATTTAAACCGGCGCATGCTGCGTGGGGCCACTAACCACCCAACGAGTTGGTAACAGATCCAAGGCACCTAGCAATGCCACAGTACAGCTGAACCATCCGTCTAAAGAAGTGAGATCGCGCTACCCCGACAACAAAAAGAGAAATGGAGCTACGTGTAGGAGCGGAAAAGTGAAGGCGGGGTTGCGTAAGCCATCGCATGTTGGCTTACAATCCAGTCACCCAGAAGGACATGCATGTGCCAATTTGGACTCACCGAAAAGTAGTTGCTGTGGTGTACGCCTAGCACACAAAGTTAATAAAAGCGGACAGGACGGACTTCGAAAACAGCAGCGACCATGTGTACACAACGTAAATCAACATTGTTATCACCGGATAAGAACGAAGTACGAGGCGATATCGGTCCGAATGCTTCTCACACCGTGACAGATTTATCAAGTCCGAAACATGAAAGAAACACTGTTAAGAGATACCAAGTGTGGTAAAAACTTCCACGAAGGGGCCTTTCTATTCACGCAGGATGAGAAATTACTATGCCCGGCAGTCCGACGTAGTAGGCAATTCATAGGCCCTTTGCATGGCAAGCAAACTGACGAAATCACAGTTTCCAAGCAAGTAGTTCGAGAAGGGAAAGGCTGCCGGAAAGCGAATTACCTGCAAAAGTAGGCCCGCAAGAGTGCAAATTTCTCCGTAAAATTTATATATACATATTTCCAGGCATTTTTGAATGGAACAATAAAAAGAAACAGCTCTCCAAATGTCGAAACAGCTGATGTTTTAATCAGCCAACCTCTACGTTTCGTTGTAACAGGTACTCCATCATGCGAAGGAGACAATGCACACTATCCTCGAGTAACGTATACCAGACCATGTGATTCCGTTCCGTGGACGTCATAAATCCCGTCACGAGCTCCTTAATGGCATAAAATGGCTAATACATTGAATCGTTTAAACAACGGAATGGAACTTATTCGACCAATATTAGTTACGATAAATTAAATTTATATGTGCACATTATATGACGCCTATAGATTATAAAGTTTAACATAGCATTACTTGTGAGTGACCGAAAGGAATCCGCTCTCGGTCACTCAAGTGACCAATGCTGCTAACTGGGTTTTCATGCTGTAGATGTTTGATGAAGTTGTGGAAGTAATTTTCTCGTGCCTGACTTTAATTGCATCGTCATCACTTTGTTTGCTTTTGCCCTTTGATTGCACAAATCACGCTTGTTGGCTCAGCCGTTTCACGGCGTTCCGGATTTCACGGAACATAGCCCATATATTGTATGCTATCCCGAAAATAAGAGCATTCAGGCGGGCCGAAACAGACAAAATCAGTTCGCCCAACCTCTTCCTGGTGGTGCTGTTTCAAGACCTCACACTTTAGCCGTCTAAAGAGGTAAAATACGAAACGATGAAGCAAGCGATTTTAAAAGATAAAACCCAGAGCACGGGATTGGTTGAAGCGACGCAGTGGCTTCATGTTTGGTAACCGCGAGCTGTTGACATTGCGCCGCGTAATTCAGTCCGCTGCTGGTCCCTTATTCTTTTTTGAAGATAGGACAAAGGATATGTGGTTCGCACACTTCTCAGAGCGAGTGCAGATACTATTGCCCAGGTTTCTAAACTAGTAACTGTAAGGACCAGTCACCACAAAAAAGCTGCATTCGAACGTCATCCACAGCCGACTACCAGTGGAGTCGGTGATTCATTTTCAGCAAATAAAATCGAGTGTTACTTACCCCAAGTCCTCAAGCAGAATTGACCCTCGGGACAAGGAAATTGCGCTTCTTCATAGTAGGGTGGTAACAATGTAGGCTTCGAGACAGCGTATGGTAGTTAGAAGCTGCCCGCGGTTTGGCTATCGTTCGCTGCGGCTCATTTGTGCCTGTGCCGAACACCTCTTGTTTGAGACAAAAGCGCGTTATTTTCCTAAGCGGGTTCTCAGGCCGATAATAGAAAACTCTCCAATATAGTAAACACGTTAGAGCTTGCAGAGTTCGCTATACAAAGCACGTCTCAACGGCTTCGGGGAAACCGAATAGTCCGCATGCCAGCACGACCAGCGCGCTTATCAATAACAAAACAAGTCGCCTGCTTTACGTTAGGGATAGACGCTCTTCCATCACTTTCGTTATAGACACAGGAACGAAAGTAAGCTTCCTGCGAACGCAAAGGACACGCGTTCATAGCCCACGTAAAACGTGCGTAGGATCAACGGTTCTCTGACAGCTTCATACTTTCAATGATTGATGAGCCTAGAATTAAATAGCTGCAGATTTTCACAGGGTTTTCATTAACGTGTCAGTAAACTTCACAATGATCGGTACCAATTTTCTGCGCCAATTTGGACCGCTCCTTGATTCTGATTGACAAAATTATTTAGATGACCGTACTGAACTAAGGGTTGATGGTGTTCTTCCAGAGGTCCCGATTATCAGTCCCGTGTTATGAATCCCTGACGTACCTTCAGCTCATGCGAACCAAGTCTGAATACCCGCGACTAGTACGACCAGTTGCAGAGTTTAAACCAGTCCTGATATAGGCCGCTCAATATAAACTCACGCGCGACCGAGACGACTTGCTTCAAAATACGTGCCGCACGAGGAACGTGCGATCACATGCTTCAACTCAGTATGATTTGCTCATCCAACAATCCATGTGCATCACCTCTCTACATGGTTCCAAAGAATACCATAAGAACTGGCGTCCTCGTGGCATCTACCGAAAGTTGAAAACGGTTACCACGTCCGATCGCTCTCCGATCCCAAATATCGTGGGTCGCAGTGCCACTCTAGCAGGTAAGGAGATCTTCAGCAAAAGCGACTTGATAAGCTCATACAAGCAACTTACGACAGCGAACATCGTTAAACCTTCCGTGACAATTCCATTTGGTTTGTTCGAGTTTAGGCACATACCATTTGGTTTTAAGAATGCCGTGAAACTTTACAACGTTTCACTGCACGAGTTTGTTGTAGCTTAGCCTTCGCTTGCGCGTATCTTGGCGACATAGTGATCGCGACCTTTTCACGCGAGGAGCATTTGCGAATAAATTTTAACCGTTTATCCCAACAAGAGGCAAAGGTCCACGCAGAAAGTGTTTGTTTGACATCGATTCGGTTAGTTTTCTTTACCAACAACGCTGCTGCAGACGTCGCGCCACTACGTAATAAAATTAAAGCCAGCATCAACTATCCTGGGTCTCACTCTTTAACGCACGTCGCCTACGCTAAATCTCACTGACCTCCTACGAGGCAACCTTAAAAAATTCCAGTTTCATGCTGCTTTAAAAGAGGCTATTGCCAACATAGCTTCTATAGCGCATCATGACGCGACAGCACCAATGTCGCTCAATACAGACGCAACTGAATTGGCAGTTGGTGCGGTATTACAATAACCGGTGGGTGACAATCGGCAGTCGCTACAATCAACCGGACCCCGTTACATTACGTTTGATAGTGAATTATTAGCCATCTAAGTATCCACAAGTTATTTCAGACATGTCTTACAAGCCAGCAATATTACCGTCTTCGCTGACAGCAAAACCCTGACTTACGTACTAGGCTCCACTACCGATGGATACTTTCCTAGAGAGTCGCGACATTTAGACTATATCGATCAGTTTAAGAACGATATACGACGAGTCTCAAGTGTGCACAATACCGTCGCCGACGCGCTTTCTCGAATTCAAGCGATCGCCGCTGACGGCGGCACTGCTATCAGCCTGGTAGCCATGGCCACAGCAAACTCAATTATTCTGAGGTGCATTTACAACACAGTCCCACCTCACATACCAAACAACCCGTCCCATTTGCATCATCAGACGGAACTATACTGCGATTTATCTCTGGTCACGTCGCGAATTTCGACAGACCGCATTCGACATGTAGTACAGTTCGATTCACCCGGGCGTTCAGGCATCGGTAAAACTCGTGACCGCACGCTTCGTTTGGCGCAACGTCAAGCGTTACATTCGTAATTGGGAAGCCGCTTGCTTTCCGTGTCAACACGTAACGGTACAAAGCACACATAAAACTCAGTAGACGCGTATCCGACGCCAGACGAAAGTTAACCTCATGTGCCCGTCGCCCTCGTTGGTCCTCTGCTGTCTTCAGAAGGCTCGTTAGACCTACTAAGCCACAAATGTCCGCCTAACAACACTGCGACGTGGCGGATGTGACTTTCCACCGAATAATGTCACCGCCCACAAATTCACAATGGCAATTTGATGACAGCTGCATTTCACTATTCTAGGTATGTACACTACTGGTTGCTTAGTCGAATAGCCTCTTCGTGGTGCCACCTGGGTGGTTTGGGTTTAACCCGTTCCAGCAAAAAGTTCGGCAGCAGTGTTCCAGGACGTGGTGGGTTTTCGCCTGCTAAGCTTTCTCCCTATAAAAGCGACAAATGTCTGCTTAACAACACTGTGACGAGACGGATGTAACTCGCCACTAAATAAAGTCACCCTCAAGCTTACGCTGTCAAGCTTATCAAAGCCACAGACGTCAAACATTTCTGCAGACACCGGCGACACGATCGAACTCATTCAAACGAACAGCAACACATTTGTACATACAAGCAACACTTACCTAAATTCAAGCATTAACATATATAAAAATCCTGTTATACTATTGCACATTTATTGCTCAATTGTTGTACTATTACTATGAGCACGCCTTAATGGCGTGCTTCGCATAGCGGAAAATAAAAATGTATCTTTCTCTTTAGTTATATAAATAATTCCCTATGCACACTTTCTGCCACCACTTGTACGCCATTAGCGTTGACCAATAGTTTACACTTACGTGGTCCCATACTTTCGTTACACCACTAACGATGATTTTTCTCACCAGAACAGCTCGTTCTGCACCTACTACCCATTACATGCCACGCTACGTACCTATTGTGAAACATAATTTCTGTAAAAATTTTGATCACGACAGACATAGTGTGCCTCGATGCACACAAGAAAAAACTAATTATTTATTTATAATTTGCACGGACTGAATCACCAGGTGGCCACAGCCTATTCCGATACCGCAATGCTCTTCCGAAACAACAACAGACATTTCCACAGCGTTAGGTAGCTCAGTGCGATTGTCCCGTCTTCACGACCACAAATCGAACGTCACATTTCTCGTCGACTTTCGCCGCGTTGCTTAAGGATTTAGGTAGTCGCTAAGCCCAGGCGATGGCGTATAATGCGGCGGCTAGCAGGCATGATAGAGTGATTTCACAGCCAAATGAAGGCAGCGCTCAAAGTGCACACAGGCTCTTAACGGCGCGTAACCATTTTTATCGTCCTGTTAGGCTTAAGAAAAACGGTAAAAACCGATTTCAACGCAAAATGAGCGCATCTAGTCTACGACCGCAGCGATTGCCAAGACATCCTGTAGTAACAACACCGTCTACTTCCTATTCGATTACGGAATTCACACTGATCGGTTGCTTCACCAGATGCGTAACCTGTACTAGCCACTCAAAGGTTGTAGAACATACCGGCGTAGGAGCCAGAAAAAATATTTTTTGCTCCCACGTAATCTTTCGCGCAGACGGTTTTCGACAGTCTTTGCAATCGCCGCACATCGGACCCTTCAAAGTTACCAGCCGGATAAGTAAGACGTTTACAATCGACCGCGGTGGTGGGCGCGAAACTGGGCGCATCGAGCACCTAAACAAGCAAGTATGAAGAAAACCACTCCGCTTCCGTCGTCTGGCAATGATTCGTGAGATCTTACGACCAACCGCACAACTTTCAGAATGCTAGCATCGCAAACTCCGACCAAAATCCTGGTCTTTGAGCATCAATCGTTCAGACATTAGACGCCGAACTCAACCTGTTGACTGTAACGACCAACAGCGGTGGTCGGGATGTTCGTAACTCAGTACTATTCGCCGATCATATACAGTATAAAAAGGTTTATGTTTGAAAATATTGTCCATCTTTGCCTTGTGTTGGTCAATTAAAGTTTTGAAAATACCAAAAAGGCAAAAACTCAAGAAAAACCTTTGAAAATAACCCAAAAATAAAATACAAACACACCACGCAAACTATCCGTTGGTTCTCTTTGGCAAATTTTTCGCGGGTGTTGTTTCGTCGCTTATTCAATGTCTTAACTTTCTTGTCCTATCCACTGGTCGTGACGAACGACGCCTTCGCGTGTCGCAGCAGTCAACCAGGATTCGAACGCGAAAGCTGTAGTTTTTTCGTGTGACGTTGGTCGTTTTAGCGCAGATCGGGGTGCGGCGGAGGCAGGTGCATCGCTTGACAGCAGAGAAGGTCGTGCCCCTGACGGCCATTTTTCCGGACTAGCCAGTCTATTTGGCAATCCGACAAATCTACTACGACTGCCCGCCGTGATGCACCCTGCCCTGCATTCAGTTAAATAAAAAATAAACAATCGGTAGAGGGGACTCTGATTTCTGCATTTGTCATGAACGCTCATTTGTTATCTCGGCACAGTTTTGTCCTATGGACCTCGATTCACCGAACATTTTGACATCTAAGACGTCTTTTATTCAGCCTTCCAGGATGGGGGTCTGTAACGCGCCAACTAATAACTACTATCATTTAGGTAGGATTTCAGGGCTGACAAATTTTACATTATCCTTTTTTAATTTCATCTACATTACACTACGGCTATGTGGGCCAACCTCCAGCTCGACACTCATCTGCTTGTAAGTTACCGTGCTAACTTTCGCTCAATCCTCTCTCCAACTGTCCACGTCTTTTTGTAGCCCCTCGAATACAGTCCGCTGTCTGAATTCATTTAACTTCTAAAATATACGCGCCATTATGCGCATCGTCTCGGATTAATAGTTACTGGTCCTAAAATGCTCTCGTTAGTTCCACATCGCACGTTCTTCGCTGCTGCTGATTCGCTGCCCATTCCTTGTAGCCTGTCCAATATATGTTGGGTCTAGCTGCCTCAATCGTCGCAACTGTTTCGTATTACGCACATCTCTCACATGACATCGCTACCCACTAGGATTCGAAGCGCGCAATATACGAAACGGCTTCGAGCGTACAGTGCTCTGGTATGTAAGCAAAATGTTTGAAATCATCTGTGTGACGGCTTGTGAAAACGCGGAAAATTAGTAGTTTTCAAGCACCTTCAGCAGCACGGATTTAAACGCTATTAGCAGATACTTGTGTGCTTCCTTCTTATGTTCAGGTGATATTCTGGCTGCTTTCTAGTTTATATGAATAGTAGTAGTCGTGAAAGGTCGATTGAATATTGCTTTCATACGTGACTGTAATGCATCCACATACCTTTATAGAGCGACTGGTTATGAGCATCAGAAACACTAGTTTTCTTCAGTTTCAGTCTTGTAAGTTCCCTACAAATACTGACGTCAAATAACTTGGGCGGAGCAATGATAAGGGGGAATGTGTTTCATGATGAGAAGTTAAACCTTGTGTTCTGCTAGTCTACTTCCACAATACCGAGTGGACTACTAGGAGTTTTGCCCGTGAGTTGCTTCAGGAGTCTTCACTGGTCTCGGCAACTCTGAAGTCCTAAATAGGTCCAACGCATAAGCTGTTTAACCTTCTTTCTCGGTTTTTATAGCCACAGACTACATTTTACAAGCAGTTAATTCCTATCTATGAGCGTATTCTTTTTCAACACAGTTGCTTGAATCGCGAAGATGAAAATTCATTAAATTCATCCAAAGGTAGATGGTCGCTAGGTTGCAATAAAAGATTGAGACAGGAATTAACAGCCTGTGATGTGCCCGGATTGAGCTGACGGGCCTTCATTGGTGAAAATGGGAAAACGGTTGAAAAGAACGTTGATCTGGGCTTTGCAATGTTTCCCTCGGATAGTTTCACCACTTAACAGTTCTGAATGACGTTTGCGTCCTCGCAACGTAGTTGGGCTGACATTAAGTCTTGGGGCATAACTTCATGATCCAGTGATCCGAATTGAGGAGGGGAGCGCCCTTGTGTGGGAAACAGATTTGACAATAAACACCAAATTCGAATGTGCATCGAGTCTCGTGGGGAATCTCGTTAAGTTGGTTGGCCCCAGGATTCTAATGAAAAGGTGTCGCTTCTATTGAAGTCATCAGTTGTAAGGTAGATGGAGCATTCTAACTACGGTTGCAGTTCTGAGACAATGTGATCTGCAAGCTTTTCTCGTCTCTGGCAGGGCTTGGATCAGGCGCTACACAAACGTCCTCAACTACAACATACAGGAAGCCACTAAAGAACTTTGGTTTACATTTTAATGGGTGGTAGCTCATTGAAGTTGTTGAGTAAGCGTACAGCTGTGAAACCTATGTAAACAAGTCTCCGCTAATGTGAGTAATCAGACCCCCTCCACCTTGTTGGGGATTTCCTGTGCAGTCGGGTCTAATTTGTCGATAGTCATTGAGTTTCACGAATCAAATCGAGTGACAAAACGCAGTAGCTCTTCATTATTGACGTGGAAATTAGACTACCTCAACAAAAGATTAGTTGCGGAAAATAGAGGGAAAATATCCGCAGTGATTTGCGTAGAACGATATTCCATTAACTACAGCAACGGCTACATTTGTAAGTCCCACCAAGTACTGCTGTAAACTTGCAGCAATTCGGACGGTAGTTGTTTATCAATCTGCTTAAATATCAGTGGAGTCCTGTACAGTGTTTGTTAATCGCTTGATCTTAGTGCGCCAAGTCTGCATTGCAAAAGTAGAGAACAAATACTTCAAGTATGGCTATTATCCTCAAAAGCAAACTGCACTGAAGGAAAAATATTGTAACTTCATACAACTAATATCCAAACAATCTTGCGACTGCTAGCAAACCATGCTACCAGTGGTTATTTCTATGCCTGATGTGGTGTAGCGATATCCCATTCAGACGCCCAGTATACATGCCATGTGCATTTAACTTACCTGCGTTTGATTTGGATCAGATACGCGGTTTCCATGATTCATCAACCGTAGATGGAGTTTATGTAACTAATGGACCGTAAAATTGCTGAACTAATGCTGACAGGCTCAAAATGAGGGGCTACTGACGGTAAAATTATCACAAGCATCCATAAGTTTGAAGAAAAACAGTTGAAATATCTTTATCAAGCGCTGCATGCTTGGGGCAATGGGATCTATGGTGGAGAATGGTCATCCACGTTAACATGCTAGGCACCTCTAGGGTAGTTTATTGAGGAAGAAGTCCCAGTCATACAACCAGCAATGATGAAGATTCCGCATGGATTCACATTGCTCGAAGGATAACCACACTGCTATCCCAATGGTTGTCGGACTATGTTGAGAATTGCACATCAAGCGTCTTTAATGAACCTTACCTGATACAGAACCCTTTCATAAATATTCGCGTGCGGAGCTCGTTTCTCAAGAAAGCTGATGCAATATTCGCCGATCAGCTATTCTTTAGTTCATATAGACAAACCGCACGATCATGTCAACAAGCGCTGTACACCGTTCACTCGCAGCCTGTTGCAGACAGAAATGTGCACTCACCAGAGATGCTGTTTATTATTAAGCGTGCCTATCCTAAAGTACATTTCCTCGTACGTGATGAGTCATGGCAGTCGTTAGAAGCTACTGTTAATGACTAGATAGCAAAACACTATTGATAGACGCCGCTGACATCATAATACCATATAATGAACAATGAGTTTATACGGGTTAAGAAGTTTTGCCTTACAAGCACGTTGGGTGGTCTGCTGGGTTAGCGAAAATCGTTACTGAAAAAGCAGTTAGTAGTGTTACTGTCAAAATAATGGACTTATGGTTTTTGATTCAGTAGCCCTACGCTTCGAGCGTTTCCATAGCTTCAATAGGCGGAAAAGTAAGTCAAAGGTATTTCCAGAGAGTAGGATGGAGAGTTGCGTCAAGTAACAAACTGTAAGTGGCGGAGTGTGTCATCCAAATGACTTTGCAATATGGCTAGCATGGGTGCTGAAAAACAGATCGGGGAGAACATTCCATGTTTGACACACACGAATGGAAAAGAAGTTTTGACGGCACGCCAGGCGGCTGTACTGTTCTACTAAGTTCAAGGAGTGGCCTCTAAGTTTGGTGTTATTGCTGATTTACAGTATAGAGCGGCACACATGAATTAGATTGTGTTACTTCAAATGTGTCATAAGCAAGTCGTCTCGTAGTCGGCGATACCGCCCGCCAAATAAACCCGAAAAGTCCAGCCTCTGCTTGTACGGAAGGTGAAGCATTTCAATGATGCATTTAGAAGCCTGACGCGCAGGCTGATCCAGAGCAGTAGGGTCGTTTCAGCCATGGTTGCCAGGCTTGGATTGCGGATTCTACTTTTGGTGAACACACGCATTCAGCAGCTGTCTGAAAATAGTGGTGTATAGTTGCCAGAACGCCCGTTGTAGCAAGCTGACTTGCTGGATAGCAGTTTTGGAGTCCTTTAGAAAAACCCAAGTTATCCCGAACAAGGACGCCAAGGTCGTGTTTAGCGGATGACCGCTGCAGTACTTGCGTTCCTAGCTTATGGGAATAGGTACTGTGATGTCGTATGGAGCGTAGCTTGCATTTGTCCAAGTTGAACTGTAACAGATTTCGGGGTGACCAATCATGTATCGTAGCTAGGTCACATGGAAGTAAATTATGAACGGTATCCGGCGCCATATATTGATAGCAACAGAAAACAGCAGGAAATTTAAAGCAATATTCCGTGCAAGGTCATTGATGAATAACAAAAACAACAGTGGACTTAGAACTGAGCCCTTAGGCACACCAACATCGATTGGTATGGGTTAAGATACGGAACTCCTGAGTCTAACCAATAATTATCTTTGCACGAGAAAATTGGTGATCCATCTCAAGAGAGGGGCAACGATCCCGTAATATTGGAGCATGGAAAGAGGAAGCCGATGAACTAGACGATCGAACGCCTTCAACAAATCCAAGTAGATCACATCAACGGCCTCTCCAGCGTCAGCCGACTCTGTCCAACTACTCCACGAGATTAATAAATTCATCGTGCATGATCACTGTTGACGAGGGCCGTGTTGCTCGGGAGCAATAATGTTACAATTTTCTAGATAACACCTCAACGCATCGGCAACGATAGATTCTATGACCTTGGATGATACAGAGAGAGAGGGGACACTGAGCGGTAATTTGTGGGCTTAGTTCTGATTCCGTCTTTGTGAATCGGTTATTATTCCAAGTTTCCACATCGCAGGAATCAGGTTCTGGTCAAAGCAGCGCTAGAGGAACTGTGCCAAAGGCTTTGGCGGTTGTCTTGCTGTTGCTCCCAGTGCCTCTGGGCGAATGGTGTCAACTCCCGGGGAGCTGTGGTTGCGCATAGACGTCAGCTTCCGCAAAACAGCTTCGGCAATAAAAGAGATGAGGGTGAGTCCTGAAGGCGGGAAAAGGAAAGTTGGAAGGTAGCCTGATGGTAAGACACTCTGAAACGTGGGAGCATATTGCGGCCGCAACGCGTTTGCTGCTTCTATGGCTGCTTTAGTTTGGACCGAAGAGGAGTTATTCCCTGCCTCACCTTACGACATCCATTGACATACTTGTACAACAAAGTGGGACTTGGAGAATCCGATGTGTGGTTGGGTTGCTACAAGCAACCTCTGTTGAGACCTCGGTTCACTTGAGGTAGGCCTCGATCATTCCGATCACAAGGACCGTAGGTAAAATTCAAACGGTGTTGCTCATCCCAACACTGGCACCCCACGACCGCGGTTTCGTCCTCGTTTGGGCTCGTCAGGTGGAGATAGCCTAAGCTGGGCTGGAACTCAGAGTCTAGTGGCTCATGGTTGACGCCATAAGCACTATGCCACTGAGATCCGCGAGCAACGCTTGGTACAGCGGAAACGAATTCAAAGTTGGACTTGGAGAATCCGCTGTGTGGTTAGGTTCCTACAAGTAACCTCCATTGAGACCTCGGTTCACTTGAGATGGACCTCAGTCATTCCGATCACAAGGACCGTAGGTAAAATGCAAACATTATGGTGTTGGGATGAGCAACACCATAATACTTGTACAACAGTTTGTGGTTAATGCAGAAAGTTTACGCCATATTCTGCCGATATGTGACTTTTTCATCTCTGAGCAGTTGAGTGCAGTAATTACGATGGGCTACGTAGTCGTCCCAAGTATCTGGCGTTGGTAATGTATTGTACTTTCGTCAGGCTGTGTTGCGTATAGTCATTCATTTTCTAATGCTACTCCTCAAGAAAGAAACGGTTTTGGGTAATTGTACACCATTGTCTCTGAGGCATCCGTTACCAGTTGATTGCATTTGCTGACAAATTCAAGCCAAGCGACTTCCGGGTGGCCTTCAGCGAGGAACGATGGCACCGACTAGCTGGGCTAAGCGATCGTAGCGCGTAATGGTGCGCACCAACACAGGGTTTTGGTTGCGCTATTCCGCATAGTAGATGAAGTCAAAACGGATAACTGCATGATCACTGCGACCCAAAGGACATTCTACGATAAATACATCAATCATATGTTCCTCGTTGTTGAAAATAAGATCCAGTACAGAAGGTCTATTACCTGTTCTGAAACGAGTGATGGTAATGGCGTGATTGTAAAGTGGAACACAGTTTATAAGCTCTTGCGGATCTAGTTTGAATGGCTCTCCGATTGTAGCAGGAGTTTCTAAACAGCGTACATTGAAATCACCTATGATAAGGATGTAAGTGTGCTTTCGCTTTAGGCTGCATCTCAAAGCTGTCGCAAGTTGGCAGTCTATTTCCGGTGTAGTTTGGGGGGCGGTATACCAATGCTATATTGCAGGCGGCACCAAAGAGAATCAGGGGACTGTAAGCCTGAATAATTAACAGCCACGCACTGCAGGTTGCTTCGGTAATACAGAATTACCCCTCCTCCTTTCGTAAGCCTGTCGTTTCGTTCGGGTGGCATGCTCGGTAGCGAGACGTAAGCGTCTATTATCCCAGTGGGCCAACACGTCTCCGTGATACCGATACTATCGCATGGATACCAAATTTGGCGATCCTTCGGTTCGACCAGCTTATTGAAAATGTTTTGAGCATTCGTCAGGATAGTTGCTCGGTGTCTAAGAGCCCACAGGGAGACAAAAGGGTCAATTGTGGTTGAATTGCGACCAGTGCGAGGTCGGCAGTTATTCCATTTTTGTTGGGATGATGATACGTCGTCCGCAAACTTATTTAGCCAAGGTACGACCTATTCCTCGTCCGGACCTGCTGCAGAATCGCTTGACCGAGCAGTTAAGTGATGCTAATGCGGAATCGCTGGTAGGGTTGCTTTGTCAGGTAGGCTCACATCTGATCTTCGCAAGGATTCAGAAGCTTGTAACCGAAGTTCGGATGGAAGACTTTTACGAGGTCTCCGCCAATTTTCTAAAACTTCCGTTGCTGTCTGCCCTGACTGAACCATGAGTTTTAGGATTCTTGATCCGTTTCCTCCATAATTTGGTGAGTGAGCTAGCCTTTTGAGTGATCGCGCCACAACGTTGTCCAAGGAAAGTGTTTCACGAACGAACCGCCCCTGTTCCAAATCGTGGTTACCGGTCTCATGACTATCGTGCGAAGCAAGTTCTGGCAAGCCATAATTAAAGATGGTGCTTAGATAATCTAGTTTGCTATGTCCATCTGTGATGCTTCTTTTCGATTGTCGCGTGCTCCAAGGGACCTCAGTTCGGAAATTTTTCGGGTTTACTGGATCAGGCCCTGTAAAATTCCTGTATTATTGTGCACTTATGCTATTAATAGGTCATCAATTTGAGTAACAGCAGATAAAGAAAATCAAGTCAAGGATGAGCTTTCATGCATACATGACGGAAGTACTTAGCGCAGTGTAAAAAATGTCGCAGATAAATCTCGCTTATCCAACGTATAAATGTGCCCATGTTTTCAAATGCCATCGGTGAGGCATCAATCTGGGTAAAAGCAAAGTAAATAAATAAATGGTATATTTCTCGGCGATGCAATACACAGTCTAGCTATGTGGTCTGATCAATGTGTACAGCAGGATCGCACATAATAATCAATTGTTCACGCTTTATACAATGGATCCAAAGCGGATAATAAAGTAGTTGGCAGGTTTAAGGTGCTAAAGAAATAGAAAAACCGGGAACAATAACAAATGTAAACAAACGTTCAGGTAAAGTAATACGGACATCCGTGGAACTGTCCCCAGGGGACCTGCTTCCATGCAGGGTATTCCCTTGAAACGTTTCGCCCGCACTTCCATGCTATTCCTGACCGCGTATGTAAAAAGGTACTCAGAAGGATTGAAAGTCGGCACTAAGTATAATAAGAACTCATGGCCAGACACATAGATAAGTATCTACAAAATTTCATACATATAATTCAACGCCTTTTTAGTTATGGGTCCCGCGAGGGCTTAGATATTACCAAGCCCATGCTCGTACATCCAACAATCCGTGCAATTAACGCAAAATAGTTCTTTACGTTTTGAACTGTTGTGTAATATTTGTTGATGCAGCGCCAATACCCGATTCGGAGCTAACCTTCTGTTGGTCTGACGCAATAGATTCAATAGCGTAAATGTAGTGAAATGTAGTCGTGGGCGGTAACAAGATAGCTTAATCACATAGGCTTTGTTTCATAGACTAGACGATAAAAGATTTTGGAATACCGGCTGAGAGTAACTGGTGTGTGTTCATTCCTATGTGCTATCTGATTTTCAAATACATGCACAATATATCCACGGTGTTAACAGATTCTTTCAGCAACACAGCGACTAGTGGTGTTGGTGTCGCCTTCTTGTTCTCCTTTATGATATATGTTTGCTTTATCTCTTATTATGTTCTCACACCAATATAGGACGGTACCATAGATAGTGGCGTAACGCCTACTCAAGTCATATTGTACGGTGATATGCCCATATCGCAAACCCTACCGTTATACAACGTGAGTTGTGTGTACATGTGTCCTGCCGGCAAGGTGCTCATACTCGCACGAGTCCATCCCTGTGACACGTGGCTCCGATCAATCTATATTGCATATAAGATATTCGCTATAAATAATATGGTTTAGCCTCGTTTGGTTCCTCTTACGGGGCACATGCTACCGGTATCACCATCTGGATCCCTGCTCCATTATAATGCTTGGGTGTGTTTATTGTCAGTGTGAAAGGACCGGTCTGTTTTGACAATGTAATTCCACGAGAGATAATTAAATAACATCGTGGAACAGGGGAGCTAACAAAGGTTCAATATCCTAAATACACCATAGTAATATATTCTTGAGGACACCTACTCCTGGGAAACAGCTATCGATTGTACTCCGCTTACGTTGGCTTCTCCCCACCGCGCCGGCCCACCACGCGCTGCCTTCGTTCGAGGCTGGAGCAGCTATCTTGCTCTCGCTCACGGGCTGTTGTGTGTTCCACACGCCGCATGGGCCAGGGCACAATGGTCGTGTTTGATGTTGTTGGCGCGGTGGCGGCGAAATATACATATGTGAGTCTGCAAGCCTCAACTAGTGGCCAAGGATTAGTGGGTCTCGCATGTTTGAGTCAGGGGCGTGCCGTGTGTGATTATATACAAGTCGAAGGCAGAGGTTACTGGCGACTCTATGGGACAGAGTGAACTCAAGACTCGGCCTTGGTGTGACAGGCAGTAAGGCGGTAGACGTGTGTCAAAGCGGCTAGTGAAATGGACGTGGGTGGGGAGGCACAGAGAAGTCGAGAAGGAGCTGGGAGTGTGTGTGAGCGAGAGGTATCAGCATCGTGGGAAGTGCGAGGGACAAGGAGTGATGCAGGGGGTGGGACGTGTGGCGCGAGAGGGTAGACCGAATCGGACACCCTGAGCATGTATACGTAGCGCTCGACTAGCTTGCCTATACGTCGATTTGGCGCCTCAGGAGCCGTGATAGTACAGGAAACGAAGTCTCTAATAAGGAGGGGAAGGAAAAAACAAAGAAGATAAGACAGGTGGGGACAAGGAAGGCGCCTAGTAAATAGCGTCGTCGTTGCGCACCAGTGTGCACCGTACTGCGGGGGGGTAGAGGACAGTGGGAATGGAAGACAGGCGAAGCCAATCAGGTGCACGCGTCTGGTCGTCGCGCGAAGCGGAAGCCCTCGCACAGGAGTGTGTAAGTATAGGGAAGCGAGGACATCAGATCAAGAGAAGAATGATTCTCGGCGTAGCGCTGGTCGGTGCGTTCCGGATGCAGGGGAGGACGCCTGAGCGAGTGTGGGGGTCGACAGGGGGACGCGGCTGAGGAATGTGTGGCTGACACAGCAACGGCGTATCACATAGAGCAGGACAGGGTGTGAGAGGAACCTCGTAGGTGACGTGCCTGTATAGAATGGTCCAGATTGAGTATCAAAGACCTTAGGAGAAAGTACATCAGTCTGCAGCGAGCGTGAGGCGTCGGCTGTCAGGACAGGCGATTCGACAATCGAATGTAAGAGAGAGGCGGAATGAGTTGACAGAATAAGCGAGGCAGGGATGCAGCAGGAGGTTAGGGCCGGTGGGTATGTAGCCGTGAAATGTAAACGCTAGACGGAGAAACAGGGTGGGTGCAACACAGGGCCGACGCGGTGCGGCGGGGGGCGTGGGGGTGGGGCAAGGCAAGGGACGGCACGGCAGGGGGCCAACGGATAGGCGAGGGCACGGGGGGGGGGGGCGGAAAGCGCCGAGACAGGCGTGGGGGTACGAACACTACGGCGGTGGTGTTGGGACAGGGGACAACAAGGAGCGGTCCAGAGCAGGCGGAACAGGCGAAGAGACAGGCTGTCTGACAGGGAGATGGAAGGGAGGGACGCAAAGTCAGACAGGGGGGGTGGCCGGGCATAGTGGCATGAGCGGGGGTGGGTGCTGCCGTGGCATGTGCGTGGCAAGAGGAACGACGATCATGTACTCCAGAATGGGACGTGAAACGTGCGCGCACCAGCCTGCATGAGGGACGACATGTAGTCGTATAGTCTGTAAAGGGTTCCTAAGTCTTGGCTAGCCGCGTGTGTGCATGTTCGTAACGGAGCAGGTCGTTCGATGTGTGGCATGTGTTGGCGTGGGGGGGGTGTGGCTTCGACCCACAGCAAGATTTCACGCCTTACGGGATGCGGGTCTGTGACACACCTGGCATCTTGTCGCGGCTCTACCGCGCCCGGTGGGCACGTCGACCTTGATGGAGCGTGCGCAGAGCTGTCCAGTTCTGCTGCGACGTGTGTGGCGCCATAGAAATCGTCCTTGGTGCCCCTGGCCGGCTTGCTGTGCCGTAGCACCCGAAGTACTTCAGCATGAGCAATACGGCACCTTTAATAGTGCCGACTAACTGGTGTCCCTGGCGTGTGGCTGTACTTGGCGCCACTGTCTAACCCTACGCATATACTAGGCGATAGGCGTCCAGTGGTGAGGACACATTACTGCGCAAGTGGGGAGTGGCAGATCGGCTGACGATAACCGACTGGGGCAACGACGCGGCTCGTGTCCCCAGCATCGTCGGGATTGACTATACAGCTCGGTGCTAGTCCATCCGGAGCAAAGGGTCGGAACCAAGATCTGATTTAAGGCCGGCGGGGCGGATTGCTCGAAGTGTCTGCGGCCTGATGCGCCAAAGAAGTGCAAGAAAATAGAACAGGCAGTTTGTATGTACTCGACGATCGCCTCGGCAGCATGGTCCACCCGCGTATTCGGGGAGGTAAACTCTGTCCTGTTATTATCTTGTTCATGCGCTGTTCACGTGGATCTCCGTTACGCCTTAGGCCCATGGGTACTCGAGGCCATGTCACACCCAGTGTCCCACCGCGTTCTACCGACTATCCACACTAAATAGTTTACAGCCTGCTCCGCAATGGCCCACATCGGTACGACGCTCGGCTCCTCACTTATCATCCGCCGCCTCAGGTGTACTTGCTTTCTGTGGTCTTCACTAAGCGTCCAGTAGGCTGAGTATCCGCTACGTGGTGAGCTTTGTGATTATTGTGTAGCTCTCGGTTTTATTCTTTGCTCCCACATTTTCTCTGCTCCCTTGTGCCGCGTCGCAGCCGCTATCCTAGACTCTGATCATGGAGTTTACACGTGTGACCACCCGCGCTCTCGGACTTGCTTGCTCGGGGCTGTGTTGTTCTGGTCGGGCCGATTCCTGGGGCCGTAGATAAAGGCATATCTCTTGGGAAAATCGGGCACCCTTTCATGTCGCCTTTTGTTCTTCTCGGCGTGGCCGCGGTATCGTTTGTCGCTGACGACCCATTACCGGTTTGCATCGTAGGCTACGAGCTGGGTTGACGATTCCCGTTCCCAGTCTCCGCGTTAGTCCCGATCTCCTGCTGCTTCCGGGGCATTTCCGTGTGAACTGAGATCCGCGCCCCTACAATGTCTCGCCTACCATGGATATCTGGAGCGACTTGGAGTACGACTTGTGTAGGATGTGTAAATTAGTATAAACTATAGCTTCACCTTGTGCCTAGGCAACGCAGAAAGCCGGCCTGCTGGAACGTTGACTATGCGTGCTTGAAGTAACCAGACGGAGCGTACTTGGAGCGCTTCCGGCTATGCGCCTCGAAGAGTGATAGCGATGTCTACGATTAACACCATTCATCTCACCCTGGTTAGAAAACTTTTGCTGTGGTTTCGACAATAAACGTATATTTCGTCTATCTATTGGTCTTCTTCCGGCTGTTTCCTAACGTCGGTCGGACCCGAATTTATAGAGACCGATGGAGTGTCCTGTATATCCGCGAATCCTAAATGTTTCCGAACAGTGAAATACAATGAACA
>OX104063.1:224449263-224510468 GCA_944474145.2 Dicrocoelium dendriticum
TCAAATTCGGCCGGTCCGAAATGTAGCATGTTCCCGACTTCTCCACACCCTGGAAAACAATCTTGCAATTGAGTTCGCCCACTATGTGTAACACGCCGCCTGATGCACTATGTGCAACTTTCTGAGACTCGACCATCTTCGGTCTCTTTATGTGATTCCATGTGCGCCTGGAAATGATTGTGATGTCTGAGGCCGTGTCAAATTGCAACTTCGTTGGGATCCCATTGATTAACACAGTGATGAATCGACGTCTCAGTTTACATTCGCTTTTGAATGCGGCAACTATGGACAGAGACTCAGCGCCGCCCCTGCTAGAATTACCTTTTCGATAAGGATTCACTTTCTTCGACCGGACTTGACTGCAGCATTCCTCTTTATGCCCACGCTTATGACACGTTTGCCAAATATGTTTGAAGGGACAAGAGAGAGCGAAATGCCATTCGCCGCATGACCAGCATGCTGTGGACGGTTTCTTCGTAGGCCTCTTGAAGGATTTGCTTGCGTTGGCGGTCCTGGTCTTTTTCACGAATTGCACAGTATCTGCTGGTGCGAGACCATTTCGTTCGACTATGGCAGTGTCGTGTTTTAGAGTGAGAAGCCGTTTGCATTCGCTTACGAGGGCCTTCAGTGTCAGATCAGGATCCTGCTCCAGCTTAGCTAAAAGCCGCGTTCGGATCTCAGCATCACTGGACGATTGTAGAGCACTGACGAAAATGAGACACTTAAACTGATCGTCCGTTAAAGAGCGTAGTTTGAAACGTTCACACTCACGGTTAATCATGTCTGCTAAGGCCCCAAAATCGTCAGATTCCTGTTTGACAATTTTCAGACATTGATAGCGAATACTAAACAAAGATACCGACTCACCAAAATTTCCTTCAGTTGCGACACTGCTTCGTCAAAAGTCAGATCCTTCGGCTGTTTGGGCAAAATGTGGTCTATGAACCTTGAATGTTCACTTATTCCGAGCTTGCGGAGTAGCAATCGCACCTTCCAGGAGTCGTCCTGACGAATGAAGTCCGTCTGGAACATGTCTTCCCAGCGCTTGAACCACGCTTCAAAGGTGCATCCAGAATCCGCGTCATAATTGAATTCAGTGATCGCGTTCGTGAGAAGATCAACAGAACTCGCCTGCATGTCCCGTGTCGCTGCTCCTGTTGTCTGCAAACTCAAGCATTGTGTCAGATTTTCAATCATTTTCATTTGCGCCTCCATTTGAGCTTGCTGTTGAAAAAGCAGCTTTTGAAATTGTTCAGCAGAAAAATTCATCACATTTCCACTTTTCTCCGTCGCCATTTGTTATAATCTTCTCACTAGACGCAACTCCAAAAATAACAATTCACTGCTCCACAAAACTTCTAGCCCAACCGAAGGAAAAAAGCAAAACGCCAATGACCTTGACAAAAAACGTATTAATCGCCGCCAGCGAACACTGTACAACGACTGCGGACCCTGGCTGTATTTATAGGTCTCTACTGACCTTCGACTTCTAGAATTGGAAGGTCAGCTGCCAAGGTTAGTGGTTCCCCATATCTTTTGCCGAGGTGTCAGGTGGCTTTTAATCACGTGCAGAAGAAGAACATTCCGGAACGTTCGAAATCAATGCGATAATCGTTAATAATCGATTAATCGCTAAAATAGGGAATTTCCAAGGCAATTCTTACTTTCTCCCGGACAGAATCATCGATTCTCATTTGAGAAGCTGACATGGTTTGGGTTGCATCCTCAACTATTACTGTGGCTTTCTGAATTCTTACGTGGAAGGACATTCAGAGTCAGGGTTGGGGAAGCGAGTTCTAGCGTTGGACATGCCTACAGCGGTGTCCATTGTTGTTTCTTATGTTTATAAATGACCTGGCTCCTTTTCTTGATGATCCCTGCTATATCTTCGCATATGACTTAAAGCTAGTCAGTAGGGGAAACCGAGCGACATTGGCTAAGGACATAATCACTGTGGTGAGTTGGTTGAGCCAATGGGATCTACCCTTGAATGCCAATAAATGCCAACTATTGACCAATAATGGCAGCGGAATTGCAGTTCAGTCTCCTGCAGGATCTCTATCATTGCGGTGTACAGATGAAGCCCGCGATCTAGGTGTCATCGTAGTGAACAATTTTAAGCCTTCGGCACAGTGTTGCCATGCTGCCAATAAAGCGCGACAAGAGTTATTTCGTCTTAGAAGGGCGCTGAGTAACACTAAAGCAGAAGTATTCTTGCCGTTATATAAAGCAGTGGTTAGGCCACATCTGGAGTATTGTGTTCAGGCCTGGGCACCGTACCTCCGTAGTGAGGCCATGTGCATAGAAAAGATTCAGAAACTTGCGACTAGGATGATCGAAGGTCAACGAGGGAAGTCGTACGAAGATCGTCTAAGTAGCTTTGGATTATTTTCCTTGGAACGGCGTAGGTTGAGAGGGGATTTGATAGAGACGTTTAAGATCATTAAGGGACTTAGTGGTATTAGTCCCACCCATCTGTTTGAGTTGGCTATGTCAGACCATCTGCGCGGGCATCGCCTGAAGCTCAAACAACATGGAGCTCGTTTGGACATCAGAACAAAGTTTTTTACGAACCGAGTAGTTAACTTCTGGAATAAACTTCCTTCTGATTTAGTGGAGTGTGAGTCGGTGGAAGCCTTCAAAAAGGGCTTAGATGAGTGTTGGTCTATCCTATTTCCAGAGATATTGTAATTGTACTGGAATATGTAGTGTATTTTGATGCTGACACACGAAAGTGCAAAGATTGCTCTTGTTCTTGCTTCATTCCTTTGCAGAAGCAAGAAGTCAATCCAACGTCGAAGTGCCGGGGGCCGCTTCACTTACCGGCACAAGAAACTGGACGCTCGTTAGGCGAAAGCCTCTATCGTCCGTTTGACCTGACCTGACCTGGTAAGACGACAGACCAAGTCACCTGACAGTTTTACCAGCCGTATTGACTATCACTCAAAAGCTACATACAGCCAGCACACAATCGATATCAATTTTGAACAACTGACACGAAGGAATATCAACACCTCGCAGCTTTCTTTCGTAGGTTTCCTTCTTTTCTTTCGTCATTAATTTGCGGTGGATCAACTATATCAATGGGAATACTTGTTCCTACTTCTCTGCGGCATCAAAGAACCTAATAAGCGCTCATACACAGGTCTTCCGTTGCACGTTTGCCGTATCAGACAGGAGGAGTTATGATGGTTAGCGAGGACAGCGACCGCTGCTAATGCCGACGCAAGATGAGACCACTAGTCTTCACCGTCTCTATTCATAATAGCCCCCAATTTTGCCCTGAGGTCCTTCAGACCCATTTTCTTCGCCCCCAACCGGAATGCGTTGACTAGCATCCAGAAGTTCCGGACACTAACCTAATGCCCAGGATGACAATACTAGCTGCTAGTAATAGCTGATGGATGACCAACTTGTGACCTTGATTTGAGCTCAGCACGTGTTTACCCAGCGTGGATGCCAGCGTACCGTGGAACGTAAGCAGAACATCTGGCATTGCCAGGAGTCAAGTGTCTATGCGCTCATGGCATCGTAGTGGGTGTCTACCGATACGCGCCTACAGACCGACATATAAAAGTGAATGGCCGGAGTCCATGTTTAGGCTTCAAATCGGTCGATACTTTAGAACACAGCTGCACCAACCATTACTGAAAGCGACATGACCAATTTGCGGCTGTGGATAATCCGAGAATGGTGGTGGGCGCCATCCGACTCTCCGGTGTTATTTCGGAAGTTAGTGCTCGCGAGAGAAAAAAAGCCAGCACCTTCACACTTGTACAGCAATTTCATACAAGCATTTCCCTTCACGAATTTCAAAAGAGCAAAGAAGAAACCACATTTTAACAGGATATACTGAATTCAGCAATTGTCTGGCTTGCCGAACTACCTCCTCGTGGTGCCAGCTGGCTGGTTCGGGTGTACCCGTTCCAGCGAAGTGTTCTGCGACAATGTTCCACCTCGGTGGGGCATTGTATTCCAGAAATTGCGCTGATTTCATGGGGAGTATTGGGCCTCTGTTTGGTGACCTATCAAACAAAGATGCATGAACTGAACATTCAGTCAGCGACTCCCAATGGGCGCGATTCCCTGAATTCGCCCTGCTGCCTTGCGGGTAGGTTATTTAGCCAAAGCCTCGGGGTGGAGTCCCCTAAGTCAACTCCTTACTTTGGCTTGAGCGACCGGGTAGTATCACGCCCTCTCACAAAACCCTGGGTTGTACTACAACGGGCTCATCAGCTACTGTTTCTGCTTCTCACATTCACGCGATTTCATCAAACGCCAATTATTTGTTTGCTAACAAACCTCACTTTTCGTTACCCGATTCATGTGTTCAACAATCTGGCTGCGAATCCGGTTGCGCCGCAAACCACGGAGTTCAATCTATGGCTCTCCTTCGTCCCCCATCCTCGTTCCGTCTGGCGTGCTTCAACGTTCGGACACTCATGCAGATTGGACAGCAAGCCGGTCTAGCGCGCACACTAGAGTCCCTGGATATTGATGTCTGCTGTCTTTCAGAAACCCGATTGCAAGTTCCCAGCGCTGCGCTTACATCGGCATTCCCACGGATCACGAAGCCAGATATCACCTGCGTCTTTCTGGAAAGCCAGAAGCAGCCTCAGCGAATTTGGCAAATGTAGGTATAGCACTAAGTGGCAAGGCCGAAGCGGCACTACTGGTCTGGTCCCCGATTAAGAACCGACTATGTGCAGTTCGGCTTCAGGGGTCATGTAAAATCAACAAGCACCGCGTAAAGAGACACAACTTGTTTGTGATCTCTGTGTACGCTCCAACGGACTGCAGTGGCGACTCGGTCAAGGACGAATTCTACCGAAATCTACATCAGCTCTTAACAAATGCTAAAAAGTCGGATGTCGTAGTCCTTGCTGGGAATTTTAATGCACGAGTTGGTCGTCCGTTACCATACGAACGCCACCCTGCTGGTCATCACGCGCTCGATGAGAACCGCTCTGATAACGGAGAGAGGCTTCTCACATTGTGCGAAGACAACCATCTGTTTCTCTCAAGCACTAACTTCAGGCGTACGTAGAAGCGTTTCGCAACGTGGCGTCCTCCTTCGTCAACACAACTGTGGTCTCAAATTGATCACATTGCAATTAGCTTCAGATGGCGCGGCAGCGTACTGGACTGCAGGTCATTTTGGTCCACCTTCGTTGACACATCATGCACTGGTCTGCGCGAAAATCTGTATGTGTTTTGGGGATCCCGAAACACGAAGCACCGCAAGATTGATGTAAACAGATTAACTGATTCCTCTGTCCAGGCGAGCTATCAGTCTTCAATAGCATATGCACTCAGTGGCAATCCACCGCAAGATGTGGAGCAACACTGGACTTGTATACGGAAAGTAATGAGCATTTCCGGACCGTCAAGCTGCGGCCTAACTCGACGCCCCCTAAAGGCTTGGATCTCTGCTCGTTCTATGGAGCTGTTCGAACGCCGCAAAGATATCCCCGCGGAATCAGATTGCAACGAGCGGCGCCGTTCTGCCAACCGGGTGCTCAAGCAAAGCTTAGGCAAGGAACACGAGGCATGGTGGTCTGAGCGTGCTTTAGAGATGGAGACCGCTGCCCTCTCTGGCAACACTCGCAAGCTTTTCCAACTCATTCGATCCACTGTCAACATGATGCCTGGTGTCAGTGAGGTCATTTGCGAGGTGGATGAGTCTCCGATCACCAACCAACAGAGGCGTATGGACCGCTCGGCCGAGCACTTTCACTCGCAGTTCAACTGGCCTCCACCATTCATCATGACATGCAGTACACCTTGTTGTCCACCCTGGCTCGTCCCACGCAGCGAAGAGGAAATCTGCCTCGAAATTCGACGCTTGAAGCGGTTCAAGGATGCCGGCTCAGAGGGCCTTCCTCCGGAGTTGTTCAAGTACGGCGGTGTGGTAATCATTAACCAGCTGACCGTGCTGTTCGCAAAAATCTGGGATGAATAGAAAGTGCCTTCCTCTTTGGGCGAATCAATTATTGTCCTGAGTTTCAAGAAAGCCTCTCGCACTTCACGTGTAAATCATCGCGGAAACAATCTTTTATCGGTTGCCTCTAAGCTATTGGCATCCATTCTGCTTCGCAGACTATCCCCAGTATGTGAATCATACTACCGTGAAGAACAAGCTGGTTTCCGTAGCGGCCGCGGAGAAGTGGATCAAATCTTCACGCTCCGCCAGCTCCTCGAACATCGCCACATTTATCACAGGCCCACTATCGTTGCATTCCTAGACATACGTGCCGCTTTTGACTCCGTTGATCGGCCTGCTTTATGGCGTTGCTTGGTAAAGAGGGGGGTGCCAGAGAAATATACCGCCATCTTACGAGCATTTTACCTTCATACATCCGGCAGAGTGAGGGTCTATGGCAAGCTTCCCTCGCAATTCGCTGTCACTCGCAGTGTGCGACAGGGCTGCCCTATGTCTCCATTCCTCTTCAACTTTGCAATCGAAGACGTGCTGTCGAATTCTCTAAAAGCTTTCCAACATTTTGGCCTAGAGCTTCTACCGAGTAAACGTGAAACCGACTTAACTTTGCTGATATCGCCTTACTTGATGACGATCCCCCGAGCATGCAACTCATTCAGGATCGTTTGGCGGTTGAAGCATCTAAGTGTGGCATGAGCTTCGCCCAATCGAAGTGTAAAATACTGCTCAAGGATGGGCTTTTACCTGCTCCCGTGCTCACTTTCGAAGGTGCAAAACTTGAACAGGTAGATAATTTCGTCCGCGTTGAAAGCTGCGTTTCTGCTGACGGCACTATTAACAAAAATATTTTCGCATCGCTAAAGCCCGATCAGCAATTTTCAATCTGAGGTACTTGTGGCGTCGTCGTGACGTCTCATACTCGTTAAACGGCCGCGTTTACAGCGCATCAGTTCGCCCAGTATTGTTGTATGGGAGCGAGTCCTGGCCGATTCGCGTGGAAGACATGCGTCGTCTTTCTACCTTTGATAACGGTTGATAAGGAGGATTGCTCGTGTTTGATGGCAACGTCGAGTTAACAGTAATGACGTTTGACGTCGCATCTTGGGGAATGCGAGTATTCCCTTCAACAAACTGGTATTGTTGCGCCAATTGAGATGGCTCAATCACGTCCTAAGCATGGCCCCTGAGCGTCTACCGCGTCGCGCTCTATTCGCTCGTCAATGACATGGCTGGAGGCGACCGCGTGGTGGTCAGTCTTCTACATGGCCGCAGCACATGAAATCACTTACGTCGTGTCTAGCCGCTGTTGGACCCGTACGTCCTACAGAAGGAGTGCCAATGGCTTAACACTCATGAAGACATGGCCGGCAACCGGAAACAGTGGACGAATTGTGTACAGTATTGTATTGAATAACACATTTAATACATGAAACATTGAAAATCGCAAAAAAGAGAAAAACCGGCGTGTGAAAAACAAGCTAAAAATGTTTTGTTCTACGTTTCGTCAAAATGTTCCTTACTTCCTGCGGCATATTAGCTGAAGTGTGTTGCTCATCTTCAACTACTATGCCACGATGATTATGACGCGATGACTGCGCCTTATCCGCTGACCTCCATGGTTTTCTGTTGGCTCTGTGTCCAGGTGCCAGACTGCTGAGATTACATACATACAGCAATCGCTCACCACTATCATTACGGGAACCTACAACGTGTTGGCCGCCCCGACAATTTCTCAAGTTGAGTGTTCGGATCAAAGGACACCACTACAGTACCCGCGCTTCTGTGATGAAGGAGATTGTGCAGTTGACAAGAAAAGTCTTATTTCATATTCAGCGATAAAGTTTGTGGAAACGTAGCGTAGATAACAAATAGGTGCCTATTGCCACCCACCAGGACTTATGAACGAGCCAGCCAATCTGACGGCGCACTTCCGGCTGTTAAATGGGATGCAATAGATCAAAACACCTTCCGCTAGGGGCTCAGAGCAATAGGAACAATGGCTTGATCTGCATTCGAGTTTGCGTTATCACTACCGCCAATGGCACATGAATGGGATCGGAGGGTGAGCAGAGAGCTCGCTCGCTTAAACATGGACTTATCGATAAGATGAGTGATGCTTCTCGGTTGTCAACAATACTCACTCTTCTTCCCCTCCCCTCTCAACTCTCTTCTTCCCCGTCAGTTAGGCGAGAATCTGCCGCTGATCTCGCTCTTGCTGCCATCGGTACTCGTAACTCGTTCATCAAATCACGAATGTCATTTCACATTGGTTCTTTTAACAGCCGCACTTTGGGTCAAATCGGTCAACAGGCAGCACTGAATCCTAATCCTCACTCTCTTGGTATTTAGGTGTTCTGCGTCCCTGGAACACGCATACAAGATAACAGCGTTGTGACGAATCTTCGACTACCTAGTACTGAAGCTGACGACGATGACTACACTCTTCACGTCTCCGGCGTTACGGAGTCTATGGCTCAAGATACTTACGGTATTAGTATCGCCTTCAGCAGACATGTTGAAGGTAATCTGCCCGACTAAATACCCTTAACAGCCGCATGTGTGCAGTTCAACTTCGAACCTCTAATAGGGTTAATAGATAACGCATGAAGACAAGGATTCTTTTCATCGCTTCCGTTTAGGCTCCTACTGACTGCAATTCGGAGGTGCCAAAGATGATTTCTACCATAATCGTTTATCTCCCTTCCGCATAGCGAGGAATACTGACATCGTAATTGTTGCTGACGACTTGAATGCACAAGTGGGTCGTCTTTCAGACACTTTGGAGGGCGCTTCGGAGTTGATGCACGCCGAAGAGACAATGGTGATTGATTCCTGCAACTGTGTCGACCACAATCCGTACATTAGTAGCACTGCTTTTAAGCACAAACGTTCACATCACGTCACCTGGCGCCCACCGAATTCCTGGACCCAAATTGACCATATTGCCATCAGCTACAAGTGGCGCACATCAGTACAAGAATGCCAGTCAGTTTGGAGCCCATGCCTGGATTCCGACCATGCCTTAGTGCGTGCACGCTCATTCCACATCAAAGAAGAGCTTATCTCCTAGCCCTACCTGTAACTTGAACTCGCAGTCTGCGATTCAATAATATCATAACTCACTGGCCCGGGATGAATGTGGAGGTTAGTGAACCAAATGCTGACGACACGAATCGGGAAAACTAGACCCAGCGTCCTTCGGTACCGGGATCCCAAGAAGAACAAGCCGAATATTGTCCAGGGCGCGGTTGCATCGACCAAATCTTCACGCTTCGCCAGCTTCTCGAAATTCGTCACATCCACCGGCGGCCAACAACCGTAGTGTTTTTGGACATCCGAGCGGCATTTGATTCAGTAGATAGATCTGCATTTTGGAAGTGTCTACTAAAGGAAGATGTGCCCGACAAGTTTGTAACCATCCTGAAAGAACTTTACAGTCACACGTCGGGCAAAATCAGAGTGTAGGGCACGCACTCTTCTACATTTGCTGTGACCAGTGGTGTTCGCCAAGGTTGCCCTATTTCACCTTTCCTCTTCAATTTCGCCATCGAAGATGTTGTCGAAAAAGCACTGGAAGGTATCCAGGACTGCGGCATTGAGCTCCTACATGGAGCCAGAGTCACGGACTTGGACTACGCCGATGATATCGCCTTGCTGGGGGACGACCCACAAACCATCCAGAGCGCATTGGACCGCTTGGCGATGGATGCGTCTAAGTACGGCTTATGCTTCACTCCGGGAAAATGTAAAACGCTGCTCCAGGACTGGCAGGTGCCTGGACTCGCGCTCACCATTGCTGGACATGTTCTGGAGCAAGTCCCTTGCTTTAATTATCTAGGGAGTTGCATCACGGCTGGTGGCGGTTTTGGAGATGAAGTCTCACAACGGATTGCAAAGACCCGCCTTGCATTCATCAAACTGAGACACCTATGGCGTCGTCGTGATGTCAGTCTCAAGCTCAAGGGCAGGGTGTACAATGCTTCCGTCCGTGCAGTACTCCTGTACGGCTGTGAGACTTGACCTATTCGCTCAGAAGACATGAAGCGGCTGTCAGTCTTCGACAATCGCTGTCTACGAAGGATTGCTCGGGTGTGGTGGCAACACCACGTAAGCAACGCAGAGGTGCGAGACCGCGTGCTTGGGGTGAATAGTGCCAGTCTTCAGGAGGTTCTTCTCCGACATCGCATGCGTTGGCTCGGGCACGTTCTGCGCATGCCAGCCCCTCGCCTTCCACGTTGAACGCTATTTGCACTCCCAGGGAACGACTGAAAAAAGTGCCGCGGTGGACAGCCAATGACGTGGAGAAGAAGCATGAAGAAGACAACCTCAAGTTTGGCGGGGTTCGGACCAGTCCGTCTTCCAGGTTGGGGACCACGAGATGCTGAATCGCAGTGGTTGGAAACATTGGACGTCATGGCCCGCAACAGACGTCAGTGGCGTCAATGTTGTTTTACCATTATATACCCATTTAATACACACAAAAACTCACAAAACAAAGAAATACAAAATGACGTGTGCAAAACCAAAAAAACCGGCTCTCTTTAATTGATCGCAGATCGTGCGCCCGTATTCTGCAGTTGTTTCTTCTGCCATGGTTCTGATGGCACAATGTCTGTTAACAAATTGTGAATATATATATATATATATATATATATATATATATATATATATATATATATATATATGCATAGTCATCTATTTGACACCATTGGAATTAACAACATCACCTTGCTGCATCGTTTCAGTGGCTCTATTTGTTAGAGTGGTACGTGAGAAAGCAACAAGATAGCGGCATATAAAAGGCAGGAACGTAAAAGGAAAAAAGCGTAAAGTACTGAGTAAACAAGAACGCCGGATAAATGCACTTGGGTGAGATAGTATCGCAAGGCACTTGAGATGGGTAATTAATTGGTAAGAGCAATATAGTGGCGGATCTCCATGGCAGCGAGGAAACCGAGATCATTCTAGCCTGAAAAAAGAGGAAAACAGTTTATAAAGAGATTTCGAAGAACTTGTAGGATACTGCTTAGTAACTTTAAAGGCATCAGCAGTACGCCGGTAAGCAGTACCGACGATTCGCTGCCGCGCAATCAACACCGGTCGAACATGAGGTAAGGATACTGCGAGCGTCACCATGCCCCTACGCAGCCTCGCATCTGCGCCGCCAGATTACAACGCAAGCTAGTTACCTTTAGGCTACGGGCCTAGTACCTTTAGCTGAAATAATTTCGAAGATACCAACATATAGGATAGATAAGAAAGCTATGGAAAATTTACAGAGGTCATCCAACAAACGTTTGTTCAATAGCACATCTACTCTAAACTATCGCGAACGTTGCAAACAGCTTCACAACGAGCCTCTCTGGTTGCCACGTCTAAAACAAAACTTGATGTGCCTACACAACTTGTTGCATCAGAAAACCTACTCTTACCTACAAAACATAGAGACAAAACACAATAACCATCACAGACTCCGTAAGAAAAAAGTTACACTACGGATACCAAGGGTCAGAACATCAATACGGTCCAACTTTTTCCTCATCAGATACGCCGTGTCTTATAACAGCCTACCAACCGCAATCAGGATATGTGAAAACCCAACTTCATTCCACACCAAACTCGACAGATTTTTAGATCTAAAAGTGTTATAATCAATGTCTTCATCCGACAACTCATTCCAGGATGGTCCAAAAAATATCTAAAAGGCTGAGAATTGGCGCTAAGATGCACTCATGCAAGAGCGTGAACATTTCTGTACATTCTGATCTGATCCTAATTTGAGAACAGTATCTCACACTTTCAAAAAATATATATATATATATATATATATATATATATATATATATATATATATATATATATATATATATATATATCAGGGCAAATGGATGTACCGAAATAGACCAGTGAACCGACAAGAATTTAATCTGGTGAGGTATAGAACAGGGACACACAGGTACACTGGTGTCGAAGCAATCGGGTGTTAATTAGCATTCAATGCACAATCAAGGAGTGAAAAACCCTCAGGCTAGTTAGGGGGACAAGAAAAAAATACGCAAAACTGAGTGACACAGCTGACTATCGGTCAAACCAAGCGTTGGTGTTAGAGTGCCGATAAATGACGTACGACAATTAGACATAATAGCTCGAGCCACAAGAAAACATACGTTGAAAACAAACTGATATTAGAGTGCATTAATTACGTCTAAGACTACAATGCTTCCGACAGAAACACAGCTCGTTCACTAACTATGCACAAATCCAGTGGCTCAACGGACAACGGTGTGTGCGTGAAACCTTGACTGCGCGAAATACGAAGTAAACAGTCAGTATTTTATATGCCTCGACAACGAATCCTGGTACCCTATCGAGTGTGTATGACAATAAACTGTAGAGGACTTCTTGTTTCGTAGAGCAGACCTAAGGGTTCGAGTAGCTATTGAAATGCAACACACCGATGCGGTATTAATGAGTCAATGGTGGCCAAATCAGAATCGCTCCAGCCCCAATCTTTCGTCAAGGAATCAGGTGTAGACAGCTTACACCGTGATTTAAAGCACGTGAACAACACGAACAGGTTATGCCGTAAAGGACCGTGCATGATGTTTAATGCATTCAAAGGTAGCGTTTGCACTCGATCCGAAGGGATTGATATTAGTCTGTTCTCCTCCAACGCTAAATTATGGTTCACTCGCCAAATTTCGGATTCTGCTGGATGAATTGAATAGGTCCGACAAGTCTATACCAGGACTACTCACAGTTTATGTGGTATATGTAAGAAAACAGGGCACATCCTACCCGACACATCACGGACTCTCTCATACTGAAGCCCTTGATGCACCTGTGCACACTGTGCAGAAAACGCGAATGCCAGTGAAGGCTTGTAGCATTAAAGTTGAAGTGAGTAGTCTTCCATATCTTATCTTAAACAGTTACTAGCGAATGTTCGGAAGTGATTACCAGGAAACATAGTCGAAGTAAAATTAGAGGGATAACTCGGGACATTTCTGGATGCCAACTTCGAGAACGCTCTATTCATAAGGTGTTGGCCTGCTGACTACAATATCTGTTTTAAAACGGTTAGAAGTATAAGGCGTATAATACTGCAAGCGCATGTGAAAACATGCAATCAAATCGACCAACTGAAACCAAAGTTCGACCGAATGACAAAGACCTTCCCTTCTCACTTCGGGCGTCGCCACATTGAACTCTACATGAGGAACAGCAAAACAGTGGGCGTCATATAGGTTAACAATCTAAGCATCTTTGACATCGCGTAGAGATCAGTTTCGTTGGGAACCTACTAGCAAGTTCCGACGCAGTCAAACAAGATCACTGCATTTACATGTCGCATGGAAGGGAGGTGGGGGATAAAATTCGGCACGACAAAACAGCGAGGAAAGGGGGTCAAAGTGGGGATGTTGTCCGAGAAGCGACAAACAAAAATTGGACGGTGAAGACAATGACAAGCACCTGGGCTAATGCGTAGGGTTAAAAGTTCGGTTAGAGTCAAATTCACAGGTATCCAACGATTACAACGCGTAGACATAACCCAAAAAATCATAGGCATGAACACTGGTTAAAAAGCAGGTAAAAGACACGAAAGCACTTAGTTACTATCAATAGAAACTTACTACTTCCATGGGAGGCAGGAACGCGCTCCACTAGCCCATATTGATGCAATTGGCGCAGAGCCTCCGATGCACATCGGACAGTGGAGCGGCGATCTTCCATCATCATCTCTCGAAGCCTGACTTGTGAAATACCAGGGTTCATGGAGATTGTTTCTTGTGGGATTGATTCATCCGCAGAGATTTCAGGCAGTTGGCTTAGGGACATGATTACCTCAAGCATGGTGGATTTGTAGAGAAACTCACAAAATGACCGCTGACCATGTACGACCATGTTGCGGAGCAGGTGCGCCGCACGATGCTGAATCTCGCATGCGTCGTGACCAGCCAGTGTCTGTATGGTCTCAAACCAAGTGGATGTCTAGTAAATGAAGCACATGAAGAAAATTTAATTAAAAAAACGATAAATGCTTATATTCTATAACGATGCGACTACAGGAGCCCCGCCAGCAAAACCTGATGTAAAACATAAATGCCTGGAACAAACAACGGGGACCAAGTTGCTAAAACAATGGCTACACATCACAGTTTCAGATCGTTTGCTATCCTATGAGGATAAGGTGCATTTAAGGACATAGCTTCTTTGTGGTATTCACTGACTCGTGCCAAAAGGGGAGACGGCTGTAAACGTGACATTGTTGTTGGTTGGAAGCAATGCTGGAAAGTTTGGAGACAAGCACAAGATGAGTAGGGTGGAAAACCAGTGTGGAGAGCTTTGGGGACCGGCAGCATCCAGATCCCAAGGCAACGGTTACCACCCGTACGGCTTACATCATAAAAATGCTTTTTATTTGTCGATCTAAAGAAATAAACTGACCCATGCCACTTAATGTCAGCCTGCGTATTTCATTGATCAGTACATGCTGGTGTCACACGATAGAAACAACATATTCCATAGGCAACAATTCCCAGATGCCTGAATGAGCCACAGATCCTCAGATTGAAAAGGAAATGCGTCACTGTCCTAGAGCAAAGTACTCAATGTGCTTCAGCATACTCTTAAGTGAAAGGGAAGTTCTGATTTGGTGAAGCGGACACATTTAAAGCAACGTGTGTAACCGGGAATATGTGTGCGAGTAAGAATGTGAGGAGTAGTGTCGCAGTGGGAATGCATCATCAGGTGGATGAGGCGGAAGTGACTTATGAAACTGTGATCATCGGTCATGGCATTCTATACTGTTTCGCAGTAGTAGTCTCTATCTGATAGTGCACATTCTGCCGAACATTGTATGGGAGGGGACAGGAGAAAATACACCGGTTGTACGAGATACCGTTTAGGTAAGTGATAACTGAATAAAACAGGAGTAAACAGAGGAAACAGGAAGTGGGGGCAAAGAAGTGTAGGGATATGGAAAAAGAACCGCGACGAGCAACACTACAGTGCTAGGGTAAAAAATTTTGAGAGCACGACACAAGCATCGGTAACTCGTTAAGAAAGCACCGGCGAGTAGACACACATCTAGATGATAAGGGGGTGTACATGGCGGATTCCTCTATGTAATGATGTAAACGCAACGGCTATACAGGGCGTTGGTAACAAATGAACGATTAAAAAGGAGTAGGGTGAGCTGAACAGTGCAGGTCGAAATTCATCAAGTCTAGACTCAAACAGACAGCTAGCAAACACCAAAAAAGCACTGTAGCTCCATTTCATCCTTTCGGGGGTCATCAGCAGTGGTCATTCCACTTGACCCTTGTAGGGCTCCAACCTGTAACTCGACTATTACCAGTCAGTGATTGAAAACACTGAGCTACGGGGGACGGCAACAACCACAGTAAACAGGTTACAGATGTGATATATCGCCGCTCACTATCCACTGATTGTGATAAAATTCTATTCATACCATTTAACTCATTTGTAATCAGTAGGTAGACAAAACTATGTATTATGCTGCCACCGGAGCCCGTCCATAACAGCATTTGAAGCCAGCTCTCTTTCTCATTGTGGGTGTCTGAAGCAGCCCGGAGAAGATTGGTTGTATGCCGCCTATAGCCGATTGGCAAGCCAATCGCATCGTTTCATCTTGAAGTGGACCAATCAGAATGACTACCTTGAAGCCCTCCAGTAAGCATACTACTTGATCAGCCAAGAAGCGAGCTGTTGCGCATCTAGCATTTGCTATAGTCAGAAACTTTCAACTAGGTCCTTTCTCACATGAACTATTTATTTTGACCCAATATTTCGGCTGTACATTCTGTCTTCCGGGTGCACCATACAAGTTCCGCCGAAGGTCTTTCTCTTCTGATTTGAGTAGTGACTGTATCGTGACCAGAGTGGCTGCATCGGTTATCCGTACTAGCAGCGGAAACGCTACAGTTTTTAACGACAGGAGCAGTTATTCAAGGCAGATGTGAAAGCTATTTTGCTTCAACAGTAGCAACCATTGGAGGCGTCACAGCTGCGTATGATCGAGACTTTCACCGGAACACTATCGCTCCAGTCTACAGCGGTCCACAATGCTGAGAAGTATTCAGTTGATGCAATAATCAAGAGTGTCAGCGAGTTTGTTTTTGATCCCGCTTCAGAACTGATTTTCGATGCATGGTCCAGACGTTACGAAGATATTTTAAAGATGGAGCTGGCAAATCTTGATAGTGTCAAAAGTACGGCAGGTGCTACGTAAACGCGTAACTGTGGAGCACGACAGATACATCAATTACATTTTGCTAAAAAGTGCTCAAGATTTCGACTTCGATGAAACAATTTCCTGATTTACGGAGATGTTCGGCGATCAGGCATCGCTTTTCAACAAACGGTACAGTTGCCTGAAGCTGTGCATGAGGGACACCGACAGTCTCATTGTCCATGCAGCAACAGTGAAGCGAAAGTGCCAGAAATTCAAGCTGAAATCACTTACTGAAGACCAATTTGAGTGTCTGATACTGACATGCAGTCTGCAATCTCCTAAGGATGCCGAGATCCAAACCAGAATACACCAGTTGTTGGAGCGAGACCCGGATGTCACACTGCAAGCTGCCATTGCAAAGGCGCAGAGAATCATCAATTTAAAACACATTACAGCTATGGTAGATAATACGAAAGCACATTCCAATGATTTCGCAGTTCAACAGATTTTGTAGACCAAGTTTCCAGCCACTGATCGTAAGAAGGCCTCTCAAGGTAAGCCACTATCAACATGTTGGCAATGCGGAGGCCGGCTTTTTGTTAGATGGTATTCAGCAACAACCACATATGTCAGTAATGTCGTAGATGTGGGCACAGAGAAACTCATATCAGATCTAAGCCAGTTCTCTCTCTGTGTCTGAAGCATCCCGGAGAAGATTGGTTGTATGCCGCCTGTAACTGAGTTGCAAGCCAATGGGAGTAAGCCAATGACATCGTTTTACCTTGAAGTGAACCAATCAGAATGACCTACCTTGAAGCCCTCCAGTAAGCACACTACTTGATCAGCCAACAAGCGAGTTGTTGCGCATCTAGCATTTGCTATAGTCAGAAACTTTCAATTAGTCCCTTTCTCACATGAACTATTTATTTTGACCCAATATTTCGGCTGTACATTCTGTCTTCCGGGTGCACCATACAAGTTCCGCCAAAGGTCTTCCTCTTCTGATTTGAGTAGTGGCTGTATCGGTTAACCGTACTATTAGCGGAAACACTACAAATGCTATAAACTGGTTGGCGGCCTAAGTACAGTAGGTCTGTCGATGGTGAGGGGGCTACGCTTTCCTCTGCACGGCAGTGACGTGCAAATCAGTGGAGAGTGAGTGAGCGGCACTATATCACATTTAGTAACTTAGTGGAGACGGTCTTTGATGTCTTCTGTAGCTCGGTGCCCCTAATCGCCGAACGGCAAAGGCCGACTTGCAGGTTCAAGATTCACAGGCATCAGGTGGAATGCACAATGCCGACGATTCCCGAAAGGACAAAACAGTGATAGTGATTTTCCGAGCGCGTGATGACTGTCTAACTGAGTCCAGATGTGATGAATTACTACCAAATGTATAATTTCAAAAAAGCAACGATGACGATGGTAGCGGTAAAGTTAGCAGCACGTACTTTGGTAGAGAGAGCCACGGAAAAACGCGCAACCAGGGTACCATAGATGCGACGGATATCCGAAGACTTTCTAATTCGCAAGGATTTTTGCTAAAATTAATATGGCTACTCCGTAAACGCCTAAAAACTTAGTGAAGGTTGCTTCGGGGATCAGCAAGTCTATGTCGACCGTGCAGCAATGATGAGGAATAAAATTATGAAGGGGGTTTAGGGGCATAGTGGGAAACTCTCGTAATATGGATAGCGAAAAAACGAGCTAGCTGGATCCAGGCGATTCGAAGTGAAGTCGACATCTGAATTATGCATAGAGCTAAAATGAAAAATATATAGCAAGAAAAGAGAGAAATGTTAAATCAACGGTAATCGAGGGAAAAGCACATTAATAATGAGTGAAAATAAACTACCTTGGTGATCAGAGTAATAATGCCTGGATCGTAT
Organism: Dicrocoelium dendriticum; assembly: GCA_944474145.2. Taxonomy (NCBI): domain Eukaryota; kingdom Metazoa; phylum Platyhelminthes; class Trematoda; order Plagiorchiida; family Dicrocoeliidae; genus Dicrocoelium; species Dicrocoelium dendriticum. The sequence continues at coordinate 224,467,292 of OX104063.1, forward strand.
GACATGGTGGCCAGCGCTCCAACAGCAGCACGGACTAGCAGTAAGTCTTCAAACTCACAACAATATAGCACCAGAAGCTTGACGCGTTCAGTCGCCGAGCGCAGAAATGGCAACTTTGCACCGAGATCGCCGTCGTCCAGAGGAAGTGTGCCTCCGCAACAAACAACAAACGCATGATACTGGGCCATGTTTGCGACGCATTCCACGGCAGCTCGGCGGAGCATCATGTGATCTTCAAACATATGGTGGTCTATCAACGGTACGCCCCGTTCAGCCATAATTCGATGACTGAGAAAGGTAGGAGAGAGAAAGGTTCAAGCAAATAGAGAACTTGGACCAAACACACCGGTCCCATAGCCCACAGGACTCTAACACAATGGATGGAGCCTAAACGGTTGAAGTATACTACACCGCATCGATCAGGGAGAACAAAGGTTGTCTGGGGATTGGCTCAGTTACACATAAGAATATACGCCATGGGTAAGTGACTCAGTACGACAGAGTCACGAAAATAATGTTAGATGGGGGTTATTGCTAGTCCCAAACGCAGGCCCCATAGTGAAACAATCATTTGAGGTGTTCAATAGTGAATGATGGGATAAAAAGTATAACATTGTAAGACCCACAGGATGAAAATGCAAAAAATGAAATATTCCAACGTGGAACGTGATTCAACATTAGTTAAGCGTAGCGTTTAGTGTAGCACTTAAAACAAATATGAAAAACTGATATTCCTACGAATGTCGAGATGTTTGGTGTGTTTACCATATGCGTTGGTAGTGTATTCCAGTGGGAACAAGTTTTAAGTGAAGAAAAATACCGAATATAAGCCGATGATTTGTGGACCAACTTTTGCTTCTGTAGAAGGGGGTCGGCTTATATAAAGGTTAAACGCGATTTGAAAAAATGCACTTGCAAAATCTCTTAGATCTTCCCTTTTTCGCTATTCCGAATTAACCACCCAGAAATTTCTCCGCAGCGATTCTAGCCCAGCCGAAGAAAAATCAAAATTCCAACAGCCTTGACCACGAAAAACGTGTTAACAAAACTCTGCCAACGTAGCCAGATAAATGCCGCCGAAAACACTGTCCTCTCAAACTCTGAGGCAAAAGTCCAATTCGCCGGGTGTTTGAAAACGCATTCGCCCGCTCGATCGATTGCCTGATTGACCGCACGGGTAGGCGATTCCCTTCAGCCCAGCTTTCAATCATCATTATATATTTTCCCTTTTAATGTTTTTATCTGATTCCCGGATACCTCCCCTCCTGAAGCTGCTGCCGTTGTGTAGGATGCTAGCCGGGGATTAACCTGGAGCCTCCTGGAAAGGATTCTTCGCCTACCGGTGCATCGCCTTGGCTGTAGTGTTCTGGATTCGAATGCCGTACTCTGCGGTCTGGTGCTATTCGTCTGATGACAGGGTTCTTCTACTGGCTCTGTAGGCAAGTTGAAGCTGTCTGTCAATAGGTCAAATGGAAGCTTGGCGGATTCTGTTGCTTGTGGCTGACACATTGTTGGTCGCAGTTGGTTTGCATGGCGTACCCATACCTGCGTTCCAACAAGTCAGTGGATAGTGAGCAGCGCTCTATCACATCTAGTAACTTATTCATGACTGTCGTTCCCCCACCCCCCGCAGTTCAGTGGTCCTAACCACGAACTGGCAACAGTCGAGTTCCGGGTCCAAGTCCTACAAGGGTCAGATCGAATGCGGGCTGCTAACGAGTCCTGAAAGGATAAAACGGTCGTACAGTGCTTTTCCGAGCGTGTAATGGCTGCCTGAGTGAGTCTAGAAGTGCCGAATTTCTGCCTATGACATTCGACTCTCCCTACTACTTTTCTCTATTGTAAATTTGTTGTGCGCCACTTGCTAAAAATTTTAGTTCGTGTTGATCCACAACATCAAATGGATATTTCCTCCGAAAATGTACCGTTCATTGGTGACAATTACCTCATCATAATACCGAACGAATTACGGTCCCGAACGCCTTAAAAAGAAACTCTTAACGAATATAGGTGGGTTGTAAATCGAGCATTTCATAACAGATTGTAAATAAGCGTACACTTAAAAATCGAAATGACTTCGAATGATGAAGCAGACTTATAGGGTTTATGTAGCTAAATCAAAATGGGTCTAGTTTGTAGGGAGCTATGGTACAGATTATCGCAAAATGAAAAACGGGGAAGTATTTCAGAAAGTAAATTACATGTTGGATGCGGAATTTGTAACTGATAAGCCGGATACAGGTTAATCAGGAAGTGTGGGTTACATAGTGACAAAAAGTATACAGAACACTGACCACTGAACCACGGGGTCAATGAAATGTTCCAGTCATGTTGCACTGAGCCTGATTAATAATCCAAACAAGTCTAATAATATGTCGGTTCCTTCAGTGGCGAATAATAAAACCATGTAAAACCGAACCAGAGTATTGAGGTGTCTAACATACGAGCACTTCAGTGGAACCACTGAAGCCAATGACAAAACAGAAGGGAAGTTGTTGTGGAAGAGAAACTTGACCGGATTTGAAAGTCCAGCCAACCAATTTTCCAGTAGTTCAAATAACACAGTACAAGTAGATCCAAGTAAAATCAAAAGAAATTATTGACTGCCAAGATGAGCTGATGGGCATATTATAAAGCCTGGATGTCCGACCCACTGATGTCCCAATGGGGCCACTAGTCAGCGGCAAGGCTTCGGGTCAAATAGAACAAGGGATTACAATAGAAGAACTAGGTGAATTGAGTAGCAGCTGTTTTTCGAGGCAAGAGGCGAGATGTTTGCAACTTTCTCCTCCTTGCAACACCTATGCCAGCAGAGAAGTTAGTCGCACGGCGCCACTCCACAGTTGTATAGTTATTAAGAAGGACAATGGAAATAGACTAAATGTTTCTGAGCCACATGTCACTGCGTTCCTGTTTAGTATGTGGTGGACCAATCCGCATTCTAACGGCCACGTCAGAAACCGAGTCTAGTCATCAGAATATTCAGTTTGCAGTTGGGAAACTTTGTTAAACAATATTATGGACATGGTGGAGGGTCATTTTGAAGTAAAAGTTGGGTGAATGGATTGCGATGCGCAATCTCACTGTGGATCACGATTCTCAGTGAAGTGCAACTTGGTCAACACTGGGGCCACAACTGATAGAGCAGATAGATATCGGGCGTTGCACGCTCGAGAAAGCTACACTCCATTGCACCATGGACAGGTTAGCTCAACAAGACGGCTCCTCATAATTCAACTTCCGAACTAACCAGTCCGCTGAGTACGATGTTCTCTGGCTACTTTCGGAGTTCTCATTGATTAGTCCAACTGCAGTCTGTGTCCGCCATCTTGGATTTGTTCTACAGTAATCGGTCACCATGACCACCACACCGGCAGCTCGAAAGGAAGTATTTTGTACTAATCAACGTTGTGCCGAGGTATTAAAAGGAGGGTTGACTTGTACAAAGTGTCAAGATCGGTACTATTCGAAATGCGTCACCGTCTGTAGAACCGACATAAGGAAATACAATACGCCGGGTTCACTTTGGTTCTGTCCGAAGTGCACGACGATTCCACTAGTAAAATGCGTATTAGCGTTAACACAAAAGTACGACAGCCTAGTCGTCGAAACTAAACATCGTTTGAATGCAAAAGTTGTTTCGCTCGAAGCGACAATAGCGCATCTTGCACCTCATCTGTCTCCCCCAACTGCTGCCTTAAAACCAAGGAAAAGGGCCAGGCGTTAAAACGGCCCCGCAGTACTAGAAACCTTGAGGACCACGAACCAAGTCGTCATCGCGACCAAAGGAGGCATTCTTAGCCCCATCGCTCATATCCCCTTAGCCAATGTATCGACTGATGCAACATCGATAACACCCACACTTCCGATGGACCAACGAAATCGGAAGCGATCTAAAGGCTGATCCATCTATGCGACCATTGCTGATCGGGATAATAGAAGTGCTAACTCAGTAGCTTCACTCAGTACAGCTGCAAAACGAGTCAAGGATCAGGTGCAACCTGCACAGACCTCACTAAATTCCTTGATAACCGTGTTTTCCGCACCACCGTAGACTAGGCGGAACTACGGGGCCTTGATACTTATATGCACTAACGTTCCTGAGACCAACGCAAACTCCTTAAGGGGTAGGCTGCTAGATGATTTAAAGCAATGTAATTTCGTTCGTGATGAGATCGGAGTTCAAGCCAATTGACTAATATAATGCGCATCACTAGACATCCAACATCGAATCCTTATGGGAGTCCCGGCTAATGCGAGTAACATTGGGATCAATAGATGATGTCGAGACGGTGCTTTTCTCGGCACACCGCCTGTGAACTGAAAACACCAGAATGTGCATATTTCCGGATGTTCCATGTAGCGAATGTCTGTGAAACAGAAATAATTCAAACCACTACCACACAGAGAGTAGCAAAAGAATCATTTTTTTGTTCATGGCGTGCCCGAGCTGCCGACAATCAGCAACGAGGAAGCCCATGCTCATGACCTGGAAGAATGGCGTTACATCCGTGAAGCTCTCTGTGCAGGCGACATACTTCAGTCATATACATGGTTACCCATGCGGCCAAACCACAGAAGCAGTTGCTCAAGAGTATTGAAAATAAGGGTGCAGTCACGACAGATATTCGTGTATGTAATCCGTAGCTGAAAGTTTATATGCAACACACTTCCTTCAAAATCTACTATGAAGACACCAGTTTTTTTGAGCCACAGCTATTCACTTTACCTGCGTAAACGACACCATCCGTGATTCAGTTTAAAAACAACAGCAAGTCAGAACCATGTTCGCTAAGACCCATAGCTATCGAGAAGGCTGCTGATGGACTACATAACGCAGGGGCAAGTGAGAGCAAAAACAGATCGCATTCCTATTGAGATTTGGCAATTCAGCTAAAGAACCATTAGGTGTCCGCCTCTGATCGGTCGGCACAAATCCACATAATTCATGTGCCCCTAGTCAACAACTTTTGAGATCCGAGAAGCTTTACTGTATGTACACCAACGCTCAAAGCTTATACAGTAAGCTTTCCGAAATGCGTCTGCGTCAAGAATCAAAGCCTGCGACCTCACTGACATAACAGACACGGTCACGCCCTGACATAAGTGACATGGTGATCGTTCTGCCAGGCATGTCCATTGTTCGACATGAATGACCCAGCAAAGGTGGAGGGGTAGCTGTGTACTTCCGCAACGATCTCCAACGTGAGCTCATAGAGGATCCGGTCAGCAAGGCACAAGGTTCCCTTTGGTGCCGTCTACGTTTAAAAGACGACGGCAGTTGCTTAGTGGCGGTCATTTACCGTCCTCCTTCCTCCACGCCAGAGATGGACTCCTATCTGGCATCCGCAATAAGGAGGGTGATAAACACAACTTACAGTCACATTCTCATTACTGGCGATTTCAACATCCACGCTCTGGAATCCCAAGCAGCTCCCGGAGAACAGTTTAAGGCCGATCTACAAGAGTTCGTCTCCAGTTACCCGCTGTATGGCCACATCAACACTCCCACCCGATTCCGAGAAAAAGATAAGCCTTCGATACTGGATCGGATATTCACCAATGAAGAACTAATGGTCGAGAGGGTGATTGTCGACGTCCCATTGGGCAGCAGCGATCATGTAGTACTACTCTTCGAATACATTTGCTATGCAGAATATCCCGTGAAAATTGCCGACGCAACGAGAATGTATGTACGCTACGATATATTAGCTCGACTAGGTGAGACAGCCAACTGGATATTTCTGGCAGACGAGGCACCAGCTAGTGCATGGGAACATTTCGTCAGCCAGTTTAACTCTCTGATTGCCGAAGCGTCAGCGACTAAGACCTTCCGCCGAGAAACGTGGTCTCGTTTCTGCGAAGCAGGACACGCAAGTGTATAGCGGTGCGAAACTCAGCCTGGCATATCTACAAACTCTCCCCAAGCACCGAGAACTGGATGGCCTATACCACCCAAGGTAACCACTGTACTCAGCTTGTTCGCGAGGACAGAATGGCGTACCAGCAGAAGTTGGCAGTGCGTATGGCCTCAAATCACAAGCTTCTGTATCAACACGTCAACGGTCTGCTAGAGGTGAAACGGGGAATTCCTCCTCTTCAAACAACGGACGGACCCACACGGACACCGAAGGAGGTGGCGAATACCTTGCGCCTACAATATGCTGCAACATTTCAGTGTGATCACTGGCCACTTAACACTATGAAGATGGCTATTTACCCCAAAACTCACTCACATATCCCTCACAGCAGAAAGTGTACTAAAAAGCTGTATGCGCAAGCATAGCTCCCCCGGAGGTGATAATTTGCACATGAAATCGCTAGCGGCAGTAGGAGAGAGTTTAGCTGAGCCTTTGGTTCGATTCTACCAACACTGTTTTGAAGAAACGTACGTGCCAGACATGTGGAAACACGGGATGATTACTCCTATTCACAAGGGACGCAGTCGTTCTAATCCAGCCAACTATCATTCCAGAATCTTACCACCGGTTCTTTCAAAGGTGAATGGAAGCCATTATTTCTGATGCGCTAACCGCCTGCTTAAAAGAATCTAACTACCTTGCGACGGAACAGAATGGCTTCCGACGAAATCGATCGTGCATTACAAATCTACTACTAGCACTATCCAGCTGGACTGAAGTAGTAGACTCTGGCACAGGAGTTGATGTAGTCTTCCTTGACTTCTCAAAGGCGTTCGACCGGTTAGACCATAACATTCTGCTCTTCAAACTCCAGACCTTTGCTACTGGTGATCCTCTCCTAGGATGGATCAGGAGCTTTCTTCTACACCGGCGCCTGGAAGTACGTTTGCGTTAATCGCTGTCAGTTCCAATCCGAGTTGAATGCGGAGTATCACAGGGATTGGTATTAGGACCGCGATTATTTTTGACGTATATTAACGATATCACACACATCATAAGCTCGAACTGCCTTCTTTATGCCGATGACATCAAGGTGTGGAGGGCGATCAAAACACCAGACGATATCACAGTACTTCAAGCTGATTTAGATAAGGTATACGCGCGATCAACCCAGAATCTACTTAAATTCAATGCGAACTAATGTAGAGTGCTGCACCTACGGCACAAGTTGGTGCACTCCTAACAACTCGGCAACTAGGAGCGTCAAAAGTCTTCTGGCGCGAAGGATCTGGGAGATTTTGTCCAGGTCGATTTAGGATGTTCGAAGCAGGTTGAAACGGCGTCTAAGAGGGGCATCCAACATGTGGGCCTTTGGAAGCGTGCATTTGGACGACTCGACCCTTCGATTTTTCCACAACTTCTCAGCTCATACGTACGGCCACATGTGGAAAAGGCAATACAGGTCGGACACACACGGCTGAGGAGAGATCCCACTGCCTTGGAGATAACCCAACGCCGGGCAAGCAAGAATGTCAAGGGCCTGTATCATTTGCCGTATGAACGAATGCTACAACTGCTCGGGGTCTTCAGCGGACGGTATCGGCGATTGCGCGAGGACCTCATTTTGACGTATCAAATTTTGAGAGATCCCAACCACACGCACCACTTCTTACTAAAGCTCAGTCATAACAGCAATATGAGAGGTCACCATCTCAAGCTGACACAGAAACACAGTCGTTTGGAATGCCGTCGGAATTTCGTTTCCGTACGCATTTACCGTACGTGGAATGCCCTACCGGAATCTGTCATATGTGCTCCCACGCTGGCAGAGTTCAAAGCCCGAGTTGACCGTGCACTTATTTCGCTGCACCATCTTACATGACCCATTACCCATGGATAAACACAAGTGTCTGTAAGCGATTTCACTGGCGGTCACAGCACAGATTTCGTTCCACGTTTTCACCTCCTCTATGTGTACACCAGAAGGAGACACGATTTTTACCAACATCCCATTTGCCGTCATTTCTTATGGATTTACCTTGGATTTACAGTCTACACTACGTATACTTCAGTGAGTTCACTGGTGTAAACCCAATTTTGCTAACAATTTTTATATTTTGTAGTTTCACCATAACCATCCTACGGGACCTGTTAAGCATTTAGCTTTAGTTAACCACTATGGATACCCCATTGTATCCTATTCTGAAAGGTCAATGGGACTTGTCTCAGCGATCAAGGATATCTCTACCACCACGAAGCAAAGGATGGTTGAGATTGTAGCTTCCCAATGCACTAAAATGGGTGTGATAGGTCGTATGCTGATGTGCAGGCAGCATTTTCAAAACTGCCGCTTTATTACGAGTCCATGAGATGTCCACGAGTTTCTGCTGATGAACACAGCAGGGATACTTATCGTCAGGCTCAAAAGATACAGTACTGGAGCTATCAGCAAGTTACCTACAACATATATTAGACTGTCAAGAGTGGATTTCAACTGCACACAAACGCTTACTCTGCCCATTTTTAAGATGTTATAAGATACATGGCCTACCTCTTATGATTCGAGTTAATCCAAGGTAATTTTTTACGCAGGAATATAAACTACGATCCGATACTAAACAGAGAAAAGCCACCGGATAATGAAGATGACTTGTGTACCACGCATGGCCGATGTGAGCCATTGGTAGATGCCCGCGACTCAGTTGAAAGAAGTGGGGGGTACCCAGGATATGATCTACATCGTCGCTGAACGGCTATAAATATTCGCATCAAGTCTACCCCGAAGTGTATGCTGTGGTGTATGGGTTATGGTGGTTAAGGTTTGTGTGGTGTGTGTGGGAATGGGTGGAGAACAATGTCTGGGGAGTTGTTAGGGGCGGGGGAGATCCGTGTTCCGTTTAGTCCATGTTTCTTGAGAAAGCGCCAAGTTACCCACACATACAGCAGTGGCATTCCTCTACATGCGGGGTTATCACATCAGCCCTCTCCAAAAGAATTTTAGAAATGGGATTGTTACGATAGGATTAAAGATTAGCATCTGAGTATAAGCGCCAGTACAGTGGGTTGCGTCGTGAAGGGGAAATGAGGAATGCGCAAGAATAGTTGGCACAAATCGTGGATTGCCGCATGCACGCGAAGGAGGCGTTGGTGCACCAAGCAACCCGGACGTCAAAAGGACTGCGTAAGTGGAGAACTCGATCGACCTCCACCGGCATACGTGGTTGCTAAGTGATGAGGGCACGAGCAGAACGTCGTATTGCCTACAGCATTTTGGTGGAGGTGACACAGCCAGTTTCCGACAGGGGTGGATCCTGAAGAGTTCGCTTCATATGGATCTATTTAATGGTAAGGTGGATTCGGTGCGGGCTACGTTTCTGGGTTATGACTTCCGACGTTGTTCGCGGATATATAGTCGGAGTGATAGCATGAGCAAGCGAAGCTTGCAGCGTTTGCGGAGATCTCCTCAAAAGACAGACCGAAGACTTGGTGAGCTGGAGTGGAGGCGTGAAGAAGGCTCCCACTGAAGTTGGAGTGGGGCCGCCGGGAGGGGATAAGCCATGGATTGATGGGGTGTCCTCCACAGGTCAGCCTGGCGCCACGATGGCAATGTCGATCAGTGTCAAAGCGAGGACCAGGTTTTATTAAATGCAAGATCAGACCTCTCGTTCGTCCTTGAGCCTGTACACCTACCACCCCAGTGACTCTTGTTGGACCCCTCGAACTCTGCCTAATTTGACACAGACTCGCATCAAGAACACTCATGTTGGATAGTGGGTTGAGCAGTATTTCTGGATGGTCTACCTCCCTCAAGTGATGTTGACCAATCGGCTCCGGGATATGTGGAAGGCCTGAACGCCAGAGAACCGGATGCGTAGCGCAGCTTGGCTCGAGAAACAAGCAGTTATAGCAATGAGGAGAATCGCCTGCAGTTGAGGAGCAGAGGTGCAGGAAGAATGGAGGAGCGGATAGGACGTAGGAAGAGGAGGAGAAGCTTGGAATAGTTAACAGGGGCGTGCCCTACGTCCTTAAGACGATATTTGCGGCCGCTAGACCTCGGGGGTCACTTTGAAATTCGCTGTGTCTCAGCAAGGTCACGGCAGAAGGGACGGGAGCGCTATCTGTGCTGTGCAGTGGCATTGGGCAGTTGGGACTTACTGGCAAGGAGTCGTTAGTAGACCGTCAATAGCGCGCGGTGTACACCGTGTTGTACCAGATATAATAGTTACACCACTGTAATTATTCTCTAGTATGGAGAACTCGTGCGAACTTTGAGCCGCTGAATCAAAGGAATGGATTGTACAAGCGATGGCAGAACTGTATTTAGAGAAACATGATAAGTAGTTTGATTCGAGAAATGAGACCAGCATAGTCCCCCCCCCCCCCCCCCCCCTCCCAACTAAGTTCTAACCCAGAGGTGGTGGCGAAAATCGCTCTCATGTCCGCTTGGGATGGTGGTGAAAGGCGGTTTGTTGGATTTACGATATGAGGCAGTAAGTAGTGGCATAATGGTGTGGAAATACGCTGAGTTGGTATTCTGCGATCGGAAGGTTCAATCATCTTCTTCGCGTCGATGCCACCGGTGACGATAAAACAGGTCATATGCTGTGTGCAGACTTACTCTTAAACAGTCGATGCTCCAACAGTCTTCAGAAAACCCTAAGGACGTAAGGAAAGCTTGCATGCGACGAACTACAGACCCGGCGAATGTCACCTTGCGGGTTAGAGAAGCATCCACACCGGCATCCACACAGGGCGGGCACTATGACACAAGTTGACAAGTTCCCGTGCCCGCCGCACTTTGACTCGGCTCTTGCTTTGCCCTCTTTGGCAACTCTAATTCTCTCCACACAACATTGCGCGTGCGCTCGTTCGAAACAGTTCGACAAGCTCTACTCAGTGCTTCCCACCGCTTGGATCTAACCTGTGTGGATTATACTCTTGCTCCAGTTCCCAGTTTTCGGCATATTCTTTCCCGAATTCCACCTGTGTAACTACATCAAACTGGTTTTTCGGAAAAGATTTTGGTCTCATTCGGAAGAAGAAGCTGAGGGCTCCCAATCTACGCGGCAACTATCCCTGAAAGTTGCAGCCTAACAAAGGTACAGCTTTTTTGCTCCGCTCATCAACTGAACAGCTCTAGGGACGCTTATCAGCGCTCCACTTGCATTCACTTAAGGCAGGCCGATTAACACACGGTGCCACTTTGTGTGGGTGTGGGTGTTCAACTGCGAGTCGAGTGATTGCTGAACCAGACAGTCTGCGCGTTACGACCTCCATCTGCCTCTACCGCCTGACCTTGGTGCGGTTGAACAGCTCTCAATTCGTGTGCGTGTTCTGACCTATTCGTGCGTCACGCCTAGCGCAAAGAACAGTCATCAAGGTGAGCGCTTAGATAGGCCTTGGTGTAAACAATAAGAGGACGACTGGAATTCCAGTGGTTCAACATCACCTACGTTGCGCAGACAATTACAGTAAAGTCCTTAAGATCAGTGTTACCGGTTCTAGCTGCATTAGATCGTACTGTCTGCAATGTGTAGGCAAATCCGTCCAAGAAGTGAGACAGACAAACCAAGTTGCTGACACAATTTGGTTTTGCCCAACATGTCAAGTCCTTCCAATTGTCAACTGTTTATCTTTGCCCTTGAAAAAGTGCGATAGAATGACTGAGATAATCAGGCATTATGTAAACACTAAGATCGATCCCACGGAGGTAAATATGGCCACGATAATACCTCACCCAGTCAAAGTAAGCTCCGAATCTAATCTGAAGAAGAGAGCTAGACGCTGCAACCGCACTGCAGCGTCTGTGACTCTAAATCCACTGGGTCACCTCACTCCCATAAGTGGACAAGCCTCAAGCATGCCTGCTTCCACTTCTGCAACCATAGACGCTTCACTTGGAGATCCAGCCATGACACCGATAGCTTAGAGTCGAAGCAATCCAGTACAGATAACAAGCAGGTAACGTACGCATCGATTGCCTCGACAAACACACCGGGAGCGACACACATAGGTCCATCTTCAGTACTGAGCACGCGCGGCGCAAAGCAGCTTTCACCGTCAACTCCAGTGGTGCCTTCTAAGCAACCAGAATTGCCAGCAAAAAGTATACAGCCAACACTCGCGAGACAAAACCATGCTGCGTTAACTCTCGGGTGTACCAATGTTCCCGAATCCAAATCTGGCACAATGAAAGGCAAGTTGCAAGACGATCGTAACCAGTGTAGTTTAATCTGCGAGGTGATTGGTATTCGGGTTGAGCCTGCAATGCCGCAACGCCTAGCACGTCACCCGACCTCAGTGCAGTCTGGTGAACCTCGAATTCTTCGAGTAACACTAGACTCATCTGATGAAACAGAGACTGTCCTGCTCTCGGCAGTTCCTCTTCGAAACTCACCTAGCGGAATGTGCATATTACCTGATCTACTTTGGAAAGATGGCCCAAAAGAAGCAGTTGAGCAACGCGGCATTCCTAATAGGGAAAGCAGAAAAACAATATTTGTTCATGGTGTTCCCGAGCTTCTGCATTCTTCTGATCACGATGCGCAAACACATGACGGAGAGCAATGGTGCTACATCCGCGAAGCACTCTCTGTTGATAATGTGATTGCCAAATCCCTGACAAGAGTTCCGTCATCACCTAACTACAAGGGCTGCGGTCCAAGGCTAATGAAAGTAATACTACACTCCGAGGGAATGACGCAAGTTCTGTTGGATAGCTGGTTAAATTTTCGAGCTAGGTTGCCAACAGAGATACGGCTAAAGGCAGCAGGCGAACGGCCAAAGGTTGGAAGCAATTCGACTGAACTTACACAAGTTACAAATTCTTTATTTGAACAGTCCTGCGGAGAGACCGACACAACAGCGCTCACGGCACACAATAGGACAGAGCACGGCACGAGTGAAACGTCTGTTCAGGAACGCTCAATAATGACATGCAACATGATTGAAATACATAAACCAAAGAACGATTAATGTCCGGCCACTTAACGGCCGGCTTAACAACTAACACAAAGTTGACATCCGTCAACGCACTCCTGGCAACCAAAGTCCTACCTTGCATGTACACAAACGCCCAAGGTCTTCTAAGCAAGTTGGCCGAACTTAGAGAATTTCATGCCTCACAACCGCGGGACCTCGTCATTATTACAGAGACACGGTTAAACCCTGAGATAACCGATTCTGAGACCAATTTATCCGGTATGTCGCTGTTTCGGACTGATTGAACCGGAAAGAGTGGCGGTGTGACTCTTTACTATAATACAATCCTTCGATGTGAAGTGAACGAGTCGCCCAGGAAATGCCGAGCTCTTCCGATATTTTCGTCGTTAGGTGCCCGGCCTATGGCTGTAGCGAGAAACTCCAAGGGAACACATGTCTATGCTAGCCAAGTGAATTTATTCGCCCACCAACTCAAACACGTCAGGGAATTGGACTCCCCAAACTGAAGCCACGCTCTTTTCAGTTGTGTATTTGATACAAGTCCCACACCCACACATTGTGCTCGATCGCGGGAGCACTTTAACACGCCACGACCAAGGGAACGCCGGGGCCAACCGACGGTTATGCAAGTTTAAAGCCCTGCTTGCAAGCGCTTTAATTGGCTTAAGGCCACCCTCTCATTACAACCACCGTCAACTCTCTCCCACCAGATTTCGCAACTGCTAACAAAGCCGTCGACACCTAGGATTACTTGCTGCTGACTAAGCGCGGAAGACTCGTGGTTTGACGGGGATGAGTTCATCAAGCACCTTACCACTGGGTTCGTAGTGAGCACGTGTACTCGACTCTTTGACTATATGATGATATGCGGGGCGGAATACACTGAAAGAGAGCAGGAGGATAAAGTGCATACTGTCACGCACTACAATGTGTTGTCCAAGTCTGTGTTAAGGATACATTCCTGGACTTTTTCATAACCGCAATATGCCCCCGCCAGCTGAGTTGCCTTGTAACGGAAACCCTTTACATAAGGAACGTTGTAAGCACCCCCGGTGTAGCGCACGCATCGGAACAGTAAAGTCCGTCCAAACCCCAAAAAAACAAAATCAAAAGTCATTTCTGAGGAGTCTAGAGACACGTTTAAATGTGGTATGTCCACGAAGGGATTCGGCCGTAGCAATATCGTGAAGCGATCATAGAGGACGTACTACAGTACGTGTTGGTTGTATCTCCCTCCCCCCCCCCCCTCCGCCCTCTCTTTTTTCCTCCTTCCTCAGTTATGTCTAGTTACTATCTGTTGTTGAGAAGAGATACACACAGACTGCCTGAGTCTGATGATCTCTCCATGCCGAATCCCTTCGGGACATACATTTACGTGTTCTACTCCTCAGAAATGACTTTTGTTTGTTTTTGGGTTGGACGGACTTCTGTTCTGATGCGTGCGCTACCATTGTGCTAAACGTCCTTGTAAAGGTTTCCCAAGCAACATCTGGGGGGCATTCGGTTAAGAAAGTCCAAGATGTATCCTTAACAAGGTTGGACAACACACTGTAGTGTGTGACAGTATGCACTTTATCCTCCTGCTTTTCAGGGTACTCCGCATATCATATATAGTCAGAGTAAAGTAACGTGATCACTAAGACCCAGTATTGTGCTTGTAACTATCCCGTCAACCACAAGTTCTTCGCTAGTTAGCACAAGATCCAGTATCGACGGCTTGTTAACATTTCGAAATCTGGTGGGAGAGATGATGTGGTTGTAAAGAGGGTGGCTAGCAATTAGCTCTTGCAAACAGGCTTTAAACTGCATACCGTCGGTTGCCGGCGTTCCTCTATCGTGCGTGTTAAAGTCTCCAGCGATAAGAATGTGGGTGTAGGACTTGTTCAAAGCAAACTGAAAAACGTGATTCAGTTTGGAGTCCATTTCCGACGTTGAGTTTGGTGGGCGAAAAATCACTGCTAGTAGACATGTGTCCTTGTTTCGCAACCATAGGCGGCACTAAAGCGAAATCAAGAGCTCGGATTTCTGGGCGATCGTTAACTTCACATCGGAGGTTTGTATTGTAATAAAGAATCACACCGCCATCCCTTCCGGTTCTATCGGTCCGAAGCAGCGACATACCGGGTAACTTGATCTCAGAATCGGTTATCTCAGGGTTTAACCATGTCTTTGTAATCATGACGAGGTCCCGCGGTTGTGAGGAATGGATTTCTCTAAGTTCGGCCAACTTGCTTAGAAGGCTTTGAGCGTTTCTGTACATGCACGATAGGGATTTTTGTTGTTAGGAGTTCGTTGATAGATGTCAATTTTGTGTTAGTTTTTGAGCCAGCCGTTAGGTGGCCGGCCATTAATCGTTTTTTGGTTTATGTATTTCAGTCTTGGTGCATGACATTATTGAGCGTTCCTGAACAGACGATTCACTCATGCTGTGCTCGGTCCTGTTGTGGGCCGTGGGCGCTGTTGTGTCGGTCTCTCCATGGGACCGTGCAAATAAATAATTTGTTACTTTTGCAAGTTCCATTGAATTGCTTCCGACTTTTGGTCGTTCGCCTGCTGCCTTTAGCCGGATCTCTGTTGGCAACCTAGCTCGAAACTTTAACCAGCTATCCAACAGAACTTGCGTCATTCCCTCGGAGTGTAGTACTACTTTCATTAGCCTTGGACCGCAGCCCTTGTAGTTAGGTGATGACGGAACTCTTGTCAGGGATTTGGCAATAACACTGTCAACAGAGAGTGCTTCGCGGATGTAGCACCACTGCTCTCGATCATGTGTTTGCGCATCGTGATCAAAGGAATGTAGAAGCTCAGGAACACCATGAACAAATATTGTTTTCTTGTTATCCATATTAGCAATACCGCGTTGCTCCACTGCTTCTTTTGGTCGATCTTTCCAAGGTAAATCTGGTAATATGCGCACTCCACTCGGTGAGTTGCGAAGAAGAACTGCTGAGAGCAGGACAGCCTCTGTCTCATCTGCTGAGTTTAGTGTTACTCGAAGAATTCGAGGTTCACCAGAGTGCACTGAGGTCGGGTGACGCGCCACGCGTTGCAGCATTGCAGGCTCAACCCGAATGCCAATCGCCTCGCAGATGGAACTTCACTGGTTGCGATCGTCCTGCAACTTGCCTTTTATTGTGCCAGATTTGGATTCGGGAACATTGGTGCACACGAGGGTTAACGCAGCGTGGTTTTGTTTAGCGAGTGTTGGCTTTCTAGTTTTTGCCGGCAATTTGGGTTGTTTAGAAGGCACCACCGGAGTTGACGGTGAAAGCTGCTTTGCGCCACGCGTGCTCGGTACAGAAGATGGACCTATGTGTGTTGCTCCCGTTGTGTTTGTCGAGGCAATCCATGCTTATGTTACCTGCTTGTTATCTGCACCGGATTGCCTTCGGCTCTGAGCTGTCGGTGTCATGGCTGAATCTCCAAGTGAAGCCTCTATGGTTGGAGAAGTGGAAGCAGGCATGTTTGAGGCTTGCCCACTGATGGGAGTGAGGTGACCCAGTGGGTTTAGATTCACAGACGCCGCAGTGCGGTTAAAGCGTCTATCTCTCTTCTTCGGCTTAGATTCGGAGCTTACTTTGGCTGGGTGAGATATTATCGTGGGATCGAGCGTAGTATTTACAAAACGCGCGATTATCTCCGTCATCCTATTGCACTTTTTCATGAGCAAAGATAAACAGCTGACAACTGGAATGACTTGACATGTTGGGCAAAACCAAAATGTGTCAGCAACTTGGATTGTCTGTCTCACTTCTTGGACGGATTTGCGTACACATTGCGGACAGTATGATCTAATGCATCTAGAACAGGTTACATCGATTAGAAGGACTTTGCTGCAATTGTCTGCGCAACGTAGGCGATGTAGAACCATTGGAATGCTAGTCGTCCTCTTATTTTTTACAGCAAGGCCTATCTGAGCGGTCACCTTGATGAGTGTTCTTTGCGCTAGGAGTGACGCACGAATAGGTCAGAACACGCACACGAATTGAGAGTTGTTCAACCGCACCAAGGTCAGGCGGTAGAAGTAGATAGAGGTCGTAACGCGTGGACTGTCGGGTTCAGCGATCAATCGACTCGCAGTAGTACACACACACACCCACACAAAGCGGCAGTGTGTGTTAATCGGCCTGCCTTAAGCGACGATGCAGGTGGAGCGCTGATAAACGTCCCTAGAGCTGTTCAGTTGATGAGCGGAGCAAAAAGGCTGTAACTTAGTTATGACGCAACTTGCGGGGATGGATGCCGCGTAATTTGAAAGCCCACAGCTTCTTCTTTCGAATGAGACCAAAATCGTTTCCGAAAGACCGGTTTGATGTAGTTACACAAGTGGAATTCGGCAAAGAATATGCCGAAAACTGGCAATTTGAGCAAGAATATACTCCACACAGGTTAGATCCAAGAGTTGGGAAGCACTGATTAGAGCTCGTCGAACTGGTTCGAACGAGCGCGCACACAATATTGTGTGGGGAGAATTAGAGTGGTCACAGAGGGCAAAGCGAGAGCCGAGTTAAAGTGCGGCCGCACTGGAACTTGTCACTTGTCAAGAGCCCGCCTGTGTGGATGCCGGTGTGGATGCTTCTCTACCAGAAAGTGACATTGCCCTGTAGTTCGTCATCAGCTTTCCTCGTCTTAGGTCGACGTTGGCATCGCTGAATAAGAGTAAGTCTGCACACAGCATGGTCTGTTTTCGTCCGGTGGCACGACGAAGAGATGATTGAACTTCCGATCGCAGATACCAACCACGTATTCCACCATACCATCTATGCCTATATCGTATCCAACAACCGCTTTCACCACCATGGAACATGAGAGCGATTTCGCACCACCTCTGGGATTAATTAGTGAAACTGCTGTCTCTTTCTCAATCAAACTACTATCTGTTTTCCAAATCAGTTCTGCCATCGCTTTAATCATACCTTTGTTCAGCGCTCAAAGTACGCACTCTCCAACTAGAGAATAATACAGTGGTAACTATTATTTGGTACAAAGGGTACACCGCGCTTTGACGGATACTAACCCTTCCAGTGTCCCAACTGCCCACAACAGAAGCGCCGTCCCTTCTGCCATGACTGCTGCCAGGGAATTCAAAGTGCCCCGAGGTCTTACGTAATCTGTTCCAGCTTCTCCTCTATCCTGTCCATTCGCTCCTCCTCTTCTGCATCTTCTGCTCTCAATGCAGCGATTTCCTCATTGCAAACTCTTGTTACTCGAGCAAGCTGCGCTACATCCGTTCTCTGCGTAGCTTCCACAATCCGGAGCCGATTGGTCAACACCTGAGGTAGACCATCCAGAAACTGCTCCACTAACAACTTGTGTCTTGATGCGTCTTTCAAATTAGGCAGAGTTCGGTCCAACAAGTCACTGAGGTGTACAGCAAAGACGAACGGGTCTGATCTTACTTTAAACCTGGTCGCTTTGAACTGACGCATTGCATCGTGGCGACAGGCTGACCTGTGGAACCCATCAATCAATGCTTTCTTCCCGGCGGCCCACTCCAACTTCACTGGGCTTCTTCACGCCCACTCCAGTACCGTCTTCGGTCTGTCTTTGAGGAGACTCCGCAACGCAGCAAGCTTCGCTCGCTCATGCTTCACTCCGACTATATCCGCGACAACGTCGAAGTCATCCAGAAACTCCCGTACCTCACCTTCCATAAATAGATCCAATGAAGGAATCTTCAGGTTCCACCCTGGCTGGTCACGTCACCAAATGCTGAGAACGACGTTCTGCTGTGCCTCATCACTTACAACGTATCCGTGGAGGTCGAGTTCTCCACTACGCATTCTTCGTCCGGTTGCTTTGTGCACCACGCATCCTTCGTCTGCGGCAATCCACGATTTGCCTACTTTTCTTGCGCTTCCTCATTTCCTCACACGCAACACACTGGTACTGCGCTATACTAGGCTATGCTAATCTTTAATCTTCGTAACATCCCATTTTAATTCTTTGGAGGGGTGATGTGATAACCCCCATGTAGGGAATCACTGCTGTATGGTGGTAACTTGGCGCTTCTCAAAAACATGGACTAAACGAACACGGTAGATTGCAAATTTGCAGTTAGCGTTAGATCAACCTGGTACCACTCTTCAACGAGTAGAATCTCTTGGTACGGCCATCGAGGTACACAAGTCACTTCTTTCGGTGGCTTTTCTTGTATATTCGAAGTAGTATTATTCCTGCGTAAAATTACTTGGTTTTCGATCATAAGAGTGGCTGTATCTTTAACTCTTATGGGAGGTAGCGTTTGTGCAGTTGAATCCACTTTGACAGTTAAATATGTTGGGTAAATAGCTGTATCAGTACTGTTCTTTGAGCTGACGATAGTCGCTGTTCATCAGCAGAACGTGATATTATGGACCGTATAAAGCGGCATTAGAAAAGCTGCTGTACTCAGAACACCTATAACACCTATTTTAGTGCTTGGAAGCTAAAACAACCATCTTTGCTTCGTGGTGGAGAGATTCCTTGATCGATGAGACAAGTCCATTGACCTATCGATGGAACAATGGTATTATATGGTTAAAAAAGCTAATGCTTAACAGGTCCCGTAGGATGGTTATGGTGGAACTACAAATATAAAAATTGTTAACAAAATTGGGTTTATACTAGTGAACTCACTGTAGTATACATAGTGTAGAGTGTAAATCTAAGGTAAATCTATAAGAAATGACGGCAAATAGTTGGTACAAATCGTCTCCTTCTGGTGTACACAGAGAGGAGGTGGAAAACGTGGAACGAAATCTGTGATTTGACCGCCGGTGAAATCGCTTACAGACACTTGTGTTTATCCATGTGTAATGGGTCATGTACGATGGTGCTACGAAATGAGTGCACGGTCATCTCGGGCTTCGAACTTTGCTAGCGTGTGAGCACATATGATAGATTCCGGTAGGGCATTCCACGGAAAATAAATTCCGACGACATTCTTAGCGACTGCGTTGCTCTGCCAGTTTGTGATGGTGGTCTCTCAAAGTGCTGTTGTGACTGAGCCCTAGTAACTAGCGGCACGTGAGGTTGGGATCTCTCAAAATTTGGTAAGTTAAAATGAGGTTTTCGCGCAATCGCCGATACTCTCCGTTGAAGCCCCCGAGCACTTTTAGACTTCGTTCATGCGGCAAAATATATAGACCCTTGACCTTCTTGGTTGCTAGGCGTTGGGGTATCTCCAATGCGGTGAGATCCCTCCACAGCCATGAATGCCAGACCTGTATTGCGTATTCCATATGTGGCCGTATGTATGAGCCGAGAAGTTATGGAAAAATCGAAGGGTCGAATCGTCCAAATGCACGCTTCAGGAGGTCCACATGTTGGATGCCCCTCCTATACGCCGTATCAGCCTGCTTCGAACATCCTAGGTCGATCTGGACAAATGCTCCTAGATCCTTCTCGCCAGAAGACTTTTGAAGCTCCTGGTTGCCCAGTTGGTAGGAGTGCACCAACTTGTGCTGTAGGTGCAGCACTCTACATTTGTAAACATGGAATCTAAGTAGATTCTAGCTGACCACGCGTATACCCTATCCAGATCAGCTTGAAGTACTGTGATATCGTCTGATGTTTTGATCTCCCTCAACACCTTGATGTCGTCGGCATAAAGAAGGCAGTTAGAGCTTCTGATGTGTATGATAGCGTTAATATACGTCAAAAATAATCGCGATCCTAGTACCGATCCTTGTGATACTCCGCATTCAAATCGGATGGGATCTGCCAGCGCATCACGCACGCGTACTTCCAGGAGCCGGTGTAGATGAAAGTTTCTAATCCATCCTAGGTGATGAACACCGTTATCAAAGGTCTGGAGTTTGAAGAGTAGAATGTTATGGTCTAACCGGTCGAATGCCTTTGAGAAGTCAAGGAAGACTACATCAACTCCTGTGCCAGAGTTTATTACTTCAGTCCAGCCGGATCGTGCTAATAATAGATTTGTAGTGCACGAACGATGTTGTCGAAAGCTATGCTGTTCCGGTGTGAGGTAGTTTGATTCTTCCAAGTAGGCCGTTAGCACATCAGAAATAATAGCTTCCATGACTTTTGAAAGAACCAGTAGTAAGATTATGGGACGATAGTTGGCTGGATTGGAACGACTATCTCCTTTGGGAATAGGAGTAATCATCTTGTGTTTCCACTTGTCGGGCACGTACATTTCTTCAAAACAGTGTTGGAAGAATCGATCCAAAGGCTCAGCTAAACTCTCTCCTATTTCAGCTATTGATTTCGTGTCTGTTATCGACTCCAGGAGAGCTGTGCTTGCGCATACTCAACATTTTTTAGTACAGCTTCTGCTGTGGATATGTGTTTTGGGTGTAAAACAACCATCCCCAGGGGGTAGGTGCCCAGTGATCGTACTGTAATGTTACAGCATATTGTAGGCGCAGGGTATCAGCCGCCTCCTTCAGTGTCCGTGTGGGTCCATCCGCAGTTTGAAGATGAGGAATTCCCGTTTTCACCTTACGTAGACTGTTGACGTGTTGACAAGGAGGCTTGTGATTTGAGGCCATACGCATTGCGGACTTCTGCTGATATGCCATTCTGTCCTCGCGAACAAGCTGAGTACAGTGGTTAATTTGGATGGTATAAGCCATCCAGTGCGCTTTGCTCGGGGAGAGTTTGTAGATCTGCCGGGCTGAGTTTCGCACCGCTATACACTTAAGTTTCCAACTTCGCAGAGACGAGACCAAGTTTCTCGAACGGAAGGTCTTAGTCGCTGACGCTTCGTCAATCAGAGAGTTAAACTGGCTGACGAAATGTTCCCATGCACTAGCTGGTTCCTCGTCTGCCAGAAAGATGCAGTTGGCTGTCTCACCTAGTCGAGGTAAGATATCGTAGTGTGCATACGTTCTCGTTGCGTTAGCAATTTACATGGGGTATTCTGCATAGCAAATGCATTCGAAGAGTAGTACTACGTGATCGCTGCTGCCCAATGGGACGTCGACGATAACACTCTCGACCATTAGTTCTTCCTTGGTGAATATCCTATCCAGGATCGAAGGCTTATCATTTCTCGGAATAGGGTGGGAATGTTTATGTGGCCATACAGTGGGTAACTGGAGACGAAGTCTTGTAGACCGGCCTTAAACTGTTCTCCGGGAGCTGCTTTGGATTCCAGAGCGTGGATGTTGAAATCGCCAGTAATGAGAATGTGACTGTAAGTTGTGTGTATAACCCTCCTTATTGCGAATGCCAGTTGGGAATCCATCTCTGGCGTGGAGGAAGGAGGACGGTAAATGACCGCCACTGAGCAATTGTCGTTGTCTTTTAAACGTAAACGGCACCAAACGGACTCTTGCACCCTGCTGACTGGATCCTCTATGAGCTCACGTTGGACGTCATTGCAGAAGCACACAGCCACCCATTCACCTTTGCTGAGTCTGTCGTGCGGAACAATAGACATGCCTGCAGTGTGATTTCCATATCAGTTATGTCAGGGTGCAACCATGTCGCCGTTATAGCGATGTCGCACGCTTGGGATCCTTGATGCAACCGCATTTCTGAAAGTTTACTCAGTAAGCCTTGAGCATTGGTGTGCGTAAAGGAAAGCTTCTCGGATGTCAAAAGCTGTTGACTAGGAGCACATGAATTATGTGGATTTGTGCCGACCGATTAGAGACCGGCACCAAATCGTTTTTTGGGTGAATTGCCAGATCTCGATAGGAATGTAATCTGTTTTTGGTCTCACTTGCACCTGTGGTATGTAGTCCATCGATAGCCTTCTCGATATCTACGGGTCTTAGCGCACAGGTTTCTGAATCGCTGTTGTGGTTACATTGTGTCGCGGCTGCTGTCGTTTCCGCGAGAACAGCGAGTGGCTGCAGCTCTCTAACTGCTGCCTCCAGTCGTAGTTCTCAGGGAAGTGTTTTGCGTAGTAACTGCCAGCTACGGAGTAAATTCACGGTCATCTGTTGTGATTGCACCGTTAGTTTCAGTATCCTCGCGCCACTGCCTCTGTAGTTTGGAGACACGGGTAACCGTGTAATCGACTGAAGCATGTCGCCTGCACAGAGAACTTCACGGATGTAACGCCATTCTTCCAGGTCATGGGCATGGGCTTCCTCGTTGCTGGTTGTCGGCAGCTCGGGCACGCCATGAACAAAAAATAATTCTTTTGCTACTCTCCATGTGGTGCTCGTTTGAATTATTTCTGTCCCACTGGCGTTCGCTCCATGGAACATCCGGAAATATGCATATTTCTGTGTTTTCAGTTCGCAGGCGGTATGCCGAGAAAAGCACCGTGTCAACATCATCTATTGATCCCAGTGTTATTCGCATTAGCCGGGACCCCCTTAATGATTCGAGGTTGGATGTCTAGTGATGCGCATTATATTGGTCGACTGCCTTGAACTCCGCTTTTATCACAAAGGAAATACCATTGCTTTGAATCGTCTAGCTTTTTACCCCTTAAGGATTTTGCGTTGGTCTCAGGAACGTTAGTGCATACAAGTATCAAGGCCCCGTCGTTCCGCCTAGTCTTCGGTGATGCGGAAAGCAAGGTTATGAATGGATTTAGTGAGGTCTGTGCACGTTGCACCTGATCCTTGACTCGTTTTGCAGCTGTACTGGGTGAAGCTCCTGTGTTCACACTTCTATTATACCGAGCAGCAACGGTTGCATGGGTGGACCAGTCTTTAGATCGCTTCCGATGTCGTTGGTCAATCGGAAGTGTGGGTGTTATCGATGTTGCATCAGTCGATACATTGGATAAGGGGATATAAGCGATGGGGCTAAGAATGCCTCTATCGGTCGCGATGACGATTTGGTTTGTGCTTCCCAAGGTTATTAGTACTGCGCGGCCGTTTGAACGCTTGGCCCTTTTCCTTGGTTTTAAGGCTGCAGTTGGGGGAGACGGATGAGGTACAAGATGCGCTATTGTCGCTTCGAGCGAAACAACTTTTGCATTCAAACGATGTTTGGTTTCGACGACTAGGCTGTCGTAGTTTTGTGTTGACGCTAATACGCATCTAACTGGTGGAATCGTCGTGCACTTCGGACAGAATCAAAGTGAACCCGGTGTATTTTATGTCCTTATGTCGGTTCTACAGACGGTAACGCATTTCGAATAGTACCGACCTTGACACTTTGTACTAGTCAACCCTCTTTTTAATACCTCAGCACAACTTTCATTAGTACAAAATACTTCCTTTCGGGTTACCGGTGTGGTGGTCATGGTGACCGATTACTGTAGAACAAATCCAAGATGGCGGACACAGACTGCAGTTGGACTAATCAATGAGAACTCCGAAAGTAGCCAGAGAACATCGTACTCAGCGGACTGGTTAGTTCAGAAGTTGAATTATGAGGAGCCATCTTGCTGAGCTAACCTGTCCATGGTGCAATGGAGTGTAGCTTTCTCGAACGTGCAACGCCCGATATCTATCTGCTCTATCAGTTGTGGCCCCAGTGTTGACCAAGTTGCACTTCACTGAGAATCGTGATCCACAGTGAGATTGCGCATCGCAATCCATTCACCCAACTTTTACTTCAAAATGACCCTCCATCATGTCCATAATATTGTTTAACAAAGTTTCCCAACTGCAAACTGAATATTCTGATGACTAGACTCGGTTTCTGACGTGGCCGTTAGAATGCGGATTGGTCCACCACATACTAAACAGGAACGCAGTGACAAGTGGCTCAGAAACATTTAGTCTGTTTCCATTGCCCTTCTTAATAACTATACAACTGTGGAGTGGCGCCATGCGACTAAGTTCCCTGCTGACAAAGGTGTTGCAAGGAGGAGAAAGTTGCAAATATATCGCCTCTTGCCTCGAAAAACAGCGCCTACTCACTTCACCTAGATCTTCTATTGTATTTCCTTGTTCTATTTGACCCGAAGCCTTGCCGCTGACTAGTGGCTCCACTGGGACATCAGTGGGTCAGACATCCAGGCTTTATATTACGCCCTTCAGCTTGGCAGTCAACAATTTCTTTTGATTTTACTTGGATCTACTGGTACTATGTTATTTGAACTAGTGGAAAATTGGCTACCTGGACTTTCAAATCCGGTCAAGTATCTCTTCCACAACAACTTCCCTTCTGTTTTGTCATTGGCTTCATTGGTTCCACTGAAGTGCTCGTATGTTAGACACCTCAATACTCTGGTTCGGTTTTACATGGTTTTATCATTCGCCAGAATTTGGAATCGACATATTATTAGACTTGTTTGGATTGTTAATCAGGCCCAGTACAACATGACTGGAACATTTCATTGACCCCGTGGTTCAGTGGTCAGTGTTCTGTATACTTTTTATCACTTTGCGACTCACACTTCCTGATTAACCTGTATCCGGCTTATTAGTTACAAATTCCGCATCCAACATGTAATTTACTTTCTGAAATACTTCCCCGTTTTTCATTTTGCGATAATCTGTACCATAGCTCCCTACAAACTAGACCCATTTTGATTTAGCTACATAAACCCTATAAGTCTGCTTCATCATTCGAAGTCATTTCGATTTTTAAGTGTACGCTTATTTACAATCTGTTATGAAATGCTCGATTTACAACCCACCTATATTCGTTAAGATTTTTTTAAGGCGTTCGGGACCGTAATTCGTTCGGTATTATGATGAGGTAATTGTCACCAATGAACGGTACATTTTCGGAGGAAATATCCATTTGATGTTGTGGATCAACACGAACTAAAATTTTTAGCAAGTGGCGCACAACAAATTTACAGTAGAGAAAAGTAGTAGGGAGAGTCGAATGTCATAGGCAGAAATTCGGCACTTCTAGACTCACTCAGGCAGCCATTACACGCTCGGAAAAGCAGTGTACGACCGTTTTATCCTTTGAGGACTCGTCAGCAGCCCGCATTCGATCTGACCCTTGTAGGACTTGGACCCGGAACTCGACTGTTGCCAGTTCGTGGTTAGGACCACTGAACTGCGGGGGGTGGGGGAACGACAGTCATGAATAAGTTACTAGATGTGATAGAGCGCTGCTCACTATCCACTGACTTGCACGTTACTACGGTGCAGAGGACGGGGTAGTCCCATCAACAGCCGACGAACTTACCAAACACAAGCCGCCAATTAACATATGGCATTATATGGGGTTTGGTTCGGCTACTGATTACCGAAGAGTAGTAGGGGAGTTGAATGGTATAGGTGAAAATTCGTCGCGTCTAGACTCACTCAGACAGCCATTACACGCCCGGAAAAGCCCTGTACGGCCGTTTTATCCTTTCGGGAATCGTCAGCGGTGCGCATTCTGTTTACAAAAACAGTTCCTAAATGAACCCTTTACATATTGATAGGACCAGGTACCCTAGACTATCTCAATTTCCTGAGAAATATACATATCATTATCAATCGGTTTATATCTCATAAATTTTTGTAAGTGAAGTGGCTCTTTTGGGTTATACGATTCAGAAATGCAGGAGTTCCACATTCCGCACCGCATGCCAAAGCGCACAGTAAAATAGTACCTTTGCTTAGAAGTTAACACAGGAAAACCAAGGAAATCTCCGGACTACTACACATATTAAACCCGACGCCTACAACTCACTGCATTTGGGAATCGGCTTGGTCAACGGTTGTCGAGACAAGCTTTTCGGCCCGTGGCAAATACTACGAGCCTGAGTTACTCATAAGTAATGGCTCGTTGTTGCTGGTGTAAACGTGTTGGTCCCCGTGGAGTTCTCTTGAGTAGCACGTAAAGTTGAAAAATGGCTAAATATTTTACGAAAAGTGTCAGTATTAGACCAAAGTACTTCTTGTCGAACAACTATTAATCTACTGAATGCTCCATAGTCCTTCAACTTCTTGCGGCTGGCTAGGGTCTTGGTCACCTATTCTCCAGATCCGCGTCGTTTCCGCATCGCATGCGCCTGACTCCCCGGAGCTTTATAAACGTTTCAACCGATCAATCCGCGTTCATGGGTTTTCTGTGGGGTTTACATATACGAAATCGATACTTGTTATTCGGCCTTTCATTCCATAGGTACATGTTAGTAGGCGTGGCAAAGTCGGTACTTAAGGGACAAACGGTCTATTGGTGAAAACCAAGCGGCAGAAAACTATGGCATAACACGCTCATTCATTGCTTTCATACATGCTATCTTGTCAACAGGACAAGCAACGGAGTGGTTACGCCAGTAGTGTTCTCCCACTGATCTAGGTAAACAGCAAGCGATAACCTTCAATCAATCAGCGGAGCTTAATGTGTTTAACAGCCGAGGGCGCTCGGTTCGCATCTCATCGGTCGTCTCGCAAATCTCGCTGATGGCATGCTCCATCCGATACACTACTCCCATCACAGCAGGCACGTGAAACTCGCTCCGTGAGGGAAAAACCATTAAGAATGAGGACACAGGATGAATGACAATACTCGGCACGTTCGACACGAAACACAAAAGGAGATATTATTTTGACGGGGCAGTATTTGAAATCCCCATGGTTGGACTACAATTTCATGACCCCAATCTGTCCTTGCTGGAGTTTGAATAAAACAGCATTTGATTAAGTCAGATATCAGGAAGCGTGTTTCCTTCATCCAGCTAATTTTTACCCATCAAGTTGTACTCTGTATTTGCGTGTAAGTACAAAAGTTCCGATAATGTGAACAATTTTAATAGAGCGTGCGCCCGATATGGCCCTAGGCCAGCTATTCCTGTTTGTGCCATGGTTCGAAGCGCGCCCTCGCAATTGTCCTTACCGGTAGCATGCATCATAAAACACTGCAACTTGTCAACAGGTTACATATGATTGCTTGTGAGTACAGGCTGTTTGAGGTATTCTGTTGCAATTTGCAGTAGTTAGTTCACTTCAGCAATTTGAACAATGCTGTAAGAAGAGGAAAGCTGCTAAATGCATGCATTTCGAAGTGCCTCCACAGTAGCATTTAACCTTAACCGATATAAATAACTAAGGGTGCGACTAAACAAGCTTGAGGTGCAAAATGAATGACGGAAGTTTTACTCCTATGTCCATGGTAGTCTTAAGCCCATGAACACTGGCTTCACCAGCCTTATTGCTACAGGCTCGGCGAAACGGAGGAAGTGGGGATAAGGGTGACGTAACACGGTGGTCAACGTTGATTGGAGCTGTATCCGGTGACGCATGACCGGTAGGTGTCTACTTATTGAGGGAGCTAGCTGCCTGTGCGAGCACGAAGATCCCGGAGGGGGGGAGACAGGGATTCTGGTCGATTTCACCTTGAACCCACCTCGACATGTGTTCCTTTGTTCGGGAAGTCAAAGTCCTATCAGTTCTGACTATGTAACTGTATCCTCAGTCACACACGAATTGCCTAATGCTGTGTGAATTGGTCCCGATCGGCAGAGTTTCCTTCGTCAGAGGAACAAGCAAATTAGTTCGGTTAATGATCACAGCTTCAGCGGCATGGTAAATTCTCCGCGTGGCAGAAATTAAACGATTAGTGGTGTTCAGTGTAGGGAAGTCACCCTTGGAAGGCAACTCGATATAGACCTTTTTCTTAGCTGCTGTATGCACTAAGCTCGCTGTTGATTGTGTTTGTGAATCTGCGAGAATAATCGTTCACCATGTTCTCCGAAGCTTCATATTTATGTAGCTGTCATGTGTCCGGAACCAAGTGACCTGACGTTTGAACATAGATGATTGATTGACGGTTACGTTCATTTATGTGGCCTCTATACCTCTATGTGTTATAATGCCTTTACTTGAAGCGAAACCAACCGAGCGATTTCCACGGCTCCACTAGCCCCGACTAGTTCAATGGAATTAGGTTCACTTGGAGTCCATGTATCCTAATCGCTGAAAAGGGGGTGGAGAAGCTCCTCGCGCACTAGTAATCCAACACAGACAGAAAACGAAACACAACTGCACCGTTGACGAGAGAGAGAAAACGGACCTTCAGCGTGAGTCCTTCCACTGGCTCAAACGAGGCCATCGCTTCGTTATTGGTAAAATACTTGACCGAGCAACGCTCCTCACGAAGCATGGACGAGTCGAATGTAACTCCGAGAACGTGACTTGCCACCTAGCAACAGCGTACTTTGAGCTGTAGTATGCGGGTCACGTGTGATTGTCACGATCACGTGACTTGTTCATCGACCGCTCATTTGACCTTGCAACCACCACGCTCGCCTGACCGATGTGCGCCGCTCTCAAAGCTGTAAAAGTACAGAACGCTAACCAACCCACTGGGTCAGGTAACGACACCAAATTGAATGGCAGAAAGGCGAAACCGAAGAGACTCCCATCGAAAGGCATTTGCGGGTTAGGAGAATGTCATCGGGTAGTAAAAATCGGTCTGGCTTGTTCGCACTGTTTAGCATGGTACCATACGAAATGTGCAAATGTGTCCCAACAACAGTTACGGGAGCGAAATAGCTCCCAAGATGCATTTTGGTTCTGTACTGCGTGTTCCACCATCCCCCTCGTTAAGTGCTTGCTTATCCTAGCTGAGAAATGCGACCGGTTAATCGCAGAAGCAGAGCAGAGGATCAACAAGAAGATTACTTCAATGGGAGCGAGTATGGACCACAGAAGCGTAGCGGCTGCTAAGCAACGGAATGCTGAACAAATCGCTTCGCCTGCACCGCAATCAGCCATGTCTCCATCTCCGTTGTCTTCTCCAACTTTGATAGAACGCCGGGCGAAAACAGACTGTACCTACGTGAATCAAGCAGTACTCACAGCAAAGAAAATCAGGCACCATTCAAAACGTCTGGTTAAGCAAATTCCACTAGACTTGACATCTAGTATTAACAAGGATGGAGCAGCCAAACACCAACCCTTTGTACCTGTAGCTCAAATATCTCTTGTCGAGACTAAGCCTCCCAGAACGTCGGTTACACATGCAGAGATTGCTGCAAGGGTCCACCGAGAGGCCGCCGTTGTGTCCTCTTCCATTATAAACACCGTTAACGCAAATGGAGAGAAAAGCAGCAAACAATCACTTGTCAACAAGTCAAGACAAATGAGTACCATACCTTGTAGATCGATTAAAAAGGGATCCAACAACAGTGCCCGGACTGTTGTATGCTCAAATGTCCCTGAATCTACCGCCATCACATTGCGGAATAAGTTATCAGACGACCAAGACCAGTGTAACTAATTGTGTATGCAGATGAGTATAAAAGCCAAGCCCATAAACTTGTTACAAATTACTCGTCATCCGAACTCGCCACACTATGGTGAACCCAGACTTATTCGAGTAACTTTAGAATCCTCCACCGAATTGGAAAATGTTTTGCTCTCCGCAAGCGCGCTAAAACATGAATCCTGTGCGATCCGTACCTATCCTGATGTCCCTTGGAGCGCGCGACAACCAAAACGAAACACCGAAGAGGAGCACAGCAAGCAAGACCGCCTAAACACAATCTTCATACATGGCGTGCCAGAACATCCTTCAAACGATGTTCAAGAAACCGGAAAGCACGATTTAGAACAGTGACGGTTCATTCGTGGAACACTTTCTTTGCATGATGTTGTGGAACTATCGCTCACCAGGATACCTCTGTCATCGAATTATAGAGGATGCGGCCCTAGAATCATAAAACTTGTG
Organism: Dicrocoelium dendriticum; assembly: GCA_944474145.2. NCBI lineage: Eukaryota > Metazoa > Platyhelminthes > Trematoda > Plagiorchiida > Dicrocoeliidae > Dicrocoelium > Dicrocoelium dendriticum. Next base: position 224,497,579 of record OX104063.1, read on the forward strand.
GTTCAGTCAGAGCAACAAGCAAAGGATGTTTTGGATCGATGGCGGAGAAATCGGAAACATCTTCCTTCCGAAATTCGGTTAAAGGTCGAAAACAATTCGCACAGCTCAAGTATTAAAGCAACTGAAGCAGCAAGCATTCTGACGAATGTACAGAAGTGTAACTTGACTGCTGCTTTAATTGACTCTGAAGTAGGTCTAAACGAAGGCTGGGACGCACCTTGGCCGAATCAAGTTGCAAACGAGGTATCATTGACCCATCAAAAAAAACGAATAACTGCCGACCTCCCATCGGTCGGCATTCTCCCACACTTGACATCTTCACCTCTCTGCGGGCTCCTAGAGACCGAGAAACTGGCCTGCTTGTATACAAATGCTCAGGGACTTTCTAACAAACTGGCTGAACTGAAAGATCGCCAAGCTTTCGGCTCGTATGATGTCGTTGGTATCACCGAGACATGGTTGCACACGGAAATGACGGACGCTGAAGTGTCGCTACCGGGCATGTCGCTGATCCGGAACGATAGGCTCACAAAAGGAGGAGGGGTAATCCTGTACTGCCGAAACCACTTACAGTGCGAAGCCGTGGAGGATTAAGACTCCCAGTTCCCTGACTCTCTTTGGTGCCAGTTGCAGTTAAAAGGCAGGGACACTTGCCTTAGTATCTTGGTGATTTCAACGTACATTGTTTAGAAGCCCCTGCCACAACCGGCGAACAATTCAAAACCGATTTACAAGATCTAGTAACAACTGTTCCTCTTTACAACCACATCACTTTGCCCACTCGGTTCAGAACTGCTAACAGGCCATCTGTGTTGCATCTTGTGCTTACCAACGAGGAGCATATGATTGATGCGTTGGTTTTAGACTGCCCGTTGGGTCGCAGTGATCACGCAGTCATCAGTTTCAACTTCGTCTGCTATGCAGAATATCGGAATGATAACGATGATACTGTGCGAACTATCACAAGGTACGACCGACTCGCCCAGCTAGTCAGCGCCACAACTTGGTCTTTCCCCGAAGAAGAACCCCCGGAAGTCGCCTGGCTCGAGTTCGTCAACACATTTAGTCAGCTGATTGCACAGGCTTCAGAGATAAAAGCTTGCAATAAGTGCAAATCCGTTTCTTTCGTTAGGAGCAGAACCCGAAAATGGATGACAGTACGCAACGCAGCATGGCGAGTGTACAGAGAAGCTCCAGCACCAGAAACGTGGGACAATACGTAGCCCAACGTAACCACTGCACTCAACTGTTAAGAGAAGACAAACCTGCCTATCAGCAGAACATCGCAAAAACCTTCAGCGCTACATACAAACTGCTGTACAAGCACGTTAATAGCCTACGAAAGGTGAGGCAAGGATTTCCTCCACTCAATACGGCTGATGGCCCAACAAGAACGTCTATGGAAGCTGCAAACGCGCTGCAGATACAATACGCCCCCACGTTTCAAAGGGTCTTGCCACCAAGCGATCTACCAAGCTTTGTATTCTGCTCACCAGGACTAACCCACATCAATTTTACCGCAGATGCTGTATTGCAAAAGCTGACTTCTCTACGCAAACACAGCTCGCCGGGTGTCGACGCCATTCGTCCTGAGGCATTGGGAGTAGCAGCAAACCAACTCGCAGGACATTTAGCTCAGTTTTTTTCAGCACTGCTTAGACCGGAACCAAGTTCCCGCCATGTGGAAGCTTGGAATAATAAGCCCGATTCACAAAGGTGGAAGCAGATCTGATCCCTCCAACTACCGCCCAGTAACCCTTCTTCCTATACTCTCCAAGGTCATGGAATCCATAGTTGCCGATGCACTGGTGTGCTATCTGGAAAACTGCAACATCATCACTCCTGAACAGCACGGTTTCCGTCGACAGCGGTCATTTACAACTAATTTACTAATTGCACGCAGTAGTTGGACCGAGGCAGTCGACGCTGGAGAAGGTGTTGATGTGATCTACCTGGATTTTTCCAAGGCTTTCGATCGTCTAGACCATCGGATACTACTATCCAAGCTGCAGCATTACGGGATCGGCGACCCTCTTTTAAGCTGGATCGCCAACTTTCTATTTCAAAGGCAATTAGTGGTCAGAGTTCGGAGCTCTTTATCGGACCCCATACAAGTCGAGTGTGGTGTGCCGCAAGGCTCAGTTCTAGGTCCACGTTTGTTTTTGATGTTTATTAATGACCTTGCACAGGGAATCGCTTCAAACTTCCTAATGTTTGCCGACGATATCAAGATCTGGCGCAGGATCCAGGCGAACGCCGACCAACATGTGCTCCAAAGTGACTTAGATACAGTGTATCAATGGTCGATCCAAAACTTGTTGCATTTCAACGTCAGTAAATGCAAGGTGCTTTCCATCCGACATCAAAGCAGCTACTCATACCGACTCGGAACGGATGTACTGCAACAATCAACTCTCGAACGTGACTTGGGTGTCCTGGTTTAAGATGACTTGGGTTGCTCCAGGCAATCCGAAAAGGCCTCGAAGACCGGGAACCAACACGTTGGGCTGTTGAGGCGGGCGTTTGGACAAATAAACAGCTCCATATTTCGACAAATGCTCAGTGCGTATGTTCGCCCCCATGTCGAATACGCAATTCAAGCTTGGCATCCATGGCTGAAACACGACCTTAATGCACTGGAGCAGCCTCAACGCCGGGCATCTAAGAACGTAACTGGAATGCGCAATCTGTCCTACCAGGAGAGGCTGCGACGACTAGGATTGTTCAGTGGAGCTATCGCAGGCTACGAGGCGACCTGATTATGACATACTTGATTCTGCGAGACCCACATCATGTGTGCCGCCCTTTACTGCAACTCAGCAGCAATACAAACCTGAGGGGCCACTCATTAAAACTCGCAGAACAATACAGTCGTCTGGAGTGCCGCAGAAATTTCCTTTCCATCCGTGTCTGTCACCCGTGGTATGCTCTCCCAGAATCGGTCGTCTCTGCACTGACACTAGCAGTATATAAAAGACGGTTGGACGATGCACTCATCCACGTACACTTTGTTACTTAACACTATGTCTCTATCCTACACCTGGAGTTTACCATGGAATTATTTGTTGTTAACTGTGGGTGTTGTGAATCTAAGTGGATCGCAGGACTGCAGCGAAGCAAACGATAAGTCCTTATTTTCGTATTTAAAGTGTTAACTATTTTACTATCCTTTTCATCATAATTATTATGTTGATATCCCCACCAACTATCCAACGGGGCTTGTAAAGCAACGCTTCTTAACCCGTATAAACTCACTGTTCATTGTTCATTGTTCAACTGGTAACAGGGTCAGTTATGAACTTGTGCGCTAACGTGGCTTGTGGATTAGCACATCTCCAACGCTATTGCGGGAACAGATATCCAATAACCGCAGATAGGAGTCCAATCATCGAACGACTTTCAGATAAGTTTCACAATAAGTGATCACAAAGCGGTCCCAAATCACAGGGAATACAGAATGTGCAGAATAAAAGCAATCCATTGTGAGGGTTCTGGGCACAACAGGGTCTCATTTTCCGGGTCAAACTTCCTGTCCTCAAGTTTACTTATTCAATATTGGTAAATGACGTAAGCGAATTTCATTTTGCACCGGCGGCCAAGTAATGTAGGGAGGCGGGAGGCAATGATTGCCCGGAAGACGGGAAGACCATGAAAACTGAAACTGGGGGAACAGGAAAGGTCGCAACGCGCGACACCAGACGGAGCAACGCTGACTTTTCGAGACGAGCCGAGAGCGGGTCACCAGCGGCTACCGGTAGCGATTTTAAACCGAGCAGAACAGAACAGATATTCGTCGAAAGCACAAGTAATCAGACAAGCAGGCTGTTATTGGTGTCTTTATGACTACCCCAATCAGGTTGATGCAGCCGCGATTCAACGAATCACCAGTTTTAGAACGAATCCTGGTCGACCAGAATGAGACGTACAAAAGCGGAGGTAAGGGGTGAAATTTAAATAAATTCTTCAATGACACAAGTCGTGTAAGCACCTACAAGTGTTGCTAGCAAACTCCAGAATGTGTAATCCTTCGTGGGAAGGAAATGTATCTCATACTTGCGCGCCTGTGTAAGTGATTAGTAGACTGTCATCGCGTCAATAGAGATTCCGTTTCAGTCCGAAGTATTGTGTAGCACGCATTATTACAAGGTGCGTTGCGTGAGTGCGCCTATCACATCTGGCAAATAAATTTAGTTTGTACGGTATTCAATAACCCACAAGGTGTTTCGTATGTCTGGTGTCTCGAACGAAAAATGAAGTCCTGTTGCTTGAATAGATAAACGCTTCGGTCACTTCGTATGGCAGTAGTGTGAGGTGGCATGTTAGCGAAGTATCGATCTAGTGCTGTAGCAACTCCTTGCGCTTTAAATGTGAGAAACGCGTGATACTTTGCGCAGCACTCCGTTCTAGCCTAACCAGAGGGGCACGCATATACGTTAAATCAGCATTACAAAGGGTCATATTGCCCTAACTAGTCTAGTCAAATGGTCAGTTGATGGTTCCTGATCCCAAGCGAAACACCTGCATAGGTGCGCTGTACCGTCCCTGCAAATCGCTTCCACTCACTACGGTAGTGAGAACAGTAAGATGAGCAGAGATAAAATCCCTTGCATTCAGACGACAGCGAGGCGGCTGTCAAAGTCAACTAGAGCACAGCAAAGCTTGACAGGGTGGAGCCAACAAGAAGCGACCAACCAGATATCAATAACCGAAGGTAACACGGGACGTTACATTCCGGTGGGAAGCTGTGACCTACCTCCTGAAAGAACGAATACCAACTGACAATGAGACTAGTAAAAATGACGTGTTAAAACAAGTGCCAAGGTATAGGTGCAACAAAACGAAGACCGGTGGTTACAAGCGTTCATATAATCGTATCTGAATTTGCCGTTTTACAAAGCTGAAAATTATTGGTGAAACTAGGCACATGAACAAATCCTCTATCTGACAATGAATTCGGAGACAAATTCCTCACGCTTTGACTCCTCACTCCGCGACCAATTTTGGTCCACTCACAGAACGGTAAATATGTTGGGTATTCGAAGCAGACGGTTGGATCAGGCGAAATCATATCAGCGTCAGTCGAAACGACCACATGCTCTATGACTCAACGGGATGGACAAGTAAACAGCCGCCACTAAACTGTTCAAAATTTGCATATCACGCCAAAGAAAAAAAGCTGAACTGCGGAAACTCGATGATTGTGGTTTGCCCATAAAGTTCAAAATAACTGAGTGAGCAACATCTGGTGCACGGAAGGAGGCGTGTTAAATTTATTCCTCGCTTAAATCCTCTGAATGTTTGTCTACGCATACACAGTAAGGTTTGATGACGGTTGTATTTTTCAGACTCCGAAGGAAATGAGGTCAACTGATTGAAAGGAAGTGGTTAACAACAGCTAATTACAAACATATCCATTCGGCTAAAACCTATTTTCACAGATGTCGCAGTTTTGGATAGATGGTGGGCAAACCTACAGCGTCCATCATAATGCTCCAATGATCAGCTGCAGGGGTTAAACGTTTGACGGAGTAGAGGAGGAGTTACCTAAGGATATTGCTCCCCCAATAATGTCATAAGAAAGTTTCGTGCCGTCGGAACATTGATGAACTTCAGTAGGGTGCGTCCGAATGAAGATAATTGAACGGACACGATTTGCGTCTATGCATCGTTCGTCCTTGGGGCGTATATAACGAAGCTGAACAAACATAGAAATGTCTGATTTCAACTAACGCCATTTACCTCATATCCACCCTACAAGTAACCGCAAAGTGCGAGTGGACTGAGCGACTGATCCTATCATAATTTAGTGGAAAGTGACCAAGAACGCGCAATATATATATATATATATATATATATATATATATATATATATATATATATATATATATATATATATATATATATATTTGTCGACGAAGAGGAAACAGTAATAAAAGTAGATCCCACCAGCAGATCTATCGGTTTTTGAGAATGGAACTGTTCCACGGTATTATGCATTGGAAGGATCTTTGGAGTACTCTCGGTTTGAGAATAGACCGGACTCTGTCGCTAAACCCGACGTATGTGGAGCGGTAATAAAACAGACCAAGTTTGGTGCCACATGGTCCGACAGAAAATGTGAGAGCCCTATTCCAGGGAATCACACCATCACCAAAACTACCATTAGTGAATCTGGACGCGATCACTGGTCTTTCTAAGCACGTAGAAAAGTACGCTTTCATCAGTTGCTTCCACACAGATAGGATGCCTCCACGCCACTTGTGGAGGTCAGGAGTTCTACCGAAGCTGCTAATATCACGCGGAACAACTTGAAAACAGTTACTATTACAAACCTCAATATTGTGAGGTGGCGGTTCGACATGCTTTGGTATAGTAGGCAACTGGATGGGCATGAAGAACCAACCAAACCGTGCTTGAAAGCGATCCTCCAAAGGTATGTTCTTGTAATGCTCACAGGGACGGCACCTACTATGATTCACAACAAACTGCATAAGAAAAAGCATGGAATCTGTCTGAAGCATCAACTGACCGTACTTCGGATAATAATTGAGCCGAATGCGATTCGGCGGCACTCTCTAGTTGGCTGTTCACCTTAAGTCCGACAACCTATCTATCTTCATATACTGCACCAGCAGAACATTTTCTTTTGGTAATTATTGAGACCTCTCATAGCTTGTAATGGGGACGAGGTTTTGAATCGTTCCAACTTACGTGCTTCAGCTGCAGATGACATTGCTTAGCTTATCAATGCACTCTAACGGCATTTGCAGATGAACCAGCTGACACTGCCACGAATATGGCCGTAGGGCACTAGTGTGGAGAACCCATAGGGCGTGCAGGTGGAGAGAACACAATGAATCTCGAACATCGATCAGTTGTGATAAGAAATAGTCACTTCTCGTGCCATCAAAAATAGAGCACTTCGCTACACATTAAGAGTTCATGCAAACAATTCACTAAGATCAGCCTGTATCTAAGGAACTGGAGAGTACCGCAACTTAAACTAATGAAAGCCAGTCACGATAAGGAATTCTCATTGGCTGTGTTACTGGATTCTCTACATAGATCCTGCTAAGGGCAAACGATACATCCATTGGCTCAGTCCACAAACAAAGAATAATTGCAGGGGAATTCGCGATGAGCTAGATATCCACAAGATATATAGCTACCATGAAGTGGTGGTATCAACTGTCTTTCTGATCTACTCAGACGTGTATCCAACGCACATGTCAACCGCACACCTAACGGTGATGCCGACAATTACGCAAGCCGTAGTGGGAACTGGAGACGTCAGAGCAAAGATGTCACTTGGGTTACAGGAGTAACCGACAACCAACTATTATAGCACATGAAAAAAGCAGGTAGTGAATGGCAGTATGCATTACACATCACGAACAACAAAGGGGATACTTTATGTGCTCCAATGGATGGCATGTAGGGGATTTGAAACGCAGCATGCGAACGGTGAGCGAAACATAAAAGTATTCATCCAGTAGCGCCGCTTTCCTTACAACTGCAGCTTGCAACACAAGTTGTGCGTGTCCTAAAGAAGTACTTCAGAACTCCCCAAATCACGTGACAAACTGTGAGAGTGAGTGATCACAGGTGCCATTTTGAAACACTCGTCAAATGAATGGATTGCGCCGCGCAAACTTTAATGTGTACAATGCTTCATGTTGCACTGAAACTTGGCCAGTTCGATCACTGGGAGAGTAAGTGAAACAGATGGACATTAATAGTCGATCATCCCAAACAACTCACTATGTTATAGGATTATGCAAGCACAAGAACGATACGGCTTTACCCGACGAAGCAAGCGGCTATCCTGCCGTAAGTGAACAGATCAGTTGATTTCACCTGTACGCTGATTGGTTCGTATTTGGCTACACTAGAGAGGGTTTGTCAGACTTACTCAAGGGAAGAATCTCATGAATGCAGAAGCGTCGTTAGTTATGGTAGTGACCTAGTTACTTACATCGAGGTATCCAAATGCTAGTTATGCTGTCATTTCGCTTAGCTTACTTTGTTGGGTAGACCATTTGTCCCTCAAAGACCGCGTTCTACGACATGGTGTCATAGAGTACAAAGGCAAGATCGTCGAACAGTGCTCAATTGTTGTGGCTGCATCGACCACATCTTCACCTTGCGTCAGTTGTTGGAACACCGTCACACATATTGGCGGCCCACCGTAGTCGTGATCCTCGACATCAAAGATGCCTTCGATTCGGTTGATCGATGTGCACCTTGAAATTGTCTACTCAGGAAGGGTGTGCCCGAGAAATATGTAAATATTATCCAAGCATTATACGCGAGTAGTACGGGCAGAGTGAGGGCTTACGGCAAGCTGTCGCCACCCTTCAATATCTCCAGCGGTGTGAGAAAAGGATGCCCGCTGTCACCTTTCCTCTTCAACCTCGCTATTGACGAAGTCATGGAGATTGCATTTACAGGACCTGACGTAGAAGGTGTGGAGCTACTCCCAGGAGAACGACTTATTGACTTGGAGTATGCGGACGACATTGCTCTCATCTGTGACAGCTCCCAGACGTGCCAAGCCGCGCTGGACAGATTAGCACTGGCTGTCAGCCGCTTCGGGATTTGCTTTGCACCATCGAAATGCAGAGCGTTCCTCCAAGATTGGCAGAGATCACCTCCTGCGCTGACCCTTGGTGGGGATCAGCTAGAAGTCGTTCAAAAATCCAACTACCTGGGAAGTTGTATCAGCGCCGTTGGGATCAAAGACAAGATCAAGAACCGGATAGCGAAAGCTCGGAGTGCTTTTGCTAGTCTTCATCACCTATGGCGGCGGCGCGACATTACTCTCGCCCTGAAGGGTAGAGTGTGCAATGCAGCGGTACTTTCGTCCTTACTGTACGGTTGCGAAACCTGGCCCCTAAGATCGGCGGACATAAAGAGGCTAGCTACGTTCGACCACCGATGACTTCGCAGTTTGGCTCATATCTGGTGGGAACACCGCGTGAGTAACGAGAGTGTTCGACGCCTTGTTTACGGCCCAGGAAAGGGAATGAGCCGCTCAGAACCGTCATTGCACGCACCAGGCTCCGATGGCTGGGCCACGTGTTGCGCATGCCAGCCCATCGACTTCCACAAGGTGCGTTGTTTGCGTGTTAGGTGTGTGGATGGAAGAAGAGGAGAGGTTGCCAAACGATGACTTGGTCGAGAGGAATGAAGGCCCTCACTTCGGTGCTGGCCTCGGTTGGAGCGTCACGGCTCCCTGGTTGGGGTGCAAAAGACGATGAACATGTTTGGCTGGAAACACTTGTTGACATGGCAAGGAGCCGGCCTTAGTGAGGTTCCTGCTGTGAGTTTCTTTGTCCCTCCCCATCTCTTTTAGCCTCCTTCTCCACCTACGATCTCATTTCGTAGCGTAAAACATAATAATTTTTCTTTTTGCCTATTGCCGGCTGGTAGCTTACCGTAACGATGCCAATCCGTTGCTGGTAGCTCAGCTGACATGCAACTGTTTTATTTATTTTCCTTTGCCTTTATGTATTGCGGCACAATAGCTGAGGTGTTTTCCCACCTCTAGCTGGCGTGCATAATGATGATGATGAATTGTTGATTGGAGCGCAACCAGCCGTGTAAACACCTGCCCCATTGAACAGATATCTTCGCAAGTCTTCGAGTGTTTAATGGGCAGCATACTGGTACATGTACATATACAATCCATAGATTGTTAAAAAAAGGTTGGCCTGCCCACAAATTTTGAGCACATTTACTGGACAAAGTACCTCAACTAAACTAGATTCACTAGGAGATCGAGGAGTACTATGGATTAAAATTCTTCGGCTTAGTCGTATATGAGTTTCTAAAAGCATTGGATAATGATATTAAATAAGATAATTGCCAACGTGAAGGCAGTGTGGACACGTACTTATTAGGTTGATCGCGAGTGGCCTTGAATAGGTACCGTCTCCCTTCGAAAGTGGACAATCATTCGCTGAAAGTGTGCTGACTTGCTTAACTCCTTGAACTAATCGGTTAACTGGAGTGGCACTGTCCAGGTGACTCTAAGTCCCTCTCCCATCGTTGCACTCCACGACCGACGGTTTCGTCTTTGTTTAGACTCATCAGGTAGAAATAGCCGAGCTGGAAGTGGAACCCGACGCATAGTGCTTGGCGGCTATCGCCATGATGGGAGAGAGCCACACCGAAACCCTCCACTTCGGTGACGGTCCCAGTGACCGTATTGGCAGAGGCTGACTTCAAAGTCAACTGATGCCAAGAGTGAGATTGCGTGTCGCAATCCAACACACACGGCGCGTGCTCCAAAACCCGAAACTCTGACTCTAAGGAAGGATAATTGTTACAGATCAGGCGAACTTCGTTTCAGTACCTTCCTGACGAATAATTGAAAAAAGATCTAGACCCGATCCCCTTAATTTTTAGTCATGAGGTGCACATTTAATGGGTTATGGGCACAACGCGACTGCCTTCGAGTACGAAACAGACTCATCCTGACCGGTGTTAAAAGCACATCCGTATGTTACTCATTGTTGCCATTCGCTTCATGATAGATCGTCCATGAGCTATTAGCTTGATACTAATGCCACTGCAGCTTTTAATCCTAGAATTTTGATCAAATAACTCGGTTCGGACATAGCATTTTAACCTTAATAAAAGCTATTCAAATTGATACACGTTTGCTAACGAAAACAAGTAAGGCTACACAGCAGGATAGAAACCAAGAGTACTGAAGACAACGAACCCACCGAATGCGGTTTCAATATGTCATTGGGTTTTGAAACATCTTGTACGAACTTTTCCAAGTGCTTAAAAATATAGTAGCCGGTAGCTGAGAAGTCAAGGGAGTATGGCGCTTGAGGCAAAGTTTCGCAGCCCACTTCTGCAGATTGGTTGTGCGACGTACGGCATGGCGTTATCAGTTGACCAATATCCGGCACATGTGTTACATTTTTCGGTACAATTTGTTGTTGCCCATATTTCTTCGCTGTAATGGCGTCGCCTGGATTCAAAAAACGGTGCTGGATCAGACCAGCCGCAGACCCCCAAAGTCACCATAATCTTGTTTGAGTGTAATTTTGATTTTGGAAAGTTTCATCGAGCTTGCTCGTGGTCGATTCATTTAACAGTGCGTCGTCGATGATCGTTGTGGACTCACTTTCCATCGCACATCCCAATCCTATCGGGAAATACGTCGTTGTATTCCGCCGAACAAAGGCAGACGAAGCTTCAAAAGGACGGCTTCTTCGATTCTCATTCAATTCATACGGCACAAACTTATCAAGCTTTTTCGATATTTAAATCTCGTAAAGGTTTGCAATTCGCCACTTGCGGTAATGCTAAATCAGAAGCAACATCTCGAATAATCTTTGCTCGTTGTCCACTCCCGAAGGTGGACCTCGTCACCATTTCTAAATTTTTGAAGCTATCATTCTACAGTATGATCATTATTGCATATGTGACCAAGTGCACTGTTAATATCAAGGGCTCTCGCGGCTGCCTTTCGACTGAACTTAAGTAGAAACAAGAAAACTGCGCGAATTCGTCGTTTGTTCGTGCTGTATTAAGTGTTTTATATAAGTGTAAAATGTGATACTGAGCTAGATTAGCACTATGATAGGGTGAAAAACGCGCTTTCAAATAGTAAAGGACGTCGAAACAACTTTACATATATTACTTCAAACACATCTGTTAAAACTTACCTTCCAAAAGCAGCATTAATTTTAGTAACAACCTAATAAATTGTTCCGGCAACTAATCTGCGGTTGGTTGCGGTCGCCAGTGCATAAAGTGACAAAGTCATTTGTCCAACTCACTGAAAGTATGCAGCAACCGGCCACAGGTTATTTCATATCAGCAGTGCAGTCTTGTTTTGAGTTGCCTCTAGTCAGCGCTGGCTTTGGAAAAGATTAAAGAAGCAGTCTCCAGTTAAGGAGACAAAAGCAAGTTTAGATGTGGCTTATCACCTTATACGATAAACCGTTGAGTAGCATAGCATAAGTGCATACATTCGGATGGGTCCTCTTCTTTGAACGGGTAGCTGAAGGGCACAACCTGTGTAACAGCATCGCCGTTATTGTACGTTCATCTTCCAACATTTCTCATCTACCTCATTCCTTTCATTATCATGTCGATTAGCAGAGGCTAGCTGTGATTTTACCGGCAAGTGATCAGATGGTGCGTAGAAGTGCAGATTTGATATTTCAAGGGATCCCCGCATGGAAGCTGGTACTCAGAAGACGGTTCTACGGATGATCGTGTTCCTCCACTTGAATGTTCGGCTATGTCTGCATTTATCATTACGCTCAACTTCTCCGTCCTTCTAATACATGTAACTGATCATTCGCTTAAAAACCCGTTGGGGAATCGCATGGAAAAACTCGAAAATTATCTCAGTTATGCGATTCATCTGTACAAATTCATCAAATCACATAGCTGGACAATAACTTGCACTATCGAGAAATACGTCATTTTTACCTATTTAAGGAATTAAGTTGATTTTTAAACCGAGGACACTATTTTACCTAGGGTTTTATGACGTCCATGCAGTAGCAAACCGTTCAGTAAGTGACGATCACTACTTTGCATATTGTCTGAGTTGATGTGTGCAGCCTCAAAAATGTGCATAGAAAGTATTAAAGTTGTAATATATATGAAGTCATCGACCTTAGTGACTCACGGCTTTATCGTATCGCCGTGCACCTCAGTGGATGTGAGGAAAACACACTACTTAAATGGATCCCAGAGAATCTCTGCTTGTGAGTGGTACGATTTATGAGATCAATTAGTTATTAGGAAGTGACCAAATGTAAGGTGTCCTTTCATCCTCTCAGTGTGTGCAGTCCGGACTGTGGTAGCAACAGTGCCTTCTTACTATAAGACGGACGGGAACGCTGGTCCGGCTG
>OX104063.1:224510967-224707428 GCA_944474145.2 Dicrocoelium dendriticum
CTCGATCTCCACTTCTCTGTACCCGATTTAGAACGGTCAGGAGTCGTTCGAGAGCTCTCGACTTGCTTGTTCTGGGCTGTGTCAATCGGCTCGGCCTCGGTCCTGTGGGCTGCGCTCGTGGCGTATATGTCTGATTTATTGCGCTGTCCACATGTTCCCGCTCCGTAGTTCCGGGCCCAGGCTCGTCGCTAGCCGTCCTTCTCGATCCGCTCTCAGCTAGCTCCGAAGAGCTCCCCCGAGGCATTCTTGGAAGCGGCCCCTCTACAAACGTGTGGGTTCGAGTGCGGTAATTCAACGGTTTTCAATTCAGTAGGAGAGTAGCACTTATTCCCTTCGGGCTATTGTCACACTGTGCTTTCAAAGGCTGCGCTGGATCGTAATATCCGAGTACGGGTGCGTTGCTGTTACGATGCCTAATAGTCGCAAACGCGGTTTCCAGTTATTTTCTTCAACTCCACCTTACTCGTTTTTGAGCTGGCTTGCTAATCGGCGTCATGATATCAGCGAGTCTTGGCATGGAACGGCTCAAATAAATCACTATACCCATTAAAAAGATAGATTTCCTTCACGTCGTTACGGAGCGACATCTTTCGTATTGTTTTACTTTTCCCTGGATCAACCCTGATTCATCCGGTTGTTAGCAAATGTCAATAGAAAATAACCTCATCTGTCCGAAGTTCAATTTCCTCACGTTTGAACTTGATATTCTGTTGCACACAGTGCTGCAAGAAACGGTGGAGATTAGCGTCATGCTCTTCCGTGGAGCCTTAAATCATAACATCGTCTACCACACGTTACACCATCTAAATCGTTTACCGCTTGCAACAACCGTTTCTGAATACTTTCGCCAGAAACCTTTAAACCAAACGGTAAACGCAGCCAACGGCAACGCCCGATCGGTGTGGCAAATGTTGTAATGAAACTTGATTCTTCACCAAGAACCATCTGCCAGAATAGGGAAGAAAGTTATGACTCCGTGAAAGACTTAGCTTTGGTCAAACGAGGCAAAATGTCTTCTAGGGTCGGTAGAGCATAATGTTCACTACGCATGGCCTCATTCAAGGGTTTCGGTTCAGTACATACGCGCAGTTCGCCCCTCTTCAGTTGGCTCGTCAACTTTGGCAACCGCACCCTTCCTTACTTATTTGCTCAACTCATTGCAGAACCTGTTATGCAGCGCAAACGGTTCTAGTCGGCAGCACAGTCGGTTGTATCAAGGGATCTAACGACAAGTGAGCGGTCCCCTCAAAATTTCCCAAACCTGGGCTAAACACAGACGGATACTTGTGAATAACACCGGTTTCTCACTAGCAAGCATGCGCGAAACGATCAGGATCAAAAATAACAAAACCAAGAGGCTGAATGGAATCAATGTTGAGAATCAGCGTGAGCTCCTCTTCCACGACCACAAACTCCAGTCGATGTGAGGTTCCGTCACTTGAGTTAACCACAGTCAAACCAGAATCTACTTCGGTTTAATGTGGATAAATGTAGAGTGCGGCACTTACGGCACCAGCTGACTTGCTGATACAAAATGAGGAACAAGCAGCTTCAAACGTCTTCTGACGAAAAGGATCTGGGCATTTTGGTCCAGACGAACCTTGACTTTTCGCACCAGGCAGAAAAGGCGTCAAGAAAGGGCATGAAAAACTTGGGCCTCTTAAGACGTGCATTCGGACGACTTGACCCCTCGATTTTTCAACAGTTTCTAGGCTCATACAAAAGTCCACATGTACAACAAGCAATACAGGTCTGGTAGCCATGGCTGAGGAGAAATCTTATCGTATTGGAGATACCCTGATGCCGGGCAACCAAGAATGTCGATGCTTTGTATCATTAGTTGTATGAACGAAGGCTTCGATGGCTCGGGGTCTTCAGCGGGCAATAGCGGCGATTGTGTGAGGAACTCATTTAGACTTACAGATTTTGAGAGATCCCAAGCACATGGTACCGCATTTTCTAGAGCTCAGTCACAATAGTAGTCTGAGAGGCCACCATCTCAAGCTGGAAGAGTAATACAGTCGTTTGCAATGCCGTCAGAATTTCTTTTCCGTACTAGTTTACTTATCGTGGAACGCTTTACCGAAATCTGTCATCTGTGCTTCCACGATGGTAGAGTTCAAAGCCCGAGTTGACAGTGTACTCATTTCGTTGACCATATCACATGACTCACCGCCCATGCCTAAACACGAGTGTCTATTAGAGACTTCAGCGCCCGTCAACTCCCAGAATACGTTCCACCTTTTTCACCTCCTGTGTTCACCAGGTGGCGGCACGAATTTCACCAACGTCCCAATTGTCGTCATTCCTTATAGACGTATGATGGACCTACAATTTATAGCATGTATACCGCGATGAGTCTAAGATGTGAACTAACTTCTGTCGACAGTTTCCATAGTTTGAATTTCCACCATGACCATCCTATGGGACCTATTAAGATGTAGGTTTTTTACCCGTTTGCAACCATTGTTCCATTGTCGGATTGTAGCTGAGACCTTGGGGTGGAGTCTGGAGCCATCCGACATACTCAAGCAATCTTGGTCGCATCGGAGATACACTGAGGATAGTACTTTCTGGGTATAATGTTAACAGCAGCACCCGTGTCTAACTGGAATCGTACGGTCCTACTTTGGATCAAAAGACTTGCGTAGACAAAATTTTGTGATAACCGAGTCACATTGCCAATTGAATGTTCTGGGTTTGTGGGTGGCTTGTCACAAACGAGCGCAGTCACATTGGTTGACTGGCAGCAACCAGAAAAGTGGTCCCTTTTCCACATTTGGAGCATTTCCGTCCATAAGGTGGACACAGTTCGCGGTGCTCGGGTGTCGCGCAGTGCAACATTTGCAGATCTCCTGTCTCACGTTGATAGCCTTCGTTATTTTGCCTCCGGAAACAGCACATAATTCTGCGTCAGTTGCGAGTTTCGTTTGTTGATACTGATAGGTGGTCGAGGACTCATTGTTGCAGACATCGATACACCACTGGAGCGATAAGTGGTGTTGTCGCAAAAGCCGCTTTGTCGTGCTTTCATCATTGGTTCCTAGAAAAATCCGATCGCGAATGGGACTGTTGCACATACATTTACAAAATTGCAGGACCAGGCCAAAATCTTCAGCTCAGTGATGTACGCGTTAACGGATTCATGTGGGTCTCTTCTTCGCGTAAAGAAAAGATAGCGCTGGCAAGTCTCGTTGGTGTGGCCTTCGCAAAATGCACTGAAATTTTCAATGACCATCTGCAAATTATTGTGATCTTTGTCTTCGTCGTAGTACAATGTCTCTAGCATGCAGCGCACGTCATCCACGGCTGTGTGTTGAAACATGGCCAAGCGATATGCAAACGGTTGCTCGCCCAAACATACTGGCCTGCTGAAATGCACCCAGTTGCTTATCCATGGACGCCAATTACTTGCCAAGTTCCGTACATCCATGTTCAAAGTGGCAGGCATTTGAACAACCGGTGGTGATCTAATCAACATCTGAGTGCGGCCGGTGGGGTTCGTCTTAGTCTTCTCTGACACCATGTCGCAGAACCCAATCCTTCAGGGACAAGCTTTTATTCGACAAAGTCGACTGAACGAAAACCAGCAGATCTGTTAAGTCAAACTCCTCGACATAGATTGTCCGTTCACTTCCATAACTAACGACCCTTATCAGTTGATGAGTTTCCTCCTTCGACTCAGTTAAGCCAGGCATTGTCAACCTTTATTCAACCGTGGCCCCCATTTGAACGTTTCCAGTACTCGTGCCCCCCCCCCAAATCTTGCTCCCCAAAATATCAGTAGTCCGCAGCGCCATAGGTAAATATGTGATTTTCAGGGATCCTATTTGTATCTTTTGTTACAAAGACTAAATTGTTAGTGCCACTTTCCTCATAAACCTCATTCTTGAACTTTTATAGCCTCAAAATAGCATTCATTTTGCAGCAAAAGCAAACCACCTATCTGAAACTCCACAAAAGTCATCATTAATATTTAACATAGTATGTACTTACTGTCAGTTTTTAACTAAAACGTGATATATTAAAAGGTATAGTAACTTATTAACAAGATTTTTGTCGAAATGTAAATGCAGGCGTTGAGCCAGACGTCTTTGAGCAAGCTGATGTCCGGGTCCAGACTTGACATCGAGAGTCGAATACCTCCTCTTTCTGTGATTTTCAATCTGTTTTTACTTTGTGTTAGAAAAAGCATTGTGCCAAATCCACATCAACCAAGTATGCGAACGGAAAAGCAAGAAAATATCTTTCAGGTATTTCCAACAATCTGGGAGATCTGTCAGGAGAATAAGTCCTTATCTAAAATCTCATTTATATTGCGGGTATCTGGATTTTCCTGGTGTGTTACTTTGAAGCTCTATAAGAATTCCCTGGATGTAAACCGCAACATTGCAGGGCTGTAAAGCAAATGGATCTAAAATCCAAATCGGGATTTCCATGTCAATCTGGTCATGAAGCCCGTCTTTCATTAGCTTTCGGAGTTGTTTTAAATGGCTGGCGTACACAATCAGGTCTTCACCTTTTAACTCCTTCAAGACTGTAGGTCGCTACAGGGAACTGCGAAAACTTCCGACGTCTGATGATTTGAGCACACACTTCCAACTTTCTAGGAAAGACAATAATAGTTTCTTTGTTTACGATGAGAATACACAATTTGCCTTGGAGGATTTTATTTAATGAGTTGAGTTTTTCTAAAAATTCAGCCAGATACAAAACGTCTGGCATAGTAGTTAACAGTTATCCTTCATAACCAGTTCCAGAAAGAAATGTGATGTCCCAGACTGGGAGAAAATGGAGACAAATGCCCATGGAGATTCATCTAACTGCTGTATTCAACAGTGGAAGATAGAAATCTTCACTGTTTCCTCACACAACTGCTCGAAAAGGCGATCATGAAGAAGTTGCGAAATGATATTCTTGACTACTATTAGTAGAGTTGACAGTGAATCGTTTAAACGCTCTCCTAATTTCCTAACCACTACGTGCTCTCGCTGAATCACATAGTGAATTGTATGAACAGGGGGAAGAACATTCTTCTGATGAGCTATGGATCCTTTATATATTCCGACCGTTGCGTCAGCATCATCTGTTGCACATGCAACTGTGTTATGTATCAGCATGGAAATTTCAGTCGGATGACCATTGACTGCCGGATGATTGACATTCCTGCTAAACTTCAGAATCAGCAACTTAATGGTGTAACCAGATTTCCGTACTGGAAATTAGGTCCCAAGTATTCGTGATCGGCGTACCCGAAGTTCGGTACTTTTACTGAGGAGCCCTTGGGCGTTAGTATACATACATGAAAGTTTCGTAAATTTCAGCAGTCTAAGTGATTGTGTAATTAATATCTGAAGTTTCACCGACCAGTGAGTGGTCGACGACTAGACCAAGCAACATGGAATATCATTCTAAGGAGTAAGAAATTTGATATCGATCGAAAGGAACTAGCACTGACTGATGAGTAGTGAGGACTTTGGCATAATTCAGCTGATGCATAATCGCCACTCCCAATCCGCAGGCTTAGGCTAGTCTGGGAAAGCACCAGACGTCGGCGTTTCGACCTTATGGGTCTCATCAATGGTGCGCCTCCCAGCGGACCGCTGCCGGGTTCCGCCCCCATGACTTCAGGATGCCATCAGCTAGTGCCACTTCGCCATGGGTGAAAGTCGCGGACCTGCGTGATTGACAGTTTACTTTCATGTAGCCCGTCTCATCTTCCACTGCCATGCCAGTTACGAACTGTGCAGAGGACAATGACTAGTCTCACGAGCTAGGACTTTCCGCATAGCGCCAATGCACCGCATAGGATTTAGAAGCTATACTAACACCTTTTATAGTACTGATAAGTAGTGAGGATTAGCTGCATTGTGCCAAAATCCCTACTACTCATCAGTACTATAAAAGGTGTTAGTATAGCTTCTATGCGATGCATTGGCGCTATGCGGAAAGTCCTAGCTCGTGAGACTAGCCATTGTCCTCTGCACAGTTCGTAACTGGCATGGCAGTGGAAGATGAGCCGGGCTACATGAAAGTAAACTGTCAATCACGCAGGTCCGCTGCTGTCACCCATGGCGAATTGGAACTAGCTGATGCCATCCTGAAGTCATGGGGGCGGAACCTGGCAGCGGTCCGCGGGGAGGCGCACCACTGACGGGACCCATATGGTTAAAACGCCTGCGTCTGGTGCTTTTTCAGACTAGCCTAAGACTGCTGATTGGGAGTGGCGATGAGGAATTAGCTGAAATACTACTGACTTAGGGAGAAATGCTATCCGCTCTCCTGCGTCAACAAGGTTTCTTTTCTCACGTTATACTAAATGAACAGGGTAATTTTGACTTGGGCTAGTGACCGGCAGTCGGAGATTTCACGCTATCCAGTTCCGAATGGGATCACTGCGATGGTTGAGCTATCCAGGATGTACAGCGGTCAGCAACACTTGTAAGAGAACACTACAACGGCCACTTTGCGGAATCAAAATACGAGTTGTGAGCTATATGTAACGGTTTGTAGGCACTTCGCAGCAGACACTACTCGAAGTGCAGCGCGGCAGTTTTCCTGCAATTGCATCTCAGCGCGATTGTGGTAGTTGTGGTGGCCGAGGCCAATATAAACGGGTCCCAGTAGAGCCTGTGCGCTACAGTCCAATAGTACACAGAGCAATCTAGACGACATACAAGTATCGAAGAATTATAGAGAAAGTTTGCTAGAGTAAATCACTCCGTCAAAAGAGTTACTCTGCATTGCCTTCTAGTTAATAAAACACGATGCCAATATTGGCAAAATCATCCGTTACTGAGTAACTCTGCTCAGCCAAACTGGGCACTACGGCTTATATTGCGTCAGTGCGGAACCAATCGTCTGCCATCAAAATGATGCCTACGTACCCGGACACAAGGTGGGGTTCCTAAAAAAACACCACTCAGGAGAGAGCGCGCTTGAGCATTCCATAGCTTAGATGCTAGTTGATCACTGCCGTAGGGATCTCTGAGAGCAAAACCAAAATCGCCATATCGATCAGTGCATAAACGCTAAGCACAATCCACATTTGTCCGTTTTCATTAGTGCGATCTTCGGTTCGGCCTTGTGTCATCACTTCACGTTGATTGGTCTAAATTTGTCTTCAATTTATCATTACCCGGTCAAATCCAACCTTTGTTTGGAACACCCATAACGCGCTACCCGGAACCAGATTTGAATTGCTCATTTAACCTTTAAATTGTCCGCGGAATTTTCCATCGAACATCATTTCTACATTATCTACTGTAGATATGTCAGTTTTGAATAATAAGCTGGCAGAAATTTTGTTCAAACGATTTCAAGGTCACTGAGGACAGTTTGAATACAAACGACGAGATCTCACGCAGGAAATTTTACATCAGCTGGAGTGATGAAGAAACGTTCCGACAAAACTTTGCCTTTATGATTAGATGCAAATTCCGAAGATTCAGTTCAGTGTTATGTGGTCGTTACTCGAGCAAGTGATGACAAAGAAGCCTACACGTTTTGTCTACTCATTTGTGTTGTTGATGGTACCAATATAGTATATTTACGGTTGCTAATTCAAATCGCTGAATATGCGCCCATTTGGGTACATGGAGCTTATGTTGATATGACTTGATTGTGTAACTAATCTCAGGTGACTAATTCAACTGTGGAGATGTGAGTGACATCTGATTTGATTTCCATCCGCTGAGCCCGTGTCTGTTTCGTTCTGCTGCTGGAGGTCACACGTCAGGTATACATTGCAGTTTTCCGCACACCGCGTAAACCAATACGATTTCTATTTTTTCGTCTCGCTTCACCCGATGGAACCACCTGCAAATCATTCAGGAGCTACACTGCTTATAAATGCAGTCCAAGCTTCCATGGCGACCACCTGCCCATTGCGACTAGTCAAAAATATCCCAAACAATTTTCCTATATTTTCTCATTGGTCTTAACATGTCTATGACGTCCACCTGTCTAACGCAACCGCAAGCACGAATTCGTGGTCCCCAGGCGTTCTAGCACCTGCTGAAGGCGACCACCACTAGCACGACTGGCCGAGATTGCGAGTAGAGGTGTCATGAAAGTCTGCAACCGTATCGCACAGATAGCTTAGATTTCGTTTCAAGGTGTCATAATTGCCCCAGAAATTACACCATATGCCCTGCACTGATTCAGTATGACTCAAGTTCACGCATTCTGTGTCTCGTTTGATTTCTTATAGGCTTTTTAATACCCCGCTGTTGCAATTGATCAGTTCGTGTTGCGCAGCTCCCCAGTAACACTGGTTTATTCGCACGCCCAGGGATCACACTGCCTTCACACCAGAATTGCCCAATGACCCATTACCCCTCTGGATATCACTCTAGGTAACTAACGCACGTATCCCGCTATGGGCTGCCCAGTGAACCAGTCTGATGGAGTCATGTTACCCAACAAAAGAGCCATGGGACTCCCCTCGCACACTGTGGGTTTTGTGAGGCTATTGTGCAGTCGCAAGTACTGTGACTAACACTTTCTGTGTGTGTTTGTTTGCCTTGTAACCAGTCGGTTGTCAGCACTGAGCGGATACTGTTGAGGTACATCCTTACTGAATATTCAGATTCGTTTTTATAGTTCTTTTTGAAGATTCTTAAGAAGCAGCAAAGACAAAGGCATTAACACTTGAGGAAAGAATATCAGTAATTTGACAAAGTCAAGAAGGAAAATGTTCGCGTAGATTGGAGGAAATTTTCGGAGTAGGAAAGACACAAAACTTGTAACTTTAAAGGGGAAGTGGAGTTTGTAAATAACTTTGAGAACAACGCACCAAGAATGGTAGAAAAATGGGTAACGGCGCGAGTCAGCACTGGCGAGAAAAATGCCATTATCTGGACCCATGATTCAAGAATAAGCATTGCACATTGCAAAAGAAGTGCAAAACCCAGACTTTAAAGTAGCAAACAATTGGCTGCAGGTATTCATCCGTAGATACCCTGGTGTTTGGTAAGCAATCGGGCGAAAGCAGCGGCTCAAATATGTGTGTTGCATCCGACTGGACAGCAAAATTACCCGAAATATGTTTTGGCTACAAAGCTCAATGCATTTTTTATTTAGATGAAACTGATTTGTTATTCAAAGCGATTCTAATAAAAGATTTTTTGTCTAAGGAGAACAATGCACAGGTGGGATAGAAAGCAAGGAGTGTATCACAATTATGCTGTGCCTTTAGTGATTGGGAGATCAGCCGACTCACACATTTTAGAAACAGCATGAAATAACTACATGCAGTTTACAACAATAATAAATAGGCATGGATGACTGCAGCTACTTTTAAAGATTAGCTTCAGTTTTGACAAAAAATACAGAAAAAAGCGTAATGTACTATTTGTTGACAATGCCACGTGCCATCCCAAATTCTAGCTACTTAATGTCAAAGTGCAGTGCCTGTCACCCAAAAACATTGCGTTAGTTTAACCCCTGGACCAGGGTGTCAATCAAGCACTTAAATTGAAGTTTAGGAAAATACAGCTTTTGCATCTGATTACGATCATGGAATCCCACAGATATGTCCGGAACTGAACTCATGAAAGGAGTAAATTTATTGGACATCGTGTTCTGGATAGCTGCCGCATGGAAGGAGTTGGAGAACTCAACGATCTCTAAATGTTTTTCTAAAGTGGGTTTCCTAGTCTTACAGAAATAGATGCTGAGACAGCAATTTAAACTGGACCTGAAACACATGAGCAAATTGTACCTCCTTCAACCTCTGGTGCTTTGGATCCTCTTTCAAAGGAATCGTTTGGAAAGCAACTGGCTGACAGCCATATGGTTGATTCTTATCTCCAAACCTGTAACACAACAGAAATAAACTGAGACCTGCCTATGACATCAATTTTAGCAGCTGAGAATGTGAATAGTGAATCAGATGACGAGCAGAAACAGAACTCTACAGACGTTCTGAAAATGTATATATTCACAGACGCATAGGGTGCTGTTGATACGTTGCGCTCCTACGCAATACACAGTGGACACACTGAGATACTTGAACTTATCATGAACGTGATGCGAAAACTAAAATCATCTTTCATTTCAAGTGCAGAGCAGCAGACCACTGTACTTGATTTTTCCATCTGATGGAAAATGATCATGACAATAAAAAGGTTGGTACGATTTTCCAAAGGTTTTGTATTTCGATGATTTGCAAGTCATTTTTCAAAACGTTGACTCAGAAACTGTAACTTTATTGTGTTATTATTACTCATATAGCCCACATTGTACACTACTACTGTTGTTGCTTTAATTAGAAGCTCAAACTGATTGTAGAAGCCGTCGGTTTACAGATCTCGTTGGCGAGTTGAAAGTCCAACACACATGTGGGGTCGATCATGAGTAGTGTCTCCTATGCATGAACCTGTCCATGGCTACCACCTGTCCAAGGCACCCACTTTTTGTCGGTCCCTTGAGTGGTCACCTTGGACAGGTGTGAGCGTACTTCGAGCGCAATGCCGAGAACAAACGTTTATTTATTTATTTACTTACCCTCTTCTTTTACTTGTGCAAACGGAAACAGGCAACCGTAAGACCACAGCGCATTCTAGGGAAGTATTTAACATTTACTCATTGCAGTTTTCATTCTATTCCATTATTGTTCATTTTTTCATGGCTGCTCACGACTAGGCCGATCCGGTGGGGTATGTATTGAAGCTTCCAAGATAAATAATTGCACCCACGCACGGCGAATTGCCACAGATCCACCGGAGAGAAAAAATAGATGCTGGACCAAAAGTTAATCTTCATGTTGACGGCCGATGACATATAACAGCGGACATTAAAAGAATATTCATGGTGACGGCCTACTGCTTTCAAACAGCGGCCAAAAACCCAGTCAACATAATGACGGCTCACTCGCCTTTAATCCACATCAGCACATGACCAGATGTGGCTTGGAAATGGAGATGAAACCTCTCGAAGGACAACCCCGTATGGAAGCAGGTTCCCAGATGACGGTTCCACGGATGGTCGAATTACTTCACTTGAACTTCTCGTCATGCCTAGAATTTTTCCAACGCTCTACTTTTCTCATTTTTATTACATTTAAATAATTGATCGCTAAAGAAACTTCCTTGGGACCTACATTGCAAAATTCAAGAAGCCTCCTCTATCATCCTACGTAATAATCAGACAACGCAGTTGGTCTGCATCTAGCACCGTCGAGAAATATATACTTTATTTATTTACTTAATAACCCCAAACAAACCATAAGAGTCAAGATGCTCCCACCTTGTCAACAGCATACCGTCACAAACAGCTGGCTATGGTGCAGAGTTAAGGCGGTATCGGCGAGACAGCTTCCCTGCGTCTTTCACTGCGCAGCGTTTTAATCAGCCATAACCCCGCAGGTAACTAAGCCTCAAACACACTGTAAGCAGGTAGTCCGACTACGAGACGACAGCAACCAGACAACTGGCGTCGACTGCGGGCCATGTCCTGTAACAACTCGAGCCAAGCAAAAGGCGGGTCATGTGGGCTTTAGCCTGGGAAGCAACACAGGTCAATAGTGTCCAATTTTGCAGCCAATGTTTCGATATGTCGTTGCCAAGTTAACTTTTGCCCACCTCGAGTCTTGCGCCACCATACATCTGGAAAAGAAAACAAGGCACTCCACAGTAAGCGATGATCGGGCATACGCAGTACATGTCCAAGCTAAGGCAACCTATTCAGTGATAAGTGTTGTTCTAAGGAACTAGCCTGATTATCACTGCCTACCACTTGTCTATGCACATCCTCGTTGCGGACACACTGGTACCATCCGACACCAGCAGACAACGATGATAAAAAAACTCGAAGGTGCCTAAGACTCTCAGACAGGAGGGTCTAAGTCTCACTCCCATAGAGTAGGACGGTCCTCACCGTGGCCCTGTAAACACGGCACTTCAGACGGAGGAGAAGTCTCTTCTGCCGCCACAGATTTAAAAAGGCAGTCCTAACTTTTGCAATAAAGGAACTGACTTCAGTGCTTATGCACTCATCGTTACTGATGCAGCTGCCAAGATTTGTGAACTGACCAACTACCTTGAGTACCTCGCTATCAAGGGTCAGGGAGTCATCAAGTTGTACCGTAACAACCCTGCACTTTATTGGTGCGAAGCGCATGCCAAATGATGGGACCACACAAAAGACGTTATACAAGGTTGACCGAATCAACCCACTGTCATTAATCAGTAAGAAAATACCGTCCAAGCAGCGCCTGTACGTCTGCATCGCAAAATGCCGCAAGCGAACACTCCACGATGGAGTCCACGACGAAGTTGAAGAAAATGGGGAACTTGGGCAACGTTAACGAACTGTATTTGTTATCGGAAAGATATCCGACAAGTTACCGTAAACCTTGATGCGGTTTGTGGTGTCCGAGTACACGGCCCGTAAAATGTTCACATATTTCATGGTAACATCTTTCCGAGCAAGTATTTCAAACAGAATAAGACAAGTCAAAATAAGCTTTTTGAACCTTAATGGGTCCATTTTCAGCAAGTACACTGCCACTATGGACAAACTGGATGATAATATCAATATAATGTAATTATTTGGGGAGGAAAATGAAAAATATGCACAACTGGCACTACAACAACCGCTCACGTGGCATGTTTAAGACTTTCACTGGGTCTCTAAACAAATGTGATTGATAAGGCAAGATAGTAGTATGATACAATGAGGTGAGGGAGAATAAAATGTTGAATTTTGAGAGTGCATAAAAGAAAGAGAGCGTATTGTAAGATCACTGTGAAGTGGATAAATTGGTCATTTAGTATCTTAGAAGAAAAAGTACTGCAGGCATCAATATGTCTAGAAAGGAACAAATCAACTAAAGAATCTCTAGACAAGTCCCTACATCTGGAAATGTGCCTTATCGATCATACCAATAAGATGCAGTGTTTCTAAAGCAGTCCAGAAAAGATGACAGAAGAGCAGTGGAAATAATGCAAAAGGTCACAATATTAAATAGTTAAGTACGGGGTATTGGAAACACTTTAATTCTGGGGCATAAAAAGAACGTTTTTTGATTTTTTTTTGGAATGTTTCACACACACGTGTGGATCAAGAAAGGTTCTGGGATAAAAGAGGTCGAGATACTTGACCGTGGACTATCTGGGTATGGGATGTTCACGGTAAGGGTGGGGGAGATGTTTATGAGGGACTGCGAGTTATCGCTACGAAGAAAAGAATATTAGATCACTGCGTTTAGAGGCGTTAAGTACAATGGATCTGAATGAAGACCACTCCACTAGATCTTTCGGCATATTTGCATACTATAAACGTGGTTTTTATAGGGTGACGTTCAATAAATAATGAAAATAAGAAAGGCGATAGGGTCGCTCGCTACCGAACACCATAGGCGTCGCGAATGACAGAGGAATTCTTACCGTTTAACTTGGTGAAATGAGTATGATCCGTTAAATAGTCATGCAACAGATAACATACCCAGGTGAACTAATTTTTCGGATATCAGGTTCATCAACATTGATTTATCCAGGCTTCCAACGGCATTCGAATGATCGACGGAGAGAAGCCGTACGGATGTATATTTCTGGTCAAATGCAGACGCCATAGAATAAACATTATATGCCACTGCATCTAATGTAGAGCGTTGTGTCTATATGCAAACTGGTAGATACCGACCGCAAGAATGGCTGTAACAATCAGGGGAATTAACAGTTTATCGAAAACTTTCAGAAGACAAGATGTGTACGCTGTAGAACGATCCGTTTTCAAGTACTGGGACTACAACGACCGATGTCCAAATGTCCGAGATAACACCCACAATGAGGTATTTGTTTAAGAGATCTGTAAAAGTTAGTGAAAGTATCAGTACACTCTTTCAAAGCTAATGGTGAGTGTACCCCGAGCACTAGCTATGGTTGACTGTAATACTTTATATTCCTTGTGGACGTTGCTTTGATCGAAGGGTGCAGCTGGACTTGAGCTCATGAAGGAGGGCAAGAGCGGTAAGCATGGTGAGGCGGAACTAAACTCAGAATTCAGTTTGCCCACACCTAATTCACCGCTCTGGCTGCAGAGACTCTTATCACAGATCTGCCTCAAAAACCTCCATATACCAGGACAGTCATGGTTTCCTAGAGCCACTTCGACGTATTAGTGGTTTAGCCTTTTAATCTCGGATTCAATTGTGTAGGTTAGACTGTTGACATGAGTAGACACCTTGCACTTGTAAGCCAATTCTTTCTTCCTTCGAGGCCGCTTTAGCAGTGGTGATGAAAATCTATCCACCCGCAGGTAGATCATTTCAACAGGGCAACACATGTCAAAGCAATATTTGATGTGATCTGCAAGATAATCACATTAAAGCGACAGGTCCTCGTCGTTGAAGACCGAAAATTCAATTAAAGGAAACATCGTCTGGAGCCTTGTAGTATTTACGAAGAAGCAATTTCCCCGTTCGATAACCTTGTAAGGGCGTCTAGTCAGTGTGAGAACATCTGCTCTACTGTATATGGATGGGACACAGTTTAAAAACACGATGGTAAGAGCTGCTCAAAGGACACCGCTTTGGTACGGAAGACTATTATATGTTTGTGTATAGAGCGTCCAACTGGGTATCTTGTCTGGTCGAAAAGGTCACTAGATCTAGCAAGTCAAGTGCCATCATGAATGTTGCATCCTTTCTATTAAAATGGACAGCAACAAAACAGATAGAAAAAGCCAATTACAGTAGCAGCATTGAAGAAACTTGGTCCTCAAAAAGCCTCAACTATGACGCAGATGCGTTAGGAGCAATATAGACGTTTTCAGTGACGACCGACTGAAAGCCAGCTAAGAACTACAGTTGGCATTCAGTTAAGTGGCAGCTTATAGAAGTCGCTGAGTATGTGAATATTACGGTTGCTGAAATGCACTGCCAGGGAAATGGGGCTTTCCAGAGCGGTCATACGTGATGGGACAATAACCATCGAGTTGAACAACCTCATTTTTTTACATCAGAAGACAACCAAATTTCCTGTGACAGAATGACATCAGTAGTTACATGCTCCACGTTGACCTACGGAACGAAGAACAATAAGAGGGAGAGAAGGGAACCTACGGTAAGACCAGAATGCCCTAAACAAACACTCGCAGTCAAGGCGACTACACATTGTCAACAATATACCATCACAAACAGCTGGCTATGATGCAAAGTTAAGGCGGTATCGGCGAGACAGTTTACTTGCGGCTTTCACTGTCCAGCGTCATAACCAGCCATTACCCCGCAGATAACAGCACCAAATACGTTTTAAACAGGCAATCTGACTAGGAGACGACAGCAGACACGCCACTGGTGCCGAGTGCGAGCCATGTCCTGTAACGTCTCAGGCCAAGCACAAGGCGGATCACATGGACTAGGGCCTGGGTCGTCAATGACTTCAATTCTAGCTGCCAAGTCAACGTACGTCCACCTCGAGCCCTGCGCCACCCTACATCTGGTAAACAAAACTAGGCCCTCCTCGGTAAGCTGTGACCAGGAATAAGTAGTACGTGTCAAAGCCCAGGCAACTTATTAAGTGCTATCTGTTGTTCCAAGGAGCTAGTTGGTTATCATTGCCTAGTAACAGCCTTTGCACATTATCGTTACGGACACGCTGGTGCCGTCCGACACCAGCAATGGTTCGCAGACAACGATGATTAAAAACGTGGAGGCAACGCAGGTCCTCAGATAGGAGGGGCTAAACCTCACTTCCATAGAGCAGGACGGCCCTCACTGTGGCCTTGTAAACACGGGGTTTCAGACGTAGGGAAACCCCTTTCTGCGCCAAAGATGCCTTAGATTCAAAAAGACGCTTCTGGCTTTGCAATGCACGAAATGACTTCAGCTGCTATGCGCCCATCATCGCTGATACGGCTTCCAAGTAAGTGAAGTGATCAACTACCTCGAGTTCCCTGCCATGAAGGGTCAAGGGGTCATCAAGTGGCTGGTGGTGCTGTAACAACACTTCGCACTTTGAAGGTACAAGGCGCATGCCAAATGGTGGGTGTGATTTAGGGTTGATTGCGCCACCACAAGATCGTTAAAAAGCAACACAATGTCGTCAGCATAATCAAGATCACCTTGCTTTTCACCACGCAGCACCTCGACACCTGCATCGTGAGGATCCGCAAGGGAAGACTCCATGATGAAGTCCACGACGACGTTAAACAAGAGTGGGGAATTTGGACAACCCTGACGAATGCCATTTGTTGTCGGAAAGGCATCCGACGACGCGACCTGTCGTGCTCGTGTATAGAGCACGTAAAATGTTCACATATTTCATGGGAATACCTTTCCGCCCAAGTATTTCGAACATAATGTACCGATCAACTGAATCAAACACACTCTTAAAGTCGAGAAACACAACTATTGTCGGCCTGAGGTAAATGTGGTGCTGCTTTAGCACTTGCCGCAAAGTGAATATGTGGTCTATACAGCTACGTCCTTGGCGAAAGCCGGCTTGCTCTTTCCTAATCCGTAATTCCCGTTCCGCAGTGAGGCAGTGGACGAGAATTGAGGCCAGTAACTTCGTCATCACGGACGTTAGTTTAACACCCCTGCGGTTAACACAGGTGGCATGGTCTCTTCCTTCCAGACGTGCTCGAAAAGAGGAGTGCGGTGCAGAGGATCTCAACACTACCCTTAAATAGTGCGAGTGTAAGTGAATCCGGACTATCAGGTAGGGCTGTGACTGTATTTCGGTCCACAGCCTCCGATGGAGTCTATAAACTAAGCGGCAATGGCCCAGCCTGCCCCACCTGAGTAAGAAGAGGTCCGGAAGTATGGGGACAACTGAATTTGTTGTGACGCTGCCCTTTTGGCCTTTGCTCTCTGCGCCGTTAATCCAGTGGCGAAAAGCAGAAGGCCAAGAGTGCTAAACCGAAGTGCATTAGGAACAGGACACAACTAATCATATAGGTCACATGCCATCATCTCCGGCTGCACATTTCTAAGCTAATGCACGGCAATTGTCTATGCAGATTCAAGCCTGATAGCGGTCCACACTGGCCAGCTGTAGTCGCACTCACTCACGCCTGTCGCGTAGCAACCTGTGGCATGATGTCGCACTGGTTTCATCAGGTTCCCGCTTGATTTTGTCGTGCTACCGTCGGCCGGGTAGCAACCCGAGTCATAATGACGGACTGAGTACATCAGCTTAACACAGGACATGCCGCAGGCCCACTTCACGTCTCGAAATAGTGTCACGTGCTTTGGTTGCGTCCGCCTAACAGAACTGTTCCAGAAAGTGCTCCGCCCAAAGAGCCATACGGAGCTAATTATCGTTAGTCATGACGCCCTTGCTGTCTCGGATTGTCTCATTGATGCTTGGTTTCCCGGGAAAAGCTGTGCGGATCCATTTGAAGAGCATGCGGTAATTTCCTAATGCTCCAGTTTCTTCCATTTATTGAGCCCTACTAAATCACTAGGCTTCCAAGTCGGCACGCAGGATCCGCTTTAGTTCGTGTCTAATAGTCCGTCTGGTTACACTGTGCTTATAGCCAGCCAGAAGTTTTCTTTTGGATTCCAAAAGGTTCACCGACCGCTCGGAAATCCAGTGACTGGTTAGGTAACGATTGATATTGCCGCAAGTAGAGGTTCCCGCATCGTGCATGGCGGGCGAGATCCTATTCCACTGAAGGTCAGTATCACTAGGACGAGAAAGCAAAAGTAAGGTACGCAGAGCATGCTGGTAGGTTTGCTTGACCGAGGACGGAGATAATCTCGGCTCCCAATCGGGAGAGGCGCTTAGTACGCCTCCCGGTTAAGTTTATGGAAAAACGACATAGTATCAAAGCATGATCAGAGTCCACGCAAGTACTCCAGAATGAGCTACAATCCAAGATGGAACTACGCCACCTATAACTTATGGCGACGTGATCTATTCGGGTCCATCGCTGGTCAGCTATAAGTAGACGCTAAGTGACACTTCGGCGCCCAATGTGTCACAAAGCGGTGCTGTTAAGAAACAGCCGGTGCTCTGCACATAACTATAACAGACGCTCGCCGTGGTCCGGCCGATTGGAGTTAGGTTCATAATTACCACCTAACTGAGCTTATGAAGAGCTCAGACGACCTACTTGCGCACTCATTTCCTCTATGAGAACTACGATATCTGAACTGGTAACAATAGGTAGTAGCGTGTTCAGTTCGTGGTAGAAAGCGTCATTTGCAGCATCAAAACTGTAATCGGTGGAGGCGTACGCCGCGACCACTAACAAACAGATTCGTAAATCAACCTTAGTTGATGTGGTCAAAAGGACTGCACACCGACGGCTGTTCACGGGAATCCAATCAACCAACGATGAGTCATCATTTGAGCTGAGAACAATGCCCTCTGCAGCTTGACCAGCGGTTACCGCATTAGCGTCTCCAGATGGGTGCAACCAATAGCGAGAAGACAAGTCAGGCGCAGTTAATTCGACAACCCCGTGAGGGTCGTTGCCGCTGGTTTCGGGTACACGACACATGTCAACACGCAGGGTGTCTAACGTGCGTGCGAGTGCAGCCTGTTGACCGATTTGGTTTAGAGTGCGAACGTTGAACGCCGACAGGGAAACGAAATAGTGTGATCTTGCAAGGGGCCATTGGCGAATGGTCCCCAGTGGGTGGTGCGCGAAAATGCCTGCAGATAGTAGAACTGCTATCAAGTAAGCTGTGAAGTATGGACGTTTAGTAATGATAGTTGGGCGGCCAGTAGGAGAAACAGGTGGAAAGAAAAGAAAGGAGGAGCCAGCAGCAGCATGCCTTTGCTTATCCGCTCTGCTGTATGCAGCAAATAAGGTGACCCTTGATAAGCTGCGGGACGGCCAATGCAGGATGTGGTTGAAGTTTGGGGAAATTGTCATAACTGTATGTGAGCTGAGATACTACCGGGGTGCCCAGACCCAGACAGGAGAACGATTAGGGTTCTCAACTAAAGTCTTTGGCTCAAAAGCTTCTCCGCATGACAGCGAGGAGACGACCGATCCGCCTTTACATAAATGAACGCCATCCCATTCCCAACTTCCAACGTGGAGGATCCGGAGACAGAGTTCGCCTGTCCTCTAAGCAGCGACCAACCTCGTAGGAATAGCTTTCAAGATGCTCGGGGACACCAACCAGTATAGCTGAATGGGCCGAAGAGATACGCAAACCGTCGCATCATGTTAAGGTACTGTCTCGTCGCGATGAAACGTCTGGCACCGATTTCTGTCATGTGAAGAACGGTGCTCGGTTTATTTGAAACTATGTCGATATTCAACATCAACACTACATCCCAACAAAGTTGATTGCATTAATTTATGTGGTGTCCATCAAGCTCAATGATGACCACATTGCTACCACCTGTAGATGGCGCACATCGTTCTAAAATTGTTCGTCAATTGTGTCATGTGCCAGCATAACGATCAAGATTCAGTGAGTGTATACATGGTGGTGAACCTCCCGGTTTCAATGACGCACACAAATTATACAGCAACTACAATCGCTTAGCCGTAACGCAACAACATCATGTACAGCCAAACGGACAATGTCAGTTCATCTGCTTCTATTTGGAGCCCTCGATCCTCCCTAAAACTGGCATGCCTCAATGTGCGCACTTTGTTGAAGTTTGGCCAACAGGAAGCACTTTCCCGAGCACTGGTGACCCCAGCCACCGACATGTGCTGCATCCCAGAAATTCGTCTTCAAGATTCGAGTTCTGTGATTACACTGCGATCCCCAACGTTCGAGGCTGGCGGTATCTTCTTATCGCGCTTGTGCGGAAATGACGCGGTTTCAAACACCGGTCAAGCCGGTGTGGGCATTGCTCATAGCCCCCGGGCTGAAGCTGCCCTGGACGATTGGATCCCTATTAACAGTCGAATGTGTGCTGTCAGATTGGCTGGCTCATTCAAAGCATCGAAGTCGCGCGGGGACAAATGGTGCTTGCTTGACATTGTGGCCTACGCGCCCCCAAACTGTAGCGCTAACCCGGTGAAAGACGACTTCTATCATCACTTGAAGGCATTCCTTTATTACAGAGAAAGTGAGGATACTGTGTGATGGTGGCTGAGACTGGGGGCGGATGGAATCGATCCAGTACCGATGGACTGTGGGTCAATCAAACTAAAGTAAGCACGTACGACTGGTTCGGTCTAGCACAATAGCAAAACATAAAAGCGGATTGGTCAGTCGCAAGGCGAGTGGATGGCATACGCCTGAGACCAGTATAGCAACGCACGTAGATGAGGCAGATGGTCGACCGAGAAGCATTAGTAGAACAGACGAGTGACCAGTCGGACGCTAGTCACGCGGAACGAACCAGGCCCAGTGTAACCATGACCTCCGTGAATCCGCCGTATGCAGAACAGGCACAAACCAATGGGATGCAACTGACGTTACGGGCCAGTTAGCGGACAACGTCGAAATACTGTATGTACTCTATAAATAACCATGATGCGGTCGCCGACCAGACTTTCTTCTTGATTCTCGGAGAGCAACATGACACTGTGGTGCTTGCAGATGGTTTGAACGTCGAAGTTGGAAAACTATCCACCAATGAGCGTCATCTGGGTGGCCAACACGGTGTACGCTCGCGCAATGATAACGGTGAGCGGTTGCTAAATCTGTGTGAAGATGATCGTCCCTTTCTCATGAACACTAACTTTCGACACAGCACCCGCTGGAGGGTGACATGGTGCCCACCAGCGTCAGACCACCCATGGACGCAAATCGACCACATTGTGATCGGTTATCGCTGGTCAGGCTGTGTCCAAAACTGTCGGTCAATTTAAAGCTCGACCGTAGACTCTGACCACGCAATTGTTTGCGCCGATTTCCTGGTGCGTTTCAGTGGACGTCCGTAACGGCGCTGTGAGCGCATAAATACTTGCTAGCTGGCGAAGCCAGATGTTTTGAATGCGTATCAAAGTACGCTGGCACATGACCTGAGTAAACGCTCACTGAACACAGCTGATCATTGGTCGCACATCCGCCATAGATTATTAGCAGCAGGCATGTTTTCAGGTGACAAATCAAACCGCCAACCTAAAGATAGGGTCTCTAAGTAGTAGCTAGAACTTCTGGATGCTGGCCGACACATTCTGGCTGGAAGCGAACACGAGACTCGCAAAGATCTCAGGGCGAAACTGTGTGTTAGAGAGACCGCAAAGCCTGGTGGTCTCATCGTGCCTCGGAGATGGAAAGAGCCGCTACGCATGGTATCCATCGGAAGTTACTCCGTATTGTACGAGAAACTGGGAGCAGGAAATCTGGTGTTAGAGAGACCATATGCGAGGACAGTGGACAGCCGATCCATAGCTTGTCAAAGCATCTGGAACGTTAGGCAGAACATTATGAGAAGCAGTTCAATCAGTCAGTTGCTGGCTTCTCCATTGGCCAATGAGCGCCCTACTCCCTGGGCCGTCCCCTTGGATCCGCCCTCACGCGCAGAAATCGAACGTGAGATCAGACGGCTGAAATTGTCCAAGGCGGCTGGAGCAGATGGACTTCAACCAGCCCCCTTCAAATTTGGAAGATCTGCTCTTTTGGACGATTCACATAAGTTATTAGTGAATCTATGAGAGCAGGACACTGTTCCGACAGACTAAAGACGCTCTGTCATAGTTTCAATTTTCAAGGGAACCTTCTGTTTAGAATGCTGCAGTCACAGAGGAATCAGTCTGATCTCATCAGCTGTAAGTTAGTTGTCTCTGTCGTTCTTAATCGGCTGACTGGCATAAGTGAAAGTCAGATGCGCGAGGATGAGGCCAAGTTTCGTCGAAATCGAGGCAGCATTAACCACATCTTCGCATTACGTCAGTTGTTGGAGCACCATCATGTTTATTAGCAACCCACAGTAGCTGTGTTGCCAGACAATAAAGGGGCCTTCCATTCTGCTGATTGATGTGCCCTTTGGGACTGTTTACTGAGGAAAGATGTGCCCGAGAAAAATGTAAATAAGAGCGATGTACGAGCATAGTTCGGGTAGAGTGACGGTTTACGGCAAAATTTCGTCGCCCTTCAATATCTCCAGCGGTGTGAAACAAGGTTACCCGCTGTCACCTTTCTTCTTCAGCTTTGTTATTGACAAAGTCATGGAAACGGCGTTCTCCGGGCACGACTTACATGATGTGGAGCTGCTTACAGGTGCTGGACCACTTGACTTGGAGTATGCCAACGACATCGCGCTCATCTGTGACGGCTCCCGAATGTGCCAAGTTGCACTAGATAACAGCCCTGGCTATCAGTCGTTTCAGGCTATTTTGCACCCTCGAAACGCAAAGTTCTACTCCAAAATTGGCAGGGACCCATTCTTGTGCCGACTCTTGGTGGTGACCAGCTAGTCGTCCAGAAATTCAAATATCGGGATAGCTATTAGCGCCTCAGGGATAGAAGACAAGATCACGAAAAATATAGCAGAAGATCGAGGTGCTTTTGTCAACCTCCGCCACTTGTGGTAACGGCGTAACATTACTCTCGCTCTGAAGAGCAGAGTTTACAAAGCAGCCATCCGTTCAACTCTCCTGTACGGTTGCAAAATCTGGCGCATCAAGTCAATAGACTTAAAGAGGTTTGTTATGTTCGACCATCACTACTTTTGCAGCACACCTCATGTCTGGTGGGAATATTATGTGAGCAATGTGTGTGTTCGGCGCCGCGTATTTGGTGCTGGAAGAGCAAGTGAACCGCCCAGCACCATTGCATCACGCACTAGGCTCAGATGGCTAGGCTACGCGTTGCACATGCCGGCACATCGACTCCCACGTCGTGGGTTGTTGGCACGACCGTGCCCCGGATGGAAGAAGAGGAGAGGCCAAGTATTAACCTGGTCAAGAGAAATGAAAACCCTCACTTCAAACTTGGCGTCGGTTGGTGTTTCCCAGCTGCGGGGCAGGGGACCGAAGGACAATGAACACGTTTGGTTGGATACACTAGCTTATATGGCGAAGAGCCGACCACAGTAATGTCTGTGTTCGGAGCTTTTGTCCTTTCCCTCCCCTTAAGCTTCCCCCTCCAAGAATGATCTCAAAACCTATGCAAAATGTGAGATCTAACATTGTTACTTTTTTATAGCTTTTTTAATATATAGCGTTTAATCTCCTATCACTTGTGTATTGCGGCACATTAGCTGTGTGTTTCTCACCCTTGGCTAACGCGTATTGATGATAATGATGAACAATATCAAGATGAGATGGGCCGTCAGCTGTTCTCGATGAGCTAGGCGCGTGATTAGAGTGCTAGTTGGAATCACCATTAAGAAAGAATTTGAATCCATCTTGGGTTTCTGAAGTGCAGAAAAGTTCGAAAGAAGCAGGTAAATTGGTTATATTGGGCACGCAATTTCGGTATCCGTAAAACGGAGACTGACTAGGAGACACAGAAGTGATAGAAGACAATGGTAGACGGTGAGATCCACCAGATGATGTAAACTCATTCGCACAGGCCCAAGAAATTCCTCAGGTATTTAAACAAAAGTGAAAATTGACAGTTGATCTATACACAATCACGTCGACCAGATCGTTGGTAAGATTACGAACAACGATTCAATATTTGGGAAGGGACTGAACTCAGGTGGGACGTCGATGGCATGACTCCTACTCGAAAAAGGAGTCGACGTGGGCATTTGCCTCTGAGGCAAAATTATGCGACTTAAGTTGAGTAGCCTCACACATCGTTACTCCAAGATGGAAATTTCCCAGTGACTGATGTAACTGCTTCAATTAGCGCCACGTGGCAAACCAAAGAAGTATCCTCTCACTGGTGATTATCAATGGCCAGAGGGACAGAGAACATTATGCGAAAATCATCGAAGATAGGTTTTGCAATCGCTGACTCGAGACTGGTCGCAGACACCATACGCCAGCGGTTCATTAGTTCCCATGAGAGTCGACTTCGTGGGGCAAACGCTGGCTCTCGCTCTGATAGAGCAGGGATAGCGGAAATATATGCAATATATCGAGTGATGCAACAGGGACATTTGAAAAGACGGCCGAAGATAAGGTTGACTATGAGGTAAGCGTAGAATTAAATGTATCACATCAGCTCGTGACATTGCTAATCCTTGAAAGAAATGCAATGGAAGTTCCCCTACCATTGAAATCTATACATTGCTACTCCTGAGATCGAGTAAAAGCCTAAGAGAAGATATCTCCTGAGTTCCTCTCAATGACTGGACATTACCAGGGTACTTATATAGCCTTTCGTTGTCATAAGCACCGAATGACGAACCGAAAGTGCATGGAAGACACAAAGCTCTCTGAGTTGGCCCCAGCCTGAGCACGTAAATCCGAATAGATATACACAGGGTACCGCAAGTCTCTTAACACCTTCAAGGCGCGAGGTGCCATCGTAGAACTGCTGCATCGAGCAGCTAAGGGAAGCGGTCGATCGGTTCAATTACTTTGACAGCCGTGTGGCGTATGTTGGAAAGAACAGTGAGGTCACTCCGCGTATCAGCAAAACCTGCGAGGCTTTCCAAAGCCTCAATCATAAACGAAGACGGCGCGATACCAGCCTGTCAGTAAAAATTGTCGTATGCATTGCTACAATGCGACTTTGCACAGATGAGAGGTATGATCACTGCGCGCTGAAGACATTCCGACGGTGGTCGTCTTCGACTACCGGTACTCGCAGACTGTCGCTCACATCTGGTGGGAACACCGAGTGAGTACTAATGAAATTTGCCAAGTGATGTCCTGAAAGGGAGCCTAGTTGCCGCATTGGAGTGCCTGTAGAACCGGCAACTTACGCCATGGACCTTTATCCTAACTACTTCCTTGCGAACTGATCTCCACTGTCACACCTAGTCGAGTGAAATCGTATGGTGATCAAACGAAGAGGAGATAAAAAGGCCTGAAACACTAGTCGGACTTATGTGTGCAGTAACCATGGATAGTTGACTAGGAAGAGATCATCTCAGTTGTTGAAGACATGGTACAACCTAGCAGTCAATGGCAATTCCCAATCTGGTCTTGTGCGCTCAACCGGAAAGTTCCCGACCCGATCAGTTTAGCAACCGCTTTTTCGTATACTCCTTTTCGTCTCACCCTACTATGAATATTCCACATTTGAAATAACTTCAAATGCTACCAGACTGCTTTGGCTGTTCACTAGTTAGATAGTTCGCCAAGCTCGGCGCGCTTCTCAATACTGTGAGCTATCAGTATCATAGCTAAGCGAATGATGGCAATTGCATCCACTAGACAGTGATGTTCAGATGTTAAGCCACGAATTGAACTATGCCGGTCGCTGTGGAATACGCACGAACTGCACCCACCTGCTGTACCAAATAGTGTGCGCTCAATGCCAGAAACGGCCCCCAGAAGGAGACTTCCCACGAATTCAATGTCACTACTTACCCTCACTAGTCGGTGGCTCTCATCGCATCGCGATCTCCCCATACGCTTTAGCGGCTGGCAATAGACGAATTTCAAGCAAAAATAGATTAAATGAAGTACGTATTTGTGCTAACTAGCAACATCGGAATTCCCGAATGGCGAAGCGCAGCAGATGGAGTGGCAATTGCGTTTTGTCATTAAAAGCACCACGCGATGACAAACCCAGGTTTGGAACCGCATCAAAAGAGCAATGAGTCAATGTCGCATGGAGTCTGGTTGATCCATTAAAGATCAGGACTCGCTGATTATGATCGATAACTCGGTAAACGAAAACACGGCAGAGAACTTGTATATAAGAGCAGTTTGGCGCATTTGAGACCACAGTGTCAAATGATGCGACCGAATGCATCGACTTCTGTTAGAAGCTTGACTGGCACTGTACAAGAATGCCCCCATGTCATCCACAGAAAAATGGATAAACAGGGTAGCTTCTAGACACACGTAAACAGGCCCTGCAAAAGTCAAAAAGCGAGGCAGACACTAGAAATGATTGAGGCTTTCATTCTTACCTACGGGATGACGCTCAAAACTACATATACAGTCCAATCTGCTTTGATGACTATCTGATTATGGGGATCAGACAAAAACATCCCCAACGTTTTCTCCTTTGAGTAATATCCATAAGCATGAAGCTGTCCAAGGCGACCACATTTTGTCGGTCTCTTGAGTGGTCGTCTTGGACAAATTTGAGTGTACCAAATTAAGGCAGCATCGATAAGGCTATCCTCAAATGCAAAACCCGTACACTCTTTGACGATATCAGACCATGTCAAGGTAACGCAAACAATAAATAAAGCCATGTTGAGCTGCGCGTTATAGCACTAAACACAGAGCCACAAAGAGCGAGATGCGATCACGAAGTATTAGCGTAACAGTGTTCCAGAACGTAGCTGGTTTTTGATTGGCAAGCAATCTTCCTAGAAAAAAGCCACAAATGTCCATTTAACAACAGTGCAACGTAGTGGATGTGACTCGCCAAGTTGGGAGAGAAAATCGGCGCAAAGTGCTCAACGGCCATCACCATAATCACCGGGCCATTGAGCTCCGCGAGCGGTGCTTGACACAGCGGTTAGAAGTTGATTTCCTGGGTTTTGGATTGCGACACACAACCTCGATCGTGGCTTCGGTTAACTTAGAAGTCAGCCTCTGTTAATACAGTGACTGGGACAGTCACCGCCATGATCACTAGGCCAACCACTATGCGCCGAGTTCTACTCCCAGCTCGACTATCTCTACCTGACGAGTCCAAACTAGGACGAAACCGTCGGTCGTGGAGTGCAGGGATGGAAGTGAGCCACACCGAACTTTGAACTCGCTCGTTTTTGAGATACGCTATCTTTACGAAACTAGGTTGCAAGACCCGAGCACTGTGCACAAGTTGACTTATCCGACGAACCAAGGAGCCACATACCACCTGTCTTTCTGGCGACGCAGAAACGGCTGCAGCTGGTTTTGGAGGCGTTGATATGGCGTTAAGCAGAAAAGCTGAGGCCGCATTTCTGGGGTGACTCCCAGTCAACAGCCGATTATGTGCAGTTCGGCTTAAAGGTTCATGCAGGGTTCACAGGCATGGCGCTGAATGTCGCCACCTGTTCGTGATCTCCGCCTATGCGCCAACCGCTTGTAGCTTTGATTCGATAGAGGACGATTTTTATTGCCAGTTTCATCGGTTTTTGCGCAAAGCCGCCAAATGGGATGTCGTTGTTCGCGACGGAGACTTCAGTGTACGTGTCGGTCGCCTGCTGTCAGATGAATATCACCTAGGTGGTCATCACGCAATGCAGGAGAATCGCTCCGATAACGGAACCAGGCTTCTCACCTTGTGTGAGGACAATGGTTTATCTCTCGCAAACACCAACTTCAGACACTCGAGGAGGCGGTCTGTCACCTGGCGTCCTCCTTCACCAATGCAGGCCTGGTCTCAAATAGATCACATTACAAACAGTTTCAGGTGGCGAAGTAGCATACAGGATCGCAGATCATTTTTGTCTACTTACCTTGCTTCTGATCACGTACCAGTTTGTGTGAACATTTGCATGTGCTTTGCAGGCTTTCCGTCTACGACAACAATTGTCTGCGGAGGATCGCCCGTGTGTGGTCGCAACATCGGGTGCGCAATCAAGATATCAGACAAAGCGTCTTTGGGAAGGCGGATCTCCCACTCTATGAGCTTGTTCGATTGCACCACGTCCTGCGCATGTCTGGCGAGTGATTGATACGCCGCGCCCTATTTGTGCATGCAGGGCCGCATGGGAAGAAATCGCGTAGTAGCCAGCCGACCACCTGGCGACAGAGCATCACATCGCTGACATCTTGTCTATCAACTGCTGGTCCGGTGCACCTTCCCGATTGGAGACCGAAAGATGTAGTATGCTGGTGGCTTCCAACACTCGAAACAATGGCACAAAACCGGTTGCAGTGGAAACAATAATCGCAAATCTGCGTTAACTCGCGAGTACCAAAGTAGTAAATGCTTTAAAGTGACAAAAACAAGGACGTGTAAAAGAGAATAAGTAGTTCTTTTCCGATATTTCTATTCCGTTTAATTTTCATGATTTCGGATGTCTCTCTCCCTATATATCTATATATAGTAAAGGATGTCGCCAATTCGATGTCAGTCGCGATGCATCAAGTGATTACGTTAATTGGATCTGATATGCAAACCGGTTGAGAAAGACGCACTGCAAGCCGGGGACGTCGAGGAACAGAAGTATCCAGGAATAGGTATCAGACCCCTTTGAAGCACAACTAAAGGATCTGGACTATAGAGATAAATAAACTCCACCAAACAGAGGCGCACAGTCTGTGACCAGAAGAGAAGTTGGTAGCTTCAACCTTAAGAACGCAACTCAACGGGGAGGTGCCAAGATAACGAAGCCGAAGAGGCCAGATTGACAAGTAATATATCCAAAAACCAAAAGTATACCACAAGTGATGCACACAAGCCATTAGCTAATCAGGGTAGCCAATGGTCAAGCGTGAGATAGTTGTATACGGGTGTGAATAAACCACCGTTCAGGCGCCAAATTGTCTTTTATCTTATTGCATTTTAGCAAGCTAAGGTAATCTCAGTGGGGAAAAGGGAGCAATCGCAGACTAACACAGTGACGGTGTTGGTTGGCCAGTAAGGCGATAAACTGGGAGGTAGAACACAGAAGTCGGTTGACCATTGCATCAAGTTGAGGACTGATCTCGAAAAACCAATCCCAATTGGCCAAAGGTATGGGTAAGTGATGTGTTTGGGAATGAAACCACTCAAATCGGTAAGCAATTTGTCCTACTAACGAAACTGGGCCCAACGCACTAAACAGAACGCAGCTTGAAGCGCAATGCAGGTGGGAACAACAACAAGTACCTTACAGAGGTTGAAGAAAAATATGCTATAAACACGACACTAAAGAGCAAACTCGTAAATAGCGCGCAATGAACGCATACCACCCAGTCGCATCGGATGTTTGCTTTCGACCTGAGAAAGCAGCACAACGCCACATCGGACAAAGAAGGCAGAAAATGGGAATCAGCAGACTTTTCGCTATGTAATTGGCCGTGGGATCGAGTGAAGGATAACTGGGTCGATTGTCACCAATTGGAAGAAAACTCATCGAGTGTGGTAAGCGAACGAGACCTGTCCCAGACGCATTGATCATGAGTCTGCCAGTTGAGATACAAAACGATCATGTGTTGCTGAATTCCGCCTACACTCCCGGTTTAACAATATGCAGCTGATGCAAACGGGAACTACTAATAACGCGGATATCGTTAGCAACAGTGGATACCTAAAGAAGAGAGAGTAGTGAAAACGTGCCTCAGCCCAAGATCATCAGAATAGGCAAAAATAAAGCGTGTAAAAGATTTCAAGTGCTGAAGTCGATTGAAAGTAATGTGAGAAAAAATTTGTACACAGGGAAAATATCGACCAGTACTCATAGTGGGCATTTACATAAGTTAAGTGGAGAGAGGTTCTTGCACACGAGATGCCCGTAAAAAAGTTCAAATTTTTCAAGAGATAAAAATATTCCATAGAATATGGGCATCAGAAGAACATAATGACCTAACAAATACGTCGTACTGCATAGATCAGATTAAAGTTGCATTAATAAATATTAGGTACATGCAAAGCTTTGCACAAAGCGAATGTATGATTCATCGAGAAAGATCTCTATTCGGTCAATCTGAGCTGACAAGGAATGAATCGAATCGATGCACAGATGTTGTTCATCCCAGGGAGTGGAAAACAAGGAGAAAGAATTATGTGCACAAGGGTCGCTGTGGAAGGCCGAATCTTGTCTACCGTCGGCGTCTCTGACACCACTGCTGCAAAAGGATGGGCTATGGGAATGGGGGGAGGATGAGGATGTCCAAAAAGTGTAATTCTCATCGCTCCAAGACTTCGCTTCGATTTTGAGTTTGGAGTGATCAAGGCCCTCATCTAGCGCGGAATTTGATGACACACAAGTATCGTCACTTTTGGTCTCATGGGAAGAAACTGGTGGCGGATAATCAGGATCAATCTTGATACGCTTGGTGTCTGTGCTAGACGGGGAGGCAGAGGAAGCACTTTCAACGAGGCGGGTTTCCAGATCTCGGCCGACTTGCATGGTGCTCTCGCAACCATTACCATAGCCAGTGGCGACCGTCTGGTTGGACGCGGAGTCACCGCTATAAAGTGAATTTCTGAAACCACGCTTCAGAGGCCTGGAATCTATGGCATGGGGAGTGCCATTTGCGAGAGCAGCTGAGGCGGTAGAGGGAAGCTGACCACCAACTGACGTTTTGATGGCACCCGTTTGAGGAGATGAGTTATGTTCATGAAAGTTACGAACCGATATGTGATCGGTCATGGACTGTTCTTCCGCAAGCAAAAAATCTAAACCCATATTTAAGGACGATGTCTGCTTTTTGTTATAAACATACTCAGAGGGCTGTGCAGTTGATGTGCTGACGGTGTCAATGGTGACATCAGAAGCGGGCATCTTCTGGCAACACGAGCCATCACCGTTCCAAGAAACACTGCCAGTCTTTTTTTCCTCCGACGAAAAGCGAAATCCCGCAGACGACGTCGTTGAGACTGTAGTTGAAGATAAATTGGATGAAGGACTGTGTCCACCAAGACCGGAGACGTCTTTTGGTGTAGCGGCCACGCTGTACTCATATCTTATAGCACTATCCGAGTGTACGACAACGGATGGTAGTTCACAATTTATGTTGGAAAACAACACACGCTCGGTCGCGTTCGCACTGATTCCTGATGCGGCTGGAGTTGCAAGGCTAATGGAAGTGGATCGAGGTCCAAACGATGGGGAAGTGGGTAGCGAGGAGCTACTGCAAGGTAGCAACGCGCTTCCGAAGCACCTGGGGGAGTCGGCCGATGTGGCGCAAGTGGTGGGGTCAGACCATCCTGTGTAGGACGATCGAGTAACCATTGTTGATCGGTCCGAGAAACATGGCATCAACTGACTGGAATAGCCATCTGTTTGTCCGACGTTACGAGTTGCATCTGACAGATCGGTTGAAAGTGGGGAGGGTTCGTGATTGAGGTAACCGGCATGCAAATTCTCTTTGGAAGACGACGTCTGTTCGGTGATTTGGGAATCTGGTAGGAGGGAGTGGATACTCCTTCGAACTGCCGCTGGCTTCGTGTTTCGTGAGGATGGAACGATGTCCGACGAAACTTGGGAACCAGGCCATTCAGCTGAAAGAAGAAATAGGAGTGGATTAAATGTTTAAAGCATGTAGTTTTCAGAAATATTAGCTGTAGAAGCTATGACCGAAATGGGCGCAGCACCCGGGCGTGTAACAATGTCGGCAGCTCCCAGAGTGCTGTCAGAACAGCTACAGGTAGTAGCAGAAAGTCTTCACTCGCATGATAATTCAACATAGCGTAAAACCCATGGGATGAGAAGGTTAACACCCAACTCCAGTTTCAACGAATGCAACCAAGCAGAAAGAGACATGACCGGTGGTTTGCAAGAACGATTTCTCGTTGCTCCACACTGTGTTGTTAGTAGTCATCAACCACAGTGAAACCTATCAAGTAAGGATTCATCAATAGAGAGTATTAAAACCGGTGATACCACCGGAGCAAATGTCCACGGTAAAAAACACCGCTAGATGATATTAAGTTCACATAGGTGGGGGATCAATACAATACTATATATATATATATATATACATATATATATATTTGTATAATGGGTGGCGGCATCCGGTTTCGGATTTGCCTGTCACTGTGGCCAGCTACAGTACGCCTGCGCCGACAGAGGGACCATTGGTGGTGTGCGCTGCACCACCCACAGCTCCATCCAAACAACCCATATCTAGTGTAAACCCGAAGGAATAAGACCGGGAGGCATGTGGATGGGAGCCACGTTTCATCAACGGAGCCGGCCCACACTCCCTCACAGGCA
This sequence comes from Dicrocoelium dendriticum, assembly GCA_944474145.2. Classification (NCBI taxonomy): domain Eukaryota; kingdom Metazoa; phylum Platyhelminthes; class Trematoda; order Plagiorchiida; family Dicrocoeliidae; genus Dicrocoelium; species Dicrocoelium dendriticum. The sequence goes on from OX104063.1 coordinate 224,542,722, forward strand.
AACACAAGCACTGTATTTGGGGAATCAAGCGCACACAAGGCGGTGGCTGGACCGTAGTCCGCTCCACACTGAGTGTATGGAACCGGCCTTCGAGCCTAGCACGGCCACAAGGAAAGTGCACTCCGTCCCCTCCAGCAGCAACCAACTGTCTCCTGGAGCCAGTATGGACGAGGTAGTGGGTAATAGACAGGTAGGCACCTTGTCAACATGCACATCAAGCGCAGCCACACCGGGGATATCAAGCAACAACCAATCAATTGAAACGACAAGATGAAATAAAATAAATCCAATAATGCATACAGATAAGGTGGCGCAATTCTTCGCTAAATTAGCATATGAAGTAAGTTGGTTAGCAATGGATCCGCGATAAGGAAAATGTCCACAAGTTACCTAAAAATGCTACAAACACAACAAAATTACCGAAGATAAGCGCAATTAGTGTAAGCAACGTGGCCAGTTAATAGAAGATTATTCAGATAGACAGAACAAATGAAATGAAATGGAATGAAATTTATCCAGCTTAAGAAGACCTAGTCTAAGTGTAAGTTGGTTTAGCCCAACTGCGATGAAGAAGCATCAAGAATGCAACATCAGCCTCAGCATGGGGCATATATATATATATATATATATATATATATATATATATATATATATATATATATATATATGCATATACATATGGCATCAGTACTACTGGCGCTGATATCCTAAGGCAGCCGATCATAATGACCAGCCGTAGCAAACCTTGTAGCCTGAAGGCATCGATTGCCTATGAACGCATTGACTGCCGTCACAAGCGATCGACCTAATGGAGAACAGAGTGGCTAGCGGGCTAGTTGGACAAATGAGCGGTGATGAACGTGCGCACATACGAACAAACATACACGCACGTGTGACCACATCAACGCACGAACGCGAAGGCGACCACATATGAAGTCTATGCAAATAAGCGGGAGCGAAGGCGCATAGCAGAACGTGCGAGAAGTGAACGGGCTGCAGGAACGCGTTGGCCTAGCTAAAGGCGAAGGTTAATTGCCCTCGACCGAGCATCGATGACGACCCTGGCAGTAGTACACGACACGGTGGACCTTTGAAACCACAGCGACAGGTGCCACAGTAAAACCAAAAACGAAGATTGAAAATGCTAGTGCTCGCGAGTGGGATGGTAATTTCATGCTGACAGTTACATACTCAAGACTGCTAGACCCATTCAAAGGCACCTATATCAAAATAAGTTGATAAAAAGTTGAAACCACCAATTCACCTATTCCAAACAAGGAATTATACTCCTTTATCATTAAGATATATTATTACAAACAATCCACTAAGCTGGTTTTAACCAGTTATGAAAATGAAGGTAATGACTGCTAGCATAGATTCCCCGCATAACCCATACAACGGTTGAGAGACGCAGTCAGTTTGCTCAGTCGTGCGAGCAGCGACATAAATGAAGAATCAAGCAAACTACCCCAGATAATGGAGTTCGACTAGCGTCTACACTGCAGAGGACCATATCACAGTCAAAATCAACGGACTTACTTGGCTGAGACGCCGGTCGAAGTCCCCTGAGTGCCTTGGATCCAGATATACCGTCGGATTGGGAAGAATCTGATAGAGAGTACATGCCATTGTCGGGAACAGGGGGTGAAGTAGGAGCGTCCGTGACCCACGGCGAAGAGTCCTCCTTTCCAGTGGTGACAGGAGGATCGTTAGATGAGGTTGTTTTGACTTGGCTACCTGAAGGCGCAACTGGTTGGCGGTGGCCTCTAAAAACGCCTGCAACGACCCAATCAGAAGCGGTTTGGTTGGTCGAAGGGGCCGAAAGTGACAGCCGCTGTCCACAACTTCGAATAATGGCGCCCGAACTCAGCGCATTTGTGACGATCTCCGTCAATGGCCCGATCAGAGGCTGCCACTGGTCAACATCCAGGGGTAAGTCCAGGCATATTGGAGGTGGTAACCGCCAAAAGCCATCTGATCGAACCAAGATGCTTTCGATGGCGGGATGTACTAAACGCAAGGCATTCGTTATGGTGGTGTCGATGCACAAACCATCCAATCCAGCTGGACTTTTGTGCCTGAAGGTAGAGCAATGAAAACAGTGAGAGTGGAGCAAACGAGGAGGAATCCGTTAAAAGCAAACAGCTGTTCTCCGGGTCACGAATAATGCGTAGACGACATTCGCAAAGAAATAAAAAGACTGGGGACGTCGGCGTGGTCTTGCAGGAGGCAAATACAGTGAAATACCAGTATGACAAAATTTCGGGGACCTCAGAAATTAAGTTCATTGTACTGAAACCAACCAGTACACGAAGTATTGTTATGGCAGTAATTACAGGTTTTCTGTAATTTTCAGTAAAAAATGTTACATTGTGCGGGTAATGTTCCGGGCTATGTTATTGTTTGAAAAAATTGAGTTAATATTGAAACGTTTTAAAACATTAAACAGGAAAAAGAGGAATTTTATAGAAGTTGATATTCTATAAATTTCGTCATACGGCGTTCGTTATAGCAACATTTCGCTGTATACGTTGTGACAAGAAAGCGATGAAAAGCTACTATAAAATCAAGAATGAAGGGAAGACGAAAAGTACGCCATGTCAGTTTCAAACACGTGTAGACTGTGTTATGCAGCACTTCAATCTATGATTGGTAAACGATGTAGAGAGCTAGTCAGATCACATGTTGAACGAGGATCAGGTGACGCTGGAACAGAAACACCTGTAAGTCGAAGCCCGAAAGTAACACGGGCAAATGGGTGCTTATGCAATGTAACTGACTGACTGAAAGGCACTTGTGAGCCCAGAATGAGAGAGCTCAAATACCACTCAGGCAGTCGAACAAAGGGACACCGATTACATTTGCTGAATGGAAATCAAGCAATTACATACAACTCTATTGGAGTGTAGTCACTCAATCATCTCGAGACGCAGAAACGAGGGAAAGCAATCCAAACAAACACGTCAGATAAACCGGTCAAGTGATCTTTAATTAAACAAAAGAGTAGACAGAAAGGGCAAACCAGTGACAACAGGTCTGTCCGAAGAGACACGCCTGCGACTCTAGAAGTAAGCAAACCACAAAATAGCGTGATAAACATATCCTATTTTTGAAGTCTGCACACGAAGAGCATGAAGAAATGGAATGAGCGACAAAATAGCGACGGAGCAAATCCAACTCAAAACTGTGACGGCAGAATGCCAGCGGTATATATGGCAGTCTGGATGCACACAGCTTTGGGAGATTCAAAACGGAGACTGTGATTAAAAACTGTATCAGGTAATGCACCTGCGACCGCGGTCCACCGTCGCCGAGTTTTTGCAGAGTTGCACCACACTGACGAAGGGCCATCTGGCTTCAAACCAGTGGATGCAAGATGTGGTCATAAACGGTCACAGACAAGTCAATAAGTAATTGCGCGTGAACAATCGAGATTCGCTTATAGTTCGTGTATTCCCACCTCGCGTGGGAGAACATCATCCGGTGCAACCTGACAGGATGCAACAAAGAACGCTGACCCCAGCGTGTTCTTGACGCCTGAGTCAAACAAGCAGCACATTCGAGGCGAACAGATGCGCCATAAAGGCAACTAAATGGTGAGTCCGGATGTACAGGCAGAAAGGCAATGAAACTGACCGAGGCAAAACAGACGCGTGAAAGAAAAAGATGTTAAAGTTGGACTGGTCAAATATGCTAACTTCTCTGGTAGCCCAGCCGTAGAAGTGTACTAAATTGAAAAAAGAAATACGCTCAGCTTTTCAACTACTGAGCCTTGTGGAAAATGTGACGACCACCACACTAGAGAAGAAGGGAGCACATATGGAGTACATTTATGTTGCGTCTTCATTGGCAGACGCTTGATGTGTTCTGTCTGGCCCCACAAATAACAGACAGAAACGTATGGGGTGTCAGTGTTGGGAGGAGCAACATCGAGGCGCTATAGACGGCGACGTATTTTTTTCTGTCCAATTCCCTATAGTGCGATTTTGAGACAAACCTGGAGAGAATCTGGACAAGTGCTAATAGGGCAGTGGCCTGTTCGAGAGCAACTCCGACGTTCATTTGGAAATATCAAAAAGCAGCCAAACGGATTGCGGAGGTAAGGAGGTTCAGTTTCACAGAGATGGTCAGATACGTTTCAAATCTGATCGGTAGATCTGATAAATTTATTTCGCCTACAGTTGAGCCAATGTACTCCGAGCAGAGCAATAACGTCGACCGCTACGCTGGGGATATTGGCGGTGAAGTTAACCAAGTACTAGGCAGCACCCATAGCTGAGACGAGCGGCATCAGTTATAGGCTGCACAAATGGGACTCAAAAAAGGCCCCAGGTTGTTAAGATACGATGAAATAGACTTAGTAACTAATGTGTTGCAAACGATCGCCACGCATTGATTGATCAGTTTCCGGAATCGTCCGGTACTCAAGACTGATACGGCTGGTAGCGAAGTTATATGAAACTCGCTTGGAGTCAAAGGCTCGCTGTAGAGGTTCACAAAAAGTTTCAAGACGATCAACTACTCTGCACTAAGCATACAATGGCAGCGAAATGGTACCTGTCGGACGCATGATGGTTTACGGTGATAACCGACAGCACCTTAATTTCTGTTCTACGTTCCCATTGAACAGGATAGCGGTCGACTGATTCCAAAAGAGACTCCTATTAGGTCAACCAAATGTTAATAAATTCCAGCAAACTATGTGAACAAATCAGTGGGTTGCATGGAAACGAGCTTCAAACCAATCAGTCGCAATCTTAGCCCCAACAATCACTGAAATCTGCACGAATGGTATAGCAAGTAGGTTCATTTACCGATTCGATTGCGTTAAAGGACAGAAGAAAAAGGGTCAAAACTCCTCAAAGAGCTCAAGACCATCATAAACTCGCGGCGAACAGTGCATATAACCGACGTCGCGTTGACAGTGAAAAACAGGTTCATGACACAAATGGTCAGCGAGTTCAACAGGTGCACGTGTTGCCGATGTCCGCTGGGAGCATGACAACCAGTTGGAACTAAGTGTGAGAATGGTAAATTCTTCTTCGGAATGCGCAAGTCGCGACGAGGTCTGCAGTGAAAGCTTCCCAGAAGAGAAGCTAGAACGACTACTAATTTCGTGCCGTAAAGTTTAACCGAAACAGAAGCGACGATGAAGAGGACGTAACTAAAAGTACAGTGGATAAAGGGAAAAACTTACCCACAAATGGGACAATTAAGCCTGGGCCACAACACCTCTCTTCGAAGGAAGGCCTCCATATCAAACGCCTCAACGTGTTCACATCCGGTAATACGGCCAGGTACGTTCATACGTGTGCGAAAAACAGGGCAGACAAGGTTGAGTTCTGCTACTACAGGGGTATTACGTGGTTGTGAATTTTGCGCATCGGGTGCAACGCGAGATGCGATGCGGCCTTCCAGGATGTCGCAAAGAACGCTGACTCCTGCAGGTCTCCGCCGTTTGAGTCCATCCAGTAGCACATTCAAGGCTGGCATATGAGCCATGAAGGCGGCGAAGCGGTGCGCCTGGGAATAAAATATACAGGAAAGAGGTGCTCATAATTAGAACCAGGCAGAAGTTTGAGATAAGCGAAGGAGGAAGCTTGTAAGTCATGGTAGAAAAGCCCCCCACTAGCGTCAACAAGTCCCTGAGATGTGCTGATGCTGTGCACAACTCCAAATGTTGACAGGAGCATGGAAGACTCATAATTGGTGAGCAAGATATTTTTGGGCGACCACAAAGTAGGGAAAAGGTTGCTGCCTCACATAGTAAACAGTTGTGTAACAATAACATTGCCAAACATATCCTATGGGAAAAACCCGATATCGTTAGTTTACGATCAGAGTAGATAGGAATGCTGTGAATATATATATATATATATATATATATATATATATATATATATATATATATATATATATATATTGGCGGGGGAGCCAATGGTACGCTGAGGTGGGTGATGGTTAGATCCTGACAGATGGTCTACCCACTGTTGCTACTGTTGGGCCATTGGCTCATGTCCTGGACGCCTCCTCGTGACGACCGCTGGGTGGGAGTTGGATTACGCCCTTCTCCCTGCTAAGATCCAGGACACCGATCTACATGAGTCAGTGAATTGACCATGTGCTAGACCCGTTGCCTTTCGGGTGTTCATTTAATCGAATGCTATGGCTGAGGACCCGAGTCGTTCCCTTGTCAGATGTGGGCGCCCTGCCAGTATCCTAGCCCATCCTCTTCGGAGGTTAGGAAGTGGTCGATGGCCGTCTTCTCGTAAAACCTAGCCATGGGAGATAACAGGTCCACGGGTTACTAGCTCACAGCTCCACTGGCGTAGAGCACGAGTGCCATGTATTGTCTCTGACGGCGGGAGGGCACCTCCAGGTGTTCAATGGTTTGCTAATGCTTGGCTTGAGGCGGGTAGTAGCAAACCAGTAGCAAGCCGCGGAAGAGGTACGTTTGCCACTTTTGTAAGCACGTACGGTCCGACCATGCGTTATCCTGATGACAAGCGTGATCAGTCCTACACTCAGCTATCCTCCGTGATACGGTCTGTGCCCAGGAGTGCCCGACTATTTCGCCTGGGTGATTTCAACGCGTGCGTTGGGCGTGATGCATCGGTGCGGACAGATGTAATCGGTTTGCATGGCATTGGTTCAGCGAATGCGAACGATGACAGGTTGCTCTCACTGTGTGCCACTCATGGCATGGCGACCACGAACACACGGTTTGCACTGAGTGGGAGTGATATAGCAACTTGGACGTACACACGGAGTGGTCACGCTCAACTGCTCGACTATGTCATCGTATGTCGGCGTCATATATCTGAAGTACGCATGACACGTATACTGCGTGGAGCTGAGTGTGGCACTGATCACAAATTGGTGCGGACCAAATTGTACATCTATTTTCGTAAACCTATGTTTTGCACTCCCGCCGTGAATCGGCGTAAATTTAACATTCTCTCCCTCGGTACTGTGGTGAAACGTATTGAGCTGGAGAAGGCGATGGCTGCACGCCTGTGTGATGTGGAATGTATAGCTACAGTGGGCGACCTGTGGCACCAAATTCGCGGCCAGGTGACAGATGCTGTCGGAGAGACCATCAGGCGCAAACTGTAAGCGGCCTGATTGGTTTGATGGGAACAATGCCATGATTGGCGCATTGGTGTCGGAGAAAAATGGAGCATTTGCTGTATATGTGGCAGGCTCCAGTGACTTGGGGAAGAGTAGTCAGTTTCGCAAACTTCGAAAGCAACTGACCCTGGAGCTCCGTCGCATTAAAAACGCATGGTGAACGGAGAAGGCAAAGCAGATGGAATGCTACGCCGAACGCCGCCAACATAAGGAATTATTTGACCCTTTGAAGATGTATGGACAGAGGTTAAGGCCACTTAGGACACACAGAGTGCAGACATAACGCAGCTCTGGCAAAAACACACTGACGGTCTCTCGAACAACCGTTCAGAGATCGACTGGCCTACATTGAACGGCCTTAAGCAGTACGATGTGAAGACGAGTCTGGCAGACACGCCGACACTGGATTAGACGCAGACAGCACTTGCTCAGCTATGATACCGCAGGTATGCCGGTGCTGACGGGATTCTGCTTGGAGTATTTAAACACGGCGGACCCGCGTTGGTGACTGCGCTGCACCAAGTGGTGCAGCGCGTGTGGATTAAGGAGGAGGTGCCTCCTGAGCTGAAGGATGTCCTTGTGCTACCACTGTACAAGGGCAAAGGGAGCAAGTAATGTTGAGCGAATTATTGTGGCATCAACTTGCTGAGTTGTGTGAGCAAGGTGATTGCTCGAATCCTGCTCAACCGTCTCGTCAGTCAGGTTGTGGAACCTAACCTGGCGGAAGAGCAGTGTGGATTCCGTTCGCGTCGTAGCACCATCGATACAGTGTCTGTGTCTCGTCAGTTGCAGGAGAAGTGCAGAGAACGACACCAGCCGTTGTACTCGCTTCTTGTTGATTCCACCAAGGCATTTGATACGGTGAACCGCGAGGCATTGTGGCTGGTGTTGGGTAAGTTTATAAGTTTAAATGAATGTCTGCACAGTGGTATGCGAGCGAGGGTGCAACTGAGTGGAGAGACCTCTAATGACTTTGTAGTTATCTCTGGTGTGAAGCAAGGCTGTGTGTTAGCTCCTGCCCTGGTTAATATTTATCTTCATGGCATGACGTGTTGTGCTTCTGATGCCGCTTGTACTTACGGTGTTCGGGTGGAGCACCGTATTGATGGCGGGTTGCTGAACATCCACCGTTCCGATGCGAGAACCAGTCTGTGTGACTACTAGCCGTATGTTGTTGTTCGACGACGACTGTGCATTGTTTGCGCACAGCGCGGATGAGTTGAAGCACGTGACTAGTTCTCCGATTTCGACAGTGGCCAAATTCGGAGACATCATCAACACAAGTAAAACTGTCTGTCTCTTTCAGCCTTCACCGGACGTGAAATCCACAATGGCTTCGAACAACAGTATTGGTGATGACGTACTAGAAACCACCTCCCGCTTCTGCTACCTTGGGAGTGTGGCGTCGACTGACCACCAGCTACACAGTGAGCTGAGTATCCGCGTGTCGAAAATAGCGGCGGCATTTGGGAAGCTAGAGTACCGAGTGTGGAACAACCACCAACTTACCGTCCGCACGAAGCGGATGGTTTACAAATCCATGGTACTGTCCCTTCTGCTATACGGCAGTGAAACGTGGACGACGTACCGGCGAGATGCGCGATATCTCGAGCGGTTTCATCAGCAGTGTTTGCGACGAATTCTGCGCATTGAATGGTGCATGTTTTTGCTGAGACACTTTAGGTGGTTCGGTCATGTGTGGCGTATCGATAAGATGCGGATACCGAAGCAGCTGTTAAGTGGTCAGCCGAGTGTTGGGAAGCGGCATGCGGGGAAACCGAAGTTGCGTTACCAGAACATGATCAAAGTGAGTCACATCATCATCAACAGCAGCACATCAGCCATTTGAACTGATGCTTCGCTACCATACAACCATGCAGACCTATGAAATAAAGAATAAGAAGTGGGAGAGAAGGGGTCTTACCTGAAAACCTTAATGCCCTAAGCAAACATTCAGGGTCAAGGCGCCTACACCTTGTGTTAACAACATACCGTCACAAACAGCTGGCTATCGTGCAAAGATAAGGCGGCATCGGCGAGACAGCTTCCTTGCGGCTTTCACTGCCACGCGTCATAATCAGCCATTACCCCGCAGATAACTCAGCACAAAACACACTTTAAACAGACAATCCGATTAGGAGACGGCAGCACACGCGCCACTGGTGTCGGTTGCGAGCCATGTCCTGCAAAGTCTCGAGCCAAGCACAAGGTGAGTCACGTGGACTCCAACCCGGAAGGCGAGACGGACCAACGGCACCCAGTTTGGTCGTCAGTGACTTCATTTCCCGCTGCCAAGTCAACTTCTGTCCACCTCGAGCCTTGAGCCATCCTACACCAGGGAGACTGAACAAGGCCCTCCTAGGTAAGCGGTGACCAGGAATGCGTAGCACGTGCCCGAGCCAACGCAACTTATTCAGTGCTATCTGTTGTTCTAGGGAGCTAGCATGATTATCACCACCTAGTACTCGCCTACGCACATCATCATTGCGGACACGCTGGTGCCATCCGACACCAGCAATGCTTCGCAAACAACGATAATCAAAGACTTGAAGGCGCCTCAGATCTTCAGACCGAAGGGGCCAAGTTTCACTACCATAGAGCAGAACGGCTCTCACTGTGGCCTTGTATACACGGCCTTCCAGGCGGAGGGAAACTCCCTTCTGTCGCCAAAGATGACGCAGGTTCAAGAAGGCAGCTCTGGCCTTTGCAATGCGTGAGCTCACGTCAGTTTTTATGCGCCCATCATTGCTGATGCAGCTGCCAAAATAAGTGAATTGATCAACCACCTCGAGTTCCTCGTTAGCAAGCGTCAAGGGATCATCGAGTGGCTGGTGGTCCTGCAGCAACACTTTGCACTTTGAAGGTGCGAAGTGCATACCAAATAATGGGACCACTCTGGACAGGCTATTCAGGGTTGATTGTACCGCCTCAACATTGTCGAAAAGCAAGACGATATCGTCCGCATAATCTAGATCAACTAACCTGTCACCAGGCAGCACTTCAACGCCTACATCATGAGATTCCGAAAGGGAACACTCCATGATAGAATCCACGACGAAATTGAACAAAAACGGGGAAATCGGATAACCCTGTAGAACGCCACTTGTAGTCGAAAAGCTATCCGATAGGGCACCATAGACCCTGACGCGGTCTGTAGTGTTCGAGTATAGAGCATGAAGGATGTTCACATATTTCGTGGGAACACCTTTTCGCGCAAGTAATTCGAACAGAATCGATCGATCGACTGAATCGAACGCACTCTTGAAATCGAGGAACACAGCTATTGTCGGTCTGCGGTATGCGTGGCGCTGCTCTAGCACCTGCCGCAAAGTAAATATATGGTCTATACAGCCACGCCCTGGGCGGAGATCTACTTGATCTTTCCTACGCCGAGATTCCCGTCCTACATTGAGGTGATGAACGAGAATCGAGGCAAGTAGTTTTGTCACAACTGGCTTTATGCTAATACCCCAGTGGTTAGAACAATCTGTGCTACTGCCCTTCTTGTATCTTGCTGCTATATTCGATTCGCTCCAATTACCCGGGACAATCTTTTCCTTCTGGATACGTTCGAATAGGGCGATCAGTGCTTTTCAGAGGACCTTACTTACATTCTTATATATTACAGGCGGGAGGGAATCCGGGCCAGCGGCACAAAGACTGTTGAGGACTGGGATCGCGTTTCGGACCCCGGCCTCCGACGGAGGCTCTAAACTAACCAACCATGGCTCGTTCTGCATCACCTGAGTAGGAGGATGTCCGAGAGCAGGGGGCCAGCTGAACTGATCTTTAAAGTGTTACGCCCAACGAGCCATACGGCGCTCCTTATTGCGTATCAGTACACCCGCGCTCTCTCTGATTGTCTCACAGGCGCCGGATTTCCTTGGGACCAGTGGTGCAGATCAGCTAAAAAAGCTTGTGGTAATTGCCTACAGCTCCTCTCTCCTCCATTTCTTGAGCCCGAGTGCTCCACCGGACTTACTTCTCAGCACGCAGGCTCTGCTTTAGTTGGCGCCTCATAGCACATCTGGTTACTTGTGCTCAGACCCAGCCGAGAGCTTTCTTCTAGATTCCAACTGGTTCTAAGAGCTCTCGGATATCCAGTGACTGGTGCAGTGATGGTTAATAATGCCACAAGCAGATGCTCTTGCGTCGTGCATGGCGGCCGAGATCCTATACAATTGAAGCTCAGTATCATTAGAATAAGACAGCAAAAGTTCGTTATGCATGCATCTTGATAGGCTTCCCTGACCGTGGGCTGAGACAACCTCTCAGTTGGCAATCGGGAGAGACGCTTGATGCGCCTCCCGGTAAAGTTCACGGAGAAAGGACAGCGTACCAAGGCATGATCAGAGTCGACACAGATACTCCAGTATGAGCGGCAATCCAGAATGGAACCACGCCACCTGTAACTTATGTGGTCAGTTTGGATCCATCTCTAGCCAGCTACAGGAGGACGCCAAGTGGCAATTTGGCGCCCACTGTGTCTAAAAACAGTGCTACAAGAAACAACTGATACTCTGCACACATTGCAGCAGACGCTCGCCGTTGTCCGTCCGTTCAGAGTTAAACCCATAAGTACCACCCAACTGAACTTCTGGAGAGCTCAGACGCCCTACTTGTGCGTTCATATCCCCTGCAAGTACTATAATACCTGAACTGGTAGTAGTGCTTAGTGGCGCGTTAAGTTCGTGATAGAATGTGTCCTTGACAGTATTAGAACTGCAGTCGGTGGGGGGGTTATAAGTGGAAATCACCCCCCCAGGATGTTCACACGTGGCTCCCATCCGCATGCCTCCCGGTCTTATTCCTTCGCGTTTGCACTGGATATGGGTTGTTTGGATGGAGCTGTGGGTGGTGCAGCGCACGCCACCAATGGTCCCTCTGTCAGCGCAGGCGTACTGTGGCAAGCCACAGTGACAGGCAAATCCGAAACCGGATGCCGCCAACCATATATATATATATATATATATATATATATATATATATATATATATATATATATATATATATATATATATATATATATATATTATATATATATATATATATATATATATATATATATATATATATATATATATATATATATATATATATATAGGTGGCTTGCGCTGCACCACCCACAGCTCTATCCACACACCCCATATCCAGTGCAAACGCGAAGGAATAAGACCGGGAGGCATGCGGATGGGAGCCACGTTTCATCAACGGAGCCGGCCCACACTCCCTCACAGGCAAACACAAGCACGCTGTATTTGGGGAATCAAGCGCATACAAGGCGGTGGCTAGACCGTAGTCCGCTTCACATTGAGTGCATGGAACCGCTCTTCGAGCCTAGCACGGCCACAAGGACCGTGCACCCCGTCCCCTCCGGCAACGACGGTCTCCTAGAGCCAGTATGAACGAGGTAGTGGGTAATAGACAGGTAGGCACCTTGTCAACACGCACATCAAGCGCAGCCACATCTGGGATGTCAAACAACAGCCAAGCACTCAAAATACCGATATCGAATAAAGTAAGCGCATATGATGACATAAATAGTCGCTAGATGAGCATATAGAAATTGGTTATAAGTGAATCCGTGATAAGTACAAAATGTCCGAGTTGTTTAAAAAATACCATGCGCTAAAATTACGCAAGTTTACCACAATTTGCATGAGCGACGTGTGCAAGTTGGGAGAAGATTATCAAGTACGCAGAACAAACCAAATAAAATGTAATGAATTTTATCCACATTAAAAAGACCTAGTTAAAGTGTGAGTTGGTTTAGCCCAACTGCGGTGAAGAAGCATCATGAATGCAACATCAGCCTCAGCATGGGATGTACATATATATACACGCAAGTTGTGTATCTCAGAGCTCTGCTCGACAGCTATGATGTAAATGCAGCAGGACAGAATCGGATGCATAGATTAGGGGAAAGGTGCGGTCGTTCACGACTAACATTAGCATTAAACAATGAAACTATGCGAACCGGCACATCGCTTTGGGTGACAGAGCGAAATTTGAGCCACTTTGAATTCAAGGCCAAAAAGAACGAGCATGAATGGGTTAAACTGAAAATTCTCGAAATAGTACTAATGACCATTGATTCGCTTAGTATGAGATAGCTAGAAGAATGATTTGAGGTGAACATGATACTGAGTAAATCACTCACCTCTAGAGTAGTGGCCATTGAGTGTCGCTTGTTCATGGTTGACAAATGGTTCGGGTCTTCACCAAGGCCAAGTATGGCTATTTCAAGCTGATTGCGCCCAGGTCGACAGAGCTGTTTTACACATGCCACTTTGTGGGCCGATTGACCTCCACTGACTGTGCTTCGGTCCAGACGGAGAAGGTAGTCGTTGAAACGAATCTGTACAGCATCCGAAGGCCAATGACAAACCTGTAAAGGTTCGGATATCAGATGGCTGCAAACGACGATATCCAGATCGCTGCGACCCACAATAGTGTTTAGGTGGTTCGCCGTGAGATCGAACTCAAACCGAAGGACAAACACACCATCGGGTAGAAATTTGTGCAGGACATCATTCAGTTGGATTTGAGTAGGCCCCCACACCATACCGTTTGTAATAGGGCAGACAAGACGATCAGTATCTGAAACCAGGGTATATAAGCAAGAGAGAGGATAAAGGACTGATTTCGGGACAAAAAGCTAGTAAATCTAAATGGTAAGACTATTCTATTTACGTTGACCCAGTGAACGGATCACGAGCCCGATGGTACTGTGACATCGAACCGTATCGAACGATATAAGCGTTGCTGGACAGACAGTAAGACGAGGACTGTGAATTCTACAGCGATTCGAATAATGCCTATCTCAATGACTGCCTCTCCGAATGCATCAATTTTTAGAGATAGTAAGCCAGGCCGACTGTTGAGACACAATAAAATGATACAATGATGACCCTTCGGTGGGGATGAGAGCTGCGGATGATATGCTTTCAAATGACAGTAGCATAAAGCACATTAATTGCCGAGTGGTAATTCATGAAAAAAGACTAATAACGACTTCAGTAAATAGTTAGCTTACATTCTAAAAGCCTCAAAATGTGTAGGATGTTTGAAGGCAGCGCGGCTAAGGAAAATTAGATGAACATCTTTTAGACTGCAACAAAGTCCAAAGGAGGCGAATCACACAATGGACGATAAGTCAAGTCTGTATACCGTGATTCAAGCAGATAATGCATGTACAAGTCCAAGAACGCAGTGTACACTCCAGAATGAGATGACGAAATCCAACTCCTTATGCTACGCGCCGTTTACGGAGCGCGGTGGTTTAGTGATGAAAGCGTAACCGGAGAAAAGAGAGCCTCTGGGTTGAACCCCCAGCTCCCGTTATCCATTCGGATATTGTAAAAGCACAAACGAGCATGAAAGTAGTTATCAAGTCTAGCGCTGAGAGCGAGTGACAACCTTGTTAGGATGAAACCCAACGATTGTTGGAGCAGCCCGCTGAAGCGATCAGTTATGCTTGGAATCACTGATTGAGCACTTACGGGGTCACCCCGACCAGACTGGTCAGGGGTTGGATGTCCAACATTCGGTTTCAACACCCTCTTTGCAGGAGGTTGGGAAGCCCGACCTCTCAGAACGCAGGAATTATCCACATCATAACTAGCAGCAGCAATAAGTAGTCGTACCGGTGGTTAGTTGATAAATCATCATGTGATAGATAACCTCACTAGTGAAGAACAATATTAGAAGATAGATATAGTACAGCAACCTGGTCAAGCCATAGTAGCGAGACTGGACTTCAGCGAGGTATGATGGTTTGCGCACCACAGAGACCCATTAAGCTACACTGAGTGGCACTCTTAAAGTGCCTTCAGAGCCACTCATATTAGACAGGTCAATGGGTAGGGGTCGGATTGACTCAACCTTACAATCCAATCCTCTTCGGAGGTTGATGATCCTCTTGCTTTAAACACTAGCTATGAGAGGCAACAGATTTACCGGTAACAAACACAGCTAGATTGGCGCAGAGCACTTGCGCCAAGCATTGTCTCTGACGATGGGAGAGCACCTTCCGATGTTCAATGGTTTGCTACCGCCCACCTCAAGTCAGGCAGCCTATGGGCAAATTGGTGTAAACTCGCCAACTCCCACCTGCGGCTGGCCGTGGTCGCAGGTGCGTAATATAAAACACGTGTGCACTGTTCTAAATCTTCAAAGACTGTGTGTGACAGGCCACAAGCAGATCATAATGGGCCTCTGTAATCACATTCCCCACTATCTTGTCTGTCAGGCTCCTGAGCCAAAGGCTCCGGGTGGAGTTTCGCAAGCGAATCTCCATGTATCCCACTGCTTTGTGGGTCAGACTGCTGAGTCAAAGGCTAGAATACTGAATACTGTATTACAGAGCAAGTATAAATGACTTCTGTACAACTCTTTCGAAAGATGGCGAAAAACATTATAAAAATTGTCAGCCGTGAATATCGTTCTCGTTCTCATGTAACATTTACGATATCTGACTCACGATACTGCAGGACTCACAAATGTGACATGTCATCGTAAGTGTGCAATCGTTCTCTGAATCGGATAGTGGTAAAATATGAATCTAACAACGTTTTGAACTGCTGCACAGATGTTGCCTCTATCACATGTTCTGGCAAACTGTTTCAAGTACTTACCACTCTCCGTTCGAAGCACAGTGGGTGGGGAACACGTTTCACATCCGGCCCGACAAGTTTGTCTGCGCGTGTGCTGCATGACCCCCGTAAATGCAGCATTAGCCTCAGCACGGGGAAGTCACCGAGATGTGGAGTACGGTAGGTTATAATGAGGTCAACTCGCACCCGACAGTAGGACAACGTGTAGAGTCCTAGTTTTTCGCACCAGTCTTTATACCGCAAGCCATGTAAACTCGGGATGAGCCTGGTAGCAACATGCTGAACCCGTTCGATCTTTTGTGCCTCGCCTCGGGTAATCGGAAAGTAGGCGGGTGAACCGTACTCTAGCATTGGTCTAATGATGGAAGAGAATAGGCGAGTAGCAACCTCTTCAGACCATGTGGAAAGCTGTGTTTCAGGGCTCAAAGCATGCGCAATCCGTTACGATATAGCCTGTTCGTGTTGTCCACGGACTTCAAATCGTAGCGCGAGAGTACATCTAGGTCCTTCTCAGAGGGTGTGGGATATAGCGGTTGGCCGTCAAGGACCGGTTCGGCTCATAAATACAGACTTGGCTGGGTTTGCTGGGAGAAGAACTTCTGCAGACCATGTGGATAGGCGATTGAGATTTTGCGGAAGTACATCACAGTCGTCGGGAGCGTCAATTTCTTTCCAAATCCTCATGTCGTTCGCAAACAAGGCACACGACGACCGGAGAAGCTGAGGTAGATCGTTGATGTGGATCAGGAACAGAGTGGGCCCCAGCACAGTGCCTTGAGGTACCTCACTTGTAGAGGGATACAGTCAATTAGATGGTCGTCGACCTATACCCTCCACTTTCGTCCAACAAGAAAATAGCGGATCCACCGGTGCAGTGAGCCACGGACAACGCACATCCAGAGTTTGGGAAGGAGAAGCTCCTGACTGACCTTGTCGAGCGCTTTACTGAAATCGATGAACATCACGTCGACAGACTTTCCCTTGCTTAGCGTCTTCAACCACTCATGTCTCGTCACATGCAAGTTTGTAATGCATGAGCGGCCTTGTATAAAACCATGCTGTGCGGACATCAGGACCGCTTTTGACTGTAGCAACTGCAATAATCCCTTTTTTACGATTTTCTCAGCAACTTTTGCCAAAATAGGTGTCAGACAAATTGGCCTGTAATTGTCTGCTTTGCTAGGGTTGTCGCCTTTCGGAATAGGCATCACCATCGAACATTACCAGTAAATCGGCAACAAACCTTCGGAGTGACCTGTCAGTCAGTCACGACAGGAGAGATGATGACCGAAAGTGACTAGAGAATCAGTGGGTGGAGCCCATCAGGTCCGGCAGGTTTGGTGCCGTCAAGGCTGACGAGTAGTTGACATACGTCTTCAACGCCGCAATCCAGACTGTCGAGTTCGGTAAAGGCGGTGCACGTCGAACTCGGAACAGACACCTGGTCAGTTGCAAATACAGAAGCGAAGTGCGCTGCTAACGAGGACGCACGCTCAGTGCTGGAGGTTAGGGGATGTCCTTGCGGGCCATCCAGCACTGGCACATCACCTGCCGGCTTCAGGCGTCGTTTCACGTAAGTAGATTCTTTTTGAGGCGGTCTTCGCGGCAATCACGAGCCACTCTTCAAAATGCCGGCGTTTATTCCTTTTTGCATTGTTGCAGAGGTTCCGCTGACTTGTATACCCTTCGTAGTCATTGACAGAGCCAGAGAGGAGAAATCTGTCCTACAGTCTGCGCCGCCTCCGAACCAGATTTCCATACTCCTTGTCAAACCAATGAGGCTCAATCGATCCAAGCTTCCCATATTTCACGACACAAATTGGGAACACAATGACGTCAATCTCTCTTTTATAAATATCCAACAGTCTTCCACAGATGCAGCTTGTGACAGAGACTAATCCACTTGGCTCGCGGCTCGATCTGGACCGTCGAAGTCTATTTTTCAGTAGTTGTAAACTGGTTCCAGCAGACATGAATACGGCGAAGGTGATTACATATAAGCTATCAGCACTGAGTGGTTGTTTGTAGCCAGGGGCTCCAGGATCCGAACGTCACGCATTCGTTGTTCGTAGCTCGTTGATATCAGGTGGAGACTGGAGGGGGTTGAGTGTAGTTATGCGTGTTGGCTGGCATACGTGTTGCAGTGCACCTAGGACAGAAACCCTATCTAGGATTGTGAAGCCGGGAAGTATCATCTGCCCTCTCGACCAAATCGACGACACCCCGTCTTCTTCTTCTCGATTTTTCTCCCCTTATAGTCAGAAAGACTGCCGCTGGCCTCACAGCTGCTGCTATCGATACATGAAGCTCTTCCAGCAAACTTAGAGTTCAAGTTCACATTAATTCTTTTGACGTCCGTACTCTAGATCAGATGGGTCAGCAGGTAGCACTAAGTTACACTTCACTCTCCTAACACGCATAAAAGATAACAGCGTTGTGACGAATCTTCGACTCCCTGGTTCTGAATCTGACGACGATGACTGCACTCTTCGCGTCTCTGGCGATAATGAGTGACTCAAGGTATTTACACTGTTGGTATCGCCATCAGCAAACATTCTGAAAACGATCTATGCGACTGGATACCGGTGAACAGCCACATGTACGCGGTTTGAGTTCGAACCTCTATTAGAGTCAATAGGCAGCGCCTGAAGCCGTGTCTTGTCATTAGCGCAGTCTAGCCCATACTGAATGCAGTTCAGATGGTAGCAAAGACGATTTTATAGACAGCTCATATCTTTTCTTCGCATGGCGAAGAACAATGACATCGTGATTGTTGTTGGTGACATGAATGCCCGAATCGATCGCCTTTCAGAGCCCACTTCGGAGTCGATGCATGCCGAACAAAAAATGGCTATCGATTCTTGCAACTGTGAACTGACCATAACCTTCACCTTAGCAGCATTGCTTGCTAGCACAAACATTCACATCGTATCACATGGAACCGACCGAATTCCTCAATGACCTAGACCCAAATTAACCATATTGCCATCAGCTAAAGATGACGCACATCAGTACAAAACTGTCGGTCACATTGGAGCACATGCCTGGATTCTGATCATGCTCTGGTGCGCGCACGCTTGCCACACACTCTTCGCGTTTCAAAGAAACGCCTATCTTCCAACCTTACCTGTTACTTGAACTCATGGTCTGTAGTTCAACAATATCATGACGAACTGGCTCACCAATTACCAGTGATGAATAAGGTTGGTGAGTCGATCACTGACTGGAATCGTCTCAAAGATGCCATGAAGAATCTCTTTGACGTGTGTTGCGCACCCAACATCAGATGTTCGAACTGCGAATCGATTTAATGATAGGTATATTTCCCGATTGTAGGAGAAGCTGCCACTGGATTGAGGAAAGATCATGGGCACAATAATTATCATGCTCATGCAGGAATGAGATATGTAATATGGAGCGTATGATATCACAATAATTTAGAATCATGTAAGTTTTGTTGTTGCTGAGTTCTTTGTACTATGTTTAATCATTGATTCTATATTCCTTGGTCCATCCTGAAAGAACTCGTGTAGTGATTTACCCGATGGAACCATGGTCATTATCGAGTTCTGGTCAAGGAAATTGCTAAGCTGAATGTGGAATGTTCTTGAATTTTTCGCAAGACCTGATTGTGGCTGGTAAACTATTCCACACGACAGCGTACTTGACGAGAAAGAAGTTTGATAGGATAGCTGTCCTGGGTCTCGGCACACATAATATACAGGTCTTGTTGCGTATATTCCGAGTAAAGTTATGTTGAATTTTAAGTGTACACAGATTGGAGTGTGTCTTTTGGCTTATGAGATTGTGTATCAGCATCAGGTCATGTATCAGTCGTCGCAACCAAAGGGGTTACAGCTTAAGCTACTGGCAGTGCTCCTGATAACTCAAGGTGGTTGATTTACTGAACAAGCGCTTAGTGAATGATTTTTGCAGGTTTTCCAAAGCTTTCTTGTCATCCATTCGTTTGTTCCCATAGATGACGCTGCAGTATTCAAGGACAGGAAGTGTAAGTATTTTGAAAAGCTTGAGTCTGGCACGGATCAGTTTGATCGAAGCAAAGAAAAAGGTTCCAATGGGGACTGGGTTTTAACGTGTTCGTAACGATCTGAAACGACGTGTGATAAGAAGTCATCGAATCGACAGGAAACGTCAGTGAATGGCAAAGGCCAGTGAGATGGAGAAAGCCGGTGCTATTGAGAACAGCCGAGTACTATTCCAGCTCACACTGAATACGGGTCCGAGAAATCCATCAGTCAACAAGACAACAGCTGAGAAAGAAATGACCATGAAAGGCTCAGTTCCTTCAGACTCCACCGATATTGTAGTCTTGTCAGGTGACCGACTGACAAACCTGAAGTATGCGGACGACATTGCTTACTTTGGGTCTGATGAAATGATCATGCAAACACTACTGGATAGACTGACGCGTTACGCTGCATATTTCGGCAGGTGCTTTGCACCTTCAAAGTGCAAAGCACTGTTGCAGGAATGGACTGAAACACCTCAGCGAACAGCCACTAGAAGTGGTGGATCGGTTCGCTTACTTTGGTAGCTGAGTCATCTCTGGTGGTCACATAACCGAGGAAGTTACTTGGAGTATCAGCAAAGCTGGTGTGGCTTCCCAGAGACTCAAGCATCTATGCAAACGACGGGATAACAGCCTGCTGTAAGGACAATCTTACTGTATGGATGAGAAACCTGGCCACTTCGCAGTAAGGACATTAGACGCTTGGTCGTGTTCAATCACCGGTGATAGCGGAATATTGGTCACGTTTGGTAAGAACACCAGATGAGCATTGCTGAGGTCTGCCAGTGGCTTTTTGGCATAAAGCCTTCAAGCTCCTCACTCGAGGGTTTGCGGAACCTTTATCACTTACGTTTGCTAGATCATGTCCTCCGTATGCCCGTTGATCGGCTTCCTTGGCGTGCATTATACGCCGTGACTGCACCAAGTTGGGTGAAAGCGCGAGGTGGCCAGTCCATGACGTGGCACAGAGATATGAAGAAAGTGACTGAGAGACTTGGTCAGACGGGTGCGTGCCGTCTTTGTGGATGGAGGCCTCGGGATGGTCCACATCGATGTTTGGAAACCGTATCAGATATGACGCAGTCAGTGGTGTTCCTGTATTAGGTTTCTTGTATTTGGTTGTTAATTTTCACTACAGTCTGATTAGTCTAACACGCCTTCTCCTTGCTTCCATTTTCTTTACATGCTATTTGACTTTAAACCCACTAGCTTGTCGTTGCTATTCATTGCTATTCTTGCGATGTGAGTCGTGACAACTGGATCCACGGCACTTCGGTGCTCGGACCATAGTTGTTCCACTGAACTGACCCTTGTCATGAGAGTTTTACACGTACCATGGAGTTACTGGCAGAGCTTAATTGGATGAATGTTCCTCTGGTTTTGATAATTAATTCCTGATAACTTTGCTTTCTCCCAAAGATCCCTTGCTCAGCAATTCGAGAGCCGAACATTCTGCTTTCCTTACACCACCAGTGATTTTCGTCCATTCGTAATACACATCGAAGTGAATTTCAAGTTGGAAAGTAGTTAGCAAAGCTGTTTTCCATGGCTTTTGAAAACAGGCAAAGAAAATGAGACTTAAAACTTAGATAATCGGACAACCTACATATCAGCTCAACCTCGCGAAGTGGATAATTGAAACAAGTATTTTATAATAAGAACTACGTACAAATAATCAGTCCTGAAAAGAGACCGTGTCCCACTCAATCGAGAAATAAAACAATTCCCTTATTTACGATCTCAGTGGCTACTTCTTAGCAAACAACGCATAGCCAGAAATGTATGGCGAGATCACTCAAAGAGCAAGTAGATTTGGCTTTCATTGAACTAAGTCACAAGCAACTTTACTTTGCGATATTTCAGCACTGCACATAATTTAAAGAAGTAATCTGGCTGGGAGGACACATCACGGTTGTGAATCGTGGGCCATATCCTCCGGGTGCCTAGGAATGGAAGGCGAATCGGATCAACAGACCCCAGCAGTTCAGAGTCAGAGACTTTTATCACTACCAGATCAAAGAATGAGTTCTTCGAATCCGACATCGAGTGGACAAAACCTACTTTAACTAGCACAAACATTTCAGTCTTATTTGTTTGTATAGTTACTACACGTCTGGACAGGACCGTGTAGTAGTCAGGAGCGACGACAGTTCACGAGTTTTAAACTCAGTCAAATTGCGGAAGAGCAGACGCGCTACGGATCGGAGCTGAAACCAGATGAGTACCACCGTTACTCACTCGTTTTCTACTGCTGGGCATTGCATGACAGATAAGACGTACACCGGCAAAAACTCATCTACCGTGAAACGCCGTCGCCGGCGTATACCCTGAGGAGTTTGAAAAACGCAGGCATGAAGATCTCACTAGGCCGGTCACAAGCAAATACATTTCCATGGGGATTTGAAGTTGACAATGGGCCCACTTCATTGTGGGCAGATTTGTTGAAGCAAAGGCTCCGGGTGAGTGCAGCAAGTCAAAGAGACGGTGCTGCCCACACCAACGGCCCACAAATTTGATTGATACCTTTCTCTCTTTCACTGTCGTTCGTCCATTGCTAGTTTCAGTTCGAAGAGTAACCAGCAAGAGAAGAACTCAAACTGACAGTCACACTAATAGGGAAACAGAGTGACCTTTCAAAACTAGATCCCGAATTGGATATCGCAGAATATACACAGAACCGATCGGCTCTGATATCAGATAGTCATACAAATCGCTGGATATGACAAAGCCGATACGGTGATGATACAAGGCTCCAAGCTGCAGTACCGATTTAGCAGGAACTGCAGCCAGCAACTTCACAGTGAATTCCAGAAAATTCCAGTGATAAGCGTCTCAAAGAGCGCTGTGAAATCTATGACAGCGGCCGAGCCCCGTGGTGCGTGGTGTGCGCACATTTTAGTGACCAATCTGCAGCGCATTCTGAAGATGTATAAAATCGCTCGTGGCAATTGTTGCATAAACGAAGAAAGAATGAAACTACTGAGAATACTTGTAGCTCGGGGAGGTGGATGAAGTAGTTGTCTTGTTTTCCGAGGCGAATAAATTAGCTGCCAGATTAAGCAACGTCATCACCGCGACTTTCACGGCTCGGTTCACAGAACCTCGCAAGCCACCTACGACTCCAAGTGATGGTTGATCGATTTCCGAGTACGAAGCCCTGGAAGCCGCATTCATGAGATTTCCTAGCCTGGCCACGAAACAACAGCAGCTAAAACACCCAGCGCGAAAAACAACACAACGCCTGTAAGTGAAGGGGGAAGCAGCAAGACAGTGGGAGGCTAGTACGAATGATCGACTTAAACAGATCGCGGCGTGGTGCAAAAACAGCGGAGAGACTGTGGATACACAAGATGACTAACAATGTTTTATACCTGTAAAAGTGCCACTGCAAAGCCATACGTAAGATCAACGCGAATCGACCAATGCTTGTGTTCATTCTGACTTTCATTGACTGAGGCTGGGGGACTAGACATGTTTAATTAACCACTTCAAATAGATATCGAAGAGATTGTGATTGAGGTTGCCCCACATGCTTCTTCAGGAGCCGGTATTATGCTAAATGACCGCGGGCAATTTTTAGTTTTTATGATATAACACTTTTGATGAAGGAATCAGTTCTTTTGAGGTAAAGTGCTGAACGCTTCGATATGAACTACGTCTATCTAGAGCTCAAGGCACTGCTAGAGGGTAAGGCCAACCGTAGCCTATTCGCATAGCTATTTAACCACCGTTTGAAGTGGCCAAAGCACCAAGGTAAATTTTTGAAGCTTCAACCACTTGTGTAAACGGCTTATCAGTCAAAGTCCCCAATGAAGTGGGGACCGGAGAGCCGGCTACAATGCTTTATCGACACCACTAGGAAATGATCATCTCGAGCACAGGTGTACGCAACCTGTCACTCATACATGGAGAGAAAATGGAGTGAACGGTGCTGAGACCCGCCAACTTGTTTTTAAGCAATGTCGCAGCCCTGGACTGTTGAATGCGCACAGCCCACACTGACGAAATCATGTGTCTGATGACCAACGATCCTCCGGAATGCAGTGTTTGCCACGGTTGCACGTGATCAAGTGAAACATCGAGGTGGCCAGTCGTTTATTGCATGGAATAAAAGCCTGACGACATCTGCTAAGGAGACCGGCGCATGCCATCTTCCCTGATGCGTTGTCGAAGGCGGTCACACTGGCGGAAAGACGACTAACCCAACATGTTGTGGTCGTTCAGTCAGTGGCATCTAAGCTTCATATTTTCGAACTCATAAACCGGACTTAGCTCCGACAAATAGTTGACTACCTTGGTGCTATGTCCTTCACAGGTTTGTTTGCGTTCCCTCCGTTTTTTATCCGCCCTTACTTTTCCAACCGTTAGTCATGACAACTGGATTCGGCGCATTTGGACGTTCAGATAGAAACTAGAGAACTGAATGATCGGAAGCTCATGCTTAACAGACCGGATGTTCGAAGTGCACATACCGCTTATCGGAAGAGCCTTTGGGGTCACAATAAATAGATAAATAATAAGCCCGGCCGCCTCTGACGACATCACCGCTGTGACTAGCGTAATTAGTGGATTTGAGTGAAAAACGCAGGGATCAGTAGAGAACGCTCGAGTTCACCAAGCTATCTCGTGTGGATTCAGAAGATCAGTTGTCAAATGCCATATGAGGGATCGCATTAGTACTGATCTAAACAAAGCCTGGGAAACACCGGTTATCATACACATCTTGCTTAATCTAGTTATCCCGCAAGCACCGTGAAGCAACACTGAATTGATGAAATATAGTGTTATTGTTAGGAGGGGCACCTAACGAATGGATCAGTGAGCCCAATTGATGTGCATGGCCGGACGCTAAACGCGTGCGTCCGTCTGCCGTAATTCATCATTCATTTCATTCATTATACACGTCAGCTAGAGGTGGGAAACACCTCAGCTACTGTGCCGCAATACATAAATGAAAAAGGAAAATAAATACAAAAGTTGCATGCCAGCTGAGCTACCAGCAACGGATAGGCATCGTTCCGGTAGGCTACCAGCCAGATACTAGGCAAAAAGAAAAAAAATTATTGTGTTTTACGCTAAGAAGTGAGATCGTGGTTGGAGGGAGAGGCTAAGAGGGATGGGGTGGGATAAAGAAACTCACAGCACGAACGCCACTGAGGTCGGTTCCTAGCCATATCAACAAGTGTATCCAGCCAAACGTGTTCACCGTCTTTTGGACCCCAACCAGGGAGCCGTGACGCTCCAAACGAGGCCAGCACGGAAGTGAGGGCCTTCATTCCTCTGGACCAAGTCATCGCTTGGCCACCCCTCCTCTTCTTCCGTCCACATCCCCGGTGAGCAAACAACGCACGTCGTGGAAGTCCATGGGCTAACAAGCGCAACACGTGGCCCAGCCATCGGAGCCTGGTACGTGAAATGACGGTGCTGAGCGGTTCAGTTCCTTTTCCTGTGCCGTAAACAATGCGTCGAACACGCTCGTTACTCACGCGGTGTTCCCACCAGATGTGAGCCAAACTGCGAAGGCACCGGTGGTCGAACGTAACTAGCCTCTTTATGTCTGCTGATCTAAGGGACCGGATTTCACAATCGTACAATAAGGTCGAACGTACCGCTGAATTGTGCACTCTACTCTTCAGGGCGAGAGTAATGTCGCGCCGCCGCCATAGGTAGCGAAGACTAGCAAAAGCACTTCGAGCTTTTAATATACGGTTCGTGATTTCGTCTTCGATCCTAAAGGCGCTGATACAACTTCCCAGGTAGTTGAATTTCCGAACGACTTCTAGCTGATACCCACCAAGGGTCAGCGAAGGAAGCGGTCCAGACCAATCTTGCAGGAAAGCTTTGCATTTCGATTGTGCAAAGCAAAGCCCGAGGCGGCTGACAACCAGTGCTAGTCTGTCCAGTGCCGCTTGGCACGTTTGTGAGCTGTCACACATTAGGGCACTATCGTCTATATACTCAAAATCAAGAAGTAATTCTCCTGGGAGCAGATCCACGCCTTCTAATTCGTGTCCTGCAAATGCAATCTCCATGACTTCGTCAACAGCGAAGTTGAAGAGGAAAGTTGACAGCGGGCATCCTTGTCTCACAAACCTAGAGATATCAAAGGGCAACGACAGCGGTACACTGCATGCAGCATTTGTGCTCACCTCCTTATGATCCACAGTCAAATGGGCAAGCTAAATGATTTGTGGTTACTTCCAAGAGAACTCTGCTCAAAGTGGAAGGAGGCGGACCAATCCAAGAGTTCCTACAGACTTTTCTATTAATGTACAGGTTTACGCCTAATCCACGGATGTCTGAAGGGAAGTCCCCAGCAAAAGCACTACTGATCAGAAGGCCTCGAACGAAATTTGATCTAATAAGGCCGCCGGATAGATCCAGTCCCGAAAGAAACGGGATAATGGAGCACCAGTAGAACCGAAGGCCTGACGCTCTACCACGACACTTCGAGGTTGGACAGAAAGTGTTGGCAAAGGACTATCGGAACAACCAAATCTCTTGTACACCTGGAATGGTTGTAAAAAGATGCGGCCATGCCTGTTATGAAGCGGCCGTAGGCGATGACTGATGGATCCGCCACATAAATCAAGGCAAGAGCTACACCTCATTTGAGAGAAGAGAAGATGCCCTAACTACGCCTCTTGAATTACTTCTGGACGAGTTCAAACTACCAAAAACAGAGGCTACTCAGCAAGATAAGCCTGTCAATATAACAACCTCTCCTTGAATGTCGACCCAGATGATGGCCCGATCGTTGCCGAGTTCCTGTCATGCCGCTCCAGGTTAACCCCAGGCTGAAATCATATGACAGTGGAGTTCAAACGGGGTGTTAGGAGGGACACCTTCTAACGAATGGATAGGTGAACCCAAATGATGTACATGGCTGGACGCTAAACGCGTGCGTCCGTCTGACAATTATTGATCAATAATTTGGAAACTGTGTTCATGTGAGCTCGAGTGCCTCGCACGTCCTGTTGCGGTATTTTTTGAGACTGACTGTTACGCAAATAACCATCTTATTACGCAGCTGTTTTTCTGTTTTCGTCTGGCTTAAAGGATAAACATATCAGCAGTACATCGGAGACGTACATCGACGCGTCGTTGTCACACCACCAATAGAGGTCGCATGCGGATCGGCATGCTGTGAGATGAGCGACGCCTACACAGGTCCGGATCGTTGGTTTGCGGATTACAAGCCCCAACTACAGCGCAACCAGTCGGATGACGGAGGCATTACTCAAAAAATTCGCGGAAAATAATCTGCATCTTGACAGAAGAATGTGGCAAAATGATCATAAGAGCGAGTAACCCAGCGTACGCTACACCAAGGATGCGAAGGACACATCTGGGGGAGGAAAAGCATAGTGCGACCCTCATGGCTAAATCGAAGGCGAAGTGAAAAACGCGGAAACCCTGCAAGCATGCGAACTTGGTTTCACGCTTAAAAAGTACGAGAAGCTGGTGACGTGCAGTACAAACCACTGCTGTATGAGAACACGAATGGTAACCAGTTAAACAGAGAGACCAGGGAAATCATCTTACCCAAAGTGGAACAGGTGATGGGCATTTCTGTAGAGGCTGTGCCAGCAGCGGAGCTCAGGCTAGAATAAGGTGGCCCAGAGAGGCGTTCAACAGCACAAGTTGGCTCACTAGGAAAAGATCCACCACTTGGTCCGACTGGAGTGGTGGTGCGCGGTGGCGCTTGTGACGGGATCCGATTCGGGGCCTGGAGGAGTGATTGCGTGGACCCAGAGTGTTGTGGCTGGAAATGCATCGGCGACTGGACTAAACGTATGCTCTGTCCATGACCGCAACCTGGATGACCAGGAAGCTGCTGGCTTTGACAGATGGGAGCCATTGCAGCTGCAGACGATAGGCACGGTGGCTGAGATGACTGATGTGAATGACCCACGAACAACGATCCATTTGGAATTTGGCCTGTAGTCGTTATAGTGGTATTCAAGTACTGCTGTTGTTGACTGGGGATTGAAGAGTGGAGGCGAGGTGAAGAAAGAATTCGTCCAGCATTGTCCACAGGTCCAGTGGGCATTAGTTGGTCACTGCCATGAGGAGTAGTGCTGAAAGCCATGTTTACAGGAGGGCCCGAGTTCGGTCGCATTAGCATCCCGTTCGAGGATGCAAACGAGGCAGGAGAAACAGAGCCGGTGCGCCCATCGCAAACAGGCATCGACAGCGGCGGAGAGGCCAAACCAGAGGGAAAGCCGCTCATGAGATTGGAAGGGTACACATTCCACCCAGGGCCTGGCATCTTCTGTCTTACACAAGTAGCCTGAGGAGGCTGAACAGACATGCGGATATTGCCCATTGTGTATGGGTCCGAAGTGGGTGTGATACTTTGCAGAACGTTTGAGGGTGGTGTGGTAGATGCTGCTGCCGCTGCTGCTGCGGCATTTTTCTTGGCATTCGCTTTGCTCGCACGTCCGGTTCCAGGAGTGTTCTAGTAAAAAACACGAACACAGAGTGATGGGTGAATACAACATAGCAGTATCAACCAACAAGGGCAAAAATGGTGACATGTAAAGGAGTATACAGTGGCCAAGGAGCTGTTTGACTATAGCAAATAGAATAAAATAAGGAAGGAGGACCGTGAGCAAAATCTAAATGCCTTAAGCAAACATTCAGAATTAAAGTGCTCGCACCTTATCAATGATATACGGTAATGACAAAGGGGCATCTGCGAAACGTCCTCCTTTCGGACTACATCGCCACGTGTCACAGTCAGCCTTACTCCATAGATAACACAGCACTAGAAAAAACTTAAGAAAGTAGTCCAGTTAAGAGACTGCAGGAAATTAGCCACTGATGACAACCGAGAGTCATCTGGTGTAAACTTTCGTGTTAAATACGGGGCAAAACCGCGAGATGGCCAGCCTATGACATGTCATAGAGGTATGAAGAAATTGACTGAGAGACTTGGTCAGGCTGGTGCATGCCCACTTCGTGGATGAGGGCCCCGGCATGGTTCACAGCAGTGGTTAGAGACTGTCGGACATGGTTCAATCGCGTAAGCAATGGCGTTACTGCATTCGGTTTCTTGTAGCTAGCTGTTAATTTTTATTGCACCCCGATTAGTTTTACACACTTATCCCTTGATTCCATCTCTTTGTATTCTATGTGTGTTCAATCCCATTTCTCGCCATCGTGATTTATTGTTATGCTGGTGACGTGAGTCGTGGCAACTAGATGCACCGTACACATCCGTGCTCGGATCATAGTTGCCTAACAGAACAGATCTGAGCCACAGGGTGTCATGTGGACTCTAATCTGGAAGGAAAGGCGGATCAACATCAACCAGTTTAGTCATCAATGATCTCGTTTCCCGCCATCCGCCATCCAAAGAACGAGGTTTTTCTCCGCAAGCGGTGACCAGATATACGTTGCACATGCCCAAGTCAACGCAACTTATTCAACATTATATGTTGCTCTAAAGAACCAACTTCACTATATCCAGCTAGTACTCGCTTGCGCATGTCATCGTTGCGGACATCTTGATGTCGTCTGACACCAGTAATGCTTCGCAGGTAAGGATGACAAAAAGCTTGAAGGTGCCTCAGACCTTCAGACCAAGGAGATAAAGGTTCATTCCGATAGAAGAGAACTTCCCGAACTGTGACCTTGCATGCACGGCCAAACAGAAGAATAGAAACTCCATTATGGCGCCGCAGATATCGCACGTTCAGGAACACAGTTCTAGCTTATACACTGCTTGAAATACCCTAAACCAGGGATGTCCAAAGTCCGGCCCGCGTTAACATTTCAACTGGCTCGCGGTCTCATCAGGAAATAATAAATCCAGGCTTGGTTTTTTCGTACATGTGCGATTTTTGTTGTTATCCTAATGTCAGACTGAATATGGCCCGACATATTTTTACCTCACAAAGTATGGCCTTCCTTGCAGAAAAGTTTGGACACCCCTGCCATAAGCAGTCATGCACACACGGTTGATAAAACAACATCTCTGGTTACTTGTCACTGAGCGTAAGAGTTATCAAGCAGTTAATAGACATACAACAGTAAACTACACCGTGAAGCAGTGAAGTGCGTGACAAATGACGGGACCACCCAAGATAGTTTATCGTGGATGAATTGTGTCGCCACACTATTGTTAAACAGCAACCCGATGTAATCCACAGCCAATTTTACCCAGGTAGGAACCCAAGACCTGCGCCCTGAGACCCCATGAGACTTAAGATACGGTTGAACGATTTGGGAAGGTGGGACGATCTTGATGAGTGCTAACTATTGTCGGAAAGATGTCCGACAATTCGCTTTGGACATTGATACACCTATTTTCGGAAATACTGAGCCGAAAGTGTTGTTGGGAAGCAGAACCACAGCCCGTATGAGGTATGTACGATACTGCTAGAGCAATTGTCACAGAGTATAAGTATGATGTGTGTCTCGCTGGGAAACTTATTTGCTTCTTCATCCAGGACAAGCGTTCCACATCAAAGCGGCTCTGTTACTGCCAGCATATAGCATATACTTATTCATAAGCACAGATGTGGCAAATGTTCTTCCTGAGCACTACCATAACAAGCGATTCCTTCGAGTTGGTTGTGACGGTCTCATTCCTTCATTCAGGTTAGAACAGGTGGGTAACTGATTTGAGGAAAGCATTTTCGCCACTCTTGAGTAGCGAGGGCGCAAGAGAACCCGGATCAAAGAGGAAGCAACGGAGCGGCGTGATCACATGTTGATCCTAAGATACGGATAGAAACTCTATAGTGGATGGCAATAGCTCAGTGGGTCAATAGCAAGGGAGCAAATAAACTGATCTCATGAGTGCTCTGTCAAACGAGTCAAATGGCGTTGCTTACTGTGAACTAGATGGCGTTTAAGTTCATGCCATGCGCATGAGGGGAGACGAAACAGACATTGAGAAAATTTTTAGTGCAATGCACAGAACACAATAAAACCGACTGTAGTATTTGAGATAAAGGCCAATTTAGTCCTAATCACCCAAAAGGATTGTGATTGACCCTATGCAAAAGCAGTGCTGCAGGAGTGTTCAAGGTGGAGGAATTTGGCACCAACGAGTAGGTTCGAAAACACACTATATCATCGACGATCAACAAGAACACTAATTATGAGAGGGTTGAAAAAACCAACCTTTGTCCCATTCTATACCGAACTATGTTCATGCTTCTTCAGTTGAAAGATGCGGAGGCTAGGTGGTACCCACGAACTGAACATCCGTTTACGAAGAACTCCAGAGGTGACGCAAGGTCATTGTGACAGCTGAACTCAAAGTGGGCGTATAGTTGAAATAGGGGATGTACGCATTACAACTACTAGTCGGTTTTCATTAAAGGGGTTAATTCCTTGGATAACTAGTGCCTTACTGTGGTCATCTAGGTTCTACCGATAGTGTTAGTTTTAACATTAGAATAAAGCAGATAGGGTCGCCAGGTACCACTTCCAATCAGGACAGTGTAACGCAATGTGAGGATGAAGAAAAACAAGCGATGTAAATAAAAACATGAAAACATTCTTAAAGCTAGGCACATAAAGATGGGGGTTTCGAGGTTACGGAGTAAACGAACGGCGTTGCCGGCTACGCAATGCCAGGAGACCGATTCTACGCACCGAATTCGTAGCCCCCAACTAATCCATATCAACTCAGTCTAGTCAGTAGATCAGCCTATGTTAGTATGTCACTCTCGGGATCCAGCTAGCCAAGCGCAGCCACGAACCATGGGATGCAAAGCCTGTAACCTCGAAGAACATCACGTAGACAGTTTTCAAGGTGCAACTGTGCCATACTCTATGAGTAAATGTAATAGGGTTGGCCCAAATAAGCCGAATAGCGAGTTATTGAAATGTACATTGGGGCGCTCAAAGACGAGTAAAGTTTCATAGACACCGATGTTTGGCGGCAAACAAGCGTCCGAGGGCCTCAAAGTGTAGTCGACACGGTAATGTGATTGAATTGTACCCGGAAGCACATGAATGTTTGATGTCACATGACACCGCAGCTGCTTCTCGAGACCGATTGTACCGTTGTGTACATCAGCCATTCACAACGGGAGACATATGTCACCCATGGGGGCCACGGAGAATTTCCAGGGGCCCTGGGATGACAAACATTTTTAAGGGGGCCACGGAAGGTCATGCTATAAGAAGTGGGTCGTGCTTACTCAAATAACAAAATACATACAAAAGGATATTTATACTAGGGTAGATTTTCCGTTACGAAGCTGGCATAGCTCCTTTAATTCATTATTCATTACATACTTTAGCTAGGGGTGGAAAATACCTCAGCTACTGTAGCGCAATACATAATAAAAGAAAATAGATACAGCAGGTGCACACTAGCTGAGCTACCAGTAACGGAGGAACATCGATCCAGAAAGCTACCAGCCGGCTACTATGCACCAAAAAATTATTATGCTGATTGGTATTATGCTAGGAAATAAGATCGTGATTAGAGAGACAAAGAGACTCACAACACGAACGCCACTGAGGTCGGCTCCTGGCGATGTCGGCGAGTGTATCCAATCAAACGTGTTCATCTCCTTTCGGACCTCAAGCAAGAAGCAGAGAGGCTCCAACCGAGGCAAACGTCGAAGTAAGGGTTTTCATTGCTCTCGACCAAGTCATCGCTTGGCCACACCTCATCTTCTTCCATCCACACCCGCTGC
This sequence comes from Dicrocoelium dendriticum, assembly GCA_944474145.2. Taxonomy (NCBI): domain Eukaryota; kingdom Metazoa; phylum Platyhelminthes; class Trematoda; order Plagiorchiida; family Dicrocoeliidae; genus Dicrocoelium; species Dicrocoelium dendriticum. The sequence continues at coordinate 224,575,166 of OX104063.1, forward strand.
GCGCAAACAACACAGGATGTAGGAGTCGGTGAACTTGCATGCGCCACAAGTGGCCGAACCGTCGGAGCTTGGTGCGTGGGATAACGGTGCTGAGCGGTTCATTTCCTCTTCCAGTGTCATAAACATACTCGTTGCTCACGCGGTGTTCCCATCAGATGCGAACCAAACTGTGAAGACACTGGTGATCGAAGGTAACTAGCCTCTTTAGGTCGGCCGATCTAATGGGAAAGGTTTCTCAGCCGTAAACGAGAGTTGAACAGACGGCTGCGTTAAAGTTCCACGGATCTCGCTGGGCTAACCTCACCGTACGGCGATTCAGACTGCGCAAGAAACAACCGAGCCGACGCCATGACTTAGAAGCTTAGCCACAGTGAAGCAACTGAGCTCTACTCAGGAAACTGATGCATCTACTGTGCAAGCTGCAGGGAGCTTAGCGAACTCTCGTCAGAACACTGCGACAGTTACCGCACAAGACCACACTGACACTGTTTTCCTCAGGACACTTCCACTGGGTGGCAACGCATGTGCTTCCCAGTCTTTCTTTCTCCATGGGTCTCAGCGCAGCAGTGTTAGGTTACGTGTTTTCATTCCCAGTCTTAGTTCGCGTGTACATCTGCCCGCTAGGTTACCTTAACCCGCAACGTTCCGAAATCGAGTGACTACTCTGCGTTTTGTTAAGACTGAGATAGTATTTAAGAACAAGTAGAAAGGTATCTGTACAACTCTATCGAAATGTGAAAAATCAAAAACATTTAGTTGTGAATCGTCAGCGGTTGTGTTTGGTCAGTTAATCGTTTGTCCTTGTTCGGTTAGGAATTCGTATTGGTGTCATTATTTCCTGGTATACGATGTCTTCTTTTGGCATTGTATGTGCACCATTTCACAAAAGCACAGGTTTCCAAAAGAATTGTCGATACGTGTCTTCAAACACTTCACAGAATCGGCCTCTATTAATCCTTCTGGTAGTGTGTTCCATAAGTTTACGATTCTTCGTTCTAAACAAAGCTGATGTGATACTTTGTTCATGCATGGGCCCTGAGTTTGTAATGATGTCCTCGGGTGTTACAGACTTCACGCAGGTGAAATACTGGCCGCAGTATGGGGAAGTGATACAAGTTTAGTACTCGATGGGTCACCATAAGGTCAATTCTCACTCGGCGGTAGGATAGTGTGTAGAGTCTGAGTCTTTCACAACGTTTTTTATACGGAAGCTTTCGTAGACTCGGTATCATTCTAGTTGCGATATGCTGTATTTTTTCCAACTTTTCAGTTTCCCACTGGGTTATCGGGTGGTAAGCTGGGGCACCGTATTCAAGGATTGGTCTAATGAGCGAGGTGAATAGACGAGGGACGATTTCTTCGGACCATGTGGAGAAACTGTCTTAATGCCCAGAGCATACGAAGTCCCGCACGGTACAATGTCTCTGTATTTTCGAGTGATCTCATATCATGTCGCGAGAGCACTCCTAAGTCTCTGACAGATGTGGTAGGGTGGAGCAACTGGCCGTCCAAGGTGTATGATCGAGTGGCTCGACGTCTGGTGATACGGTTGTACTCCGACTTGCTTGCATTAAGAGGGAGTTACATTTCAGTGGACCACTTTGACAGTCGCTCTAAGTCATGCTGGAGGCGAGCGCAGTCGTCCTGGTTCTCAATGATCCTCCAGATTTTCAAATCATCTGCAAACAGAGCACATGATGACTGGAGCTGCTGCGGAAGATCGTTGATATGAACAAGAAATAATATTGGCCCAAGCACAGTTCTTTGAGGCACGCCACTGGTCGATGGGAACCAGTTTGTCAGGTAGTCATTCACTTGTACTCTAAACTTTAGTCCCACAGTAAACTAGTGTAACCAATGAAGTAGCGTGCCACCGATTCCGTATGTCTTCAGTTTACGAAAGAGTACCTCGTGGTTCACTCTGTCAAAGGCCTTACTAAAGTCGATGTATACCACGTCAACACCCTTCTGTTCATTGAGAGCTCGTACTCACTGGTGGTTTGCGACATCAAGTTGGTGATGCAGGATCGCCCTTTCGTGAAGTCGTGTTGCGCTGGCGTCAATACGTCCATCGATTCGAAGAACGACAGCGGACTCTTTATCACAACTCGAGAACTTTGGATAATATCAAAGTCAAACAGATCGGTTTATAGTTCTCTATTTTACTCGGATCACCACCCTTGGGAAGCGGTCTCACTATCGAGCATTTCCAGTTGTTGGGAACGGATCCTTCAAAGAGTGATTTAATGAATAGGTTTGTCACAACTAGTGAGATGACATTCGATAGGGGCATGAGTATTAATGGGTGAAGTTCGTTTGATCCGGGAGGCTTTGCATCATCGAGGTTGACGGGTAGCTGGTACACTTCCACTGCATCACATTGTAGGCTGTTGAGCAAGACTGGCGCAACCTGTGGCGGTAATGAAACCGCCGCCGGTTTACTGGAAAATACAGTGAGGATGTGCGAAGCCAAGGCGACCACATGTTCCACACTTGAAATGAGCGTCTGTTCGTCCAAGCTCTCTAAGATCGGTAGGTCGCCCGCAGCTTTGAGTTGAGATTTCAACTAGGCAAACATTCTCTTGGTGGCGGTTGAGGCCAAAGCTTCTAGCTCCTCTTCGAACTGCTGGCGTTTCTTGATCTTTGCGGCATTACATAAGTTACGCTGTTCCTTGTACACCGTGCAATTTTCATCACAACCTGAAATGATGTACCTATCCCAAAGTTTGCGACGCCGTCGCGCTGACTCTCTATATTCGTATCAAACCAATACGGTGTGACAGGCCTGACTTTTGAATACTTCAGAGGAACGAACCGAGTACACAGCGAGTTAAGCTTCCCCTTCATTAATGACCAACAGGCCTCAAGTGACGCATCCTGTGGTAGTATCCAACCAGTCTGACTTGCAGCTTGGACGAGCCAGCTGAAGTCCGTCTTCCAATAGTTGAATATCGGTTTCCGTTGGTTGAAATGCAGTAACGACAGTTCGATGCTTGCCACAATGGAGCAGTGGTCACTGTTCGCCAGAGGTTCGAGGACTCTGATCTCTTTCAGTTTCTACTCGCAGCTCGTAAACATTAAGTCCAAACAAGATGCCGAGTGCGGAGTTACGCGTGTCGGTTGGATGACATATAGTGTAATTTCTTCCGTGTTTGTATCACCTGTCCTTTATTTTACCTGTTGTCACTGTGAACATTGTCAGTTTCCAAGTTCTATTTGGTTTGTTCTTTCGTTTACTTTCGCCAAGTTCTCTTCAGCCATTTCATCAGTCCACGATATATTCAAAAGCATTCGCAGAAACCATCTCAGGGTTGTCTCTAACAGTGTTTCCATATTTTTATATTGTGACCACAAATTGATATTAAAAGTATACTTACCATATGTGGTATCTCAGTGTCTAGCAAGAAAAAATTAGTGCCACCAATCATTCATACTATCTCCGTGTTTCGTCCTGTCGAATGATGTCATTTAATACCCATCATATAACTGTGTAACAAAGATAAAACAATAGTGATATCATATTAGATATTAACAATTTACAATGATATATTTCAGTAATGAGCTCCTCGGAGAAGAGAAACTGTCGGCAGTACTTCGGGGAATACCAGTCATTTGGATGTATCGCATCACCTCAAAACCCCACTCTACCTGTCTATATTTTGCAAGAACACTCTTTCAAAAGAAAGTGAGACCAAAATGAAAAATCACTTGGAATGTATTCATAAGGACGAAAGCGGAAAGTCTGTGAATTTTTCAGAATGCTGTGGGATAGTTGCAAAAAGTCCAACTTTAAAGATAGTGGTTTCTGACAAGGCATAAATAGAGAATGGACTTACGGAATCTTAGGAAATCAGCAAGTTGATTGCTAAAAAAATTGCAGTCCATCTAATGTTGGATGAACCATTATCATGCGTTCAGCAGCGATAATCTGTCAGACCTGATGAATCCTCAAGAAGCAGTTCAAGACATTCCACTCAGCAACGCAAGTGCATCCAAGTGAATAGATGCGATGGCTCAGGACATAGGAAGTACCTTAGTTGCTCTACTACATCCCAGGAAAGTCTCGTTACAAGTAGATGATAACGAAGCTCTTTTCGTGGCGTATGCCCGATTCTTCAATGATATTTGTTGATGGAAAAGATGTTGTTTGCCAGGAGAATTAAAACTCACACAAAGAGCCAGTCTATATTCGAGGTAGTCAATGGCAATTTGACTGAAAACTCAATCACAATGCAGAAAGCAGTTGCATGTGCAACAGATGGTGCGACAACCACGGTTGGAAGATATAAAGGATCCATTGATCATCTAAAAATGTTCTCCCTTCTGCTCATACAATTCACTGTGTGATTCAACGAGAGCACCTAGTGGCTAAGAACCTTGGAGGGCGCTTGAACGATTCACTGTCGACTGTTATAATAGTGCTCAACAATATCAAATCGCACTCTTTTTCAGCAATTGTGTGAAAGCAGTGAAGATTTCCAGGTTCTACTGTTGAATGTAGAGGCTAGATAGCTCATCAAGGGCAACTATCTTCACCGGTTTGTCGCACTCTGGGACACCACCATCCCATGCATTTTGGAACTGAGTACGAAAGAAAACTGTTAACAACTAAGCCATACATGTTTTAACTGGCTGATCCATTAGAAAAACTTCATTTATTAAATAAAACCCTTCAAGGCAAAAAAGCCATTATCTCTTTTCTTAAAAGACTAGAAGTGTATGCTCAAAATGTCGGACGGCTGGAGTTCTCACAATTCCCAACCCTGGTTACAAGCACGGAGGAGGTGGAGGATGAAGAGTTGATTATTTATGCCCATCATTTACAACAGCTACGAAAAGAAATGAAACACAGGTTTCATGATTTGATTGACAAGGAAATCTCGATTTGGATTCTAGATCGATTTGATATACAACTATGCTGTGTTGGAGTTGAAATCCAGGAAAGTCTCATAGAGATTCGAAGTAACACACCAGCAAGATCCAAATGAACGCCAAATGTAAGGGATTTTTTTGATAAAGACTTATACCTCTGACATATATCCCAGACTATGGGAAATAGATGAAATATATTTCCGTGCTTCGTCATTCACTTACTCGTTTGAATGTGGGTTCAGCAGAGTGGTTTCTCTAGTAGTAGTAGAAACAGACTGGACATCACAGCGAGAGATCTTTGACTCTCGCGAGACATAAGCAAGCTCGCTCAAGGACATCAGGCTCAATGCTCGCATTATTATTTCGACAAAACTATTGTTAAGAAGTTGCTGTAACTCATAATTCATTACACCCTACAACTAATAGCTAATAATAAGTAAATACAATTCCAAATATTAAGAACTTGGGTGTAATTACAAATAAGTGGTTTGATGTTGCTGTGCAGTGAATGTTATCTTGAAGCCGCAAAGTTCAAAAATGAGGTTTATTAGAAAAACAGCAGGAATACCAACATCAAAAATTTAGCCATCATAACAAAAGATACTAATATGGACATTGGAAATCACAGATTCGCGTCTGTTAGAAGTTGCGGAGTGCTGAAACGGTGGTGATCAAGGGTGGGGGACCCTGAGATATGAAAAAATTCAGAGGGGAGCCATGGTTGAAAAAAAATTGAGGATGCTTGGAGTCCACACAATCCAGAAAGAGAAAACCGTGATAGGATCTGAACTGAGAGAGTAAGAATGGACGGCAGACATCGCTACCGCGAGATAAACCAGCCACACATCCAACACTTGATACATCAGTAAGAAATTCTTTGATTTATGAGGGAAAGAAGTACATCACCAGTCTCAACTAAGATCACAATACGCGTTGAAGTATACCGTTATCAATGCGAACACTGGTACCGCGGTTGAAGCACGCAAATGTAAGTTTGTGCTCCCATTCAGAAGGACACGTCATAACGGTATCAATGAGTCCTTCATGAACATGTTGGGACTATAGTACGTGAAGTGGTTAAAGCCGATAGACATCTCTCTGGCCACATATTATTGAGGACCATGGATAGGCAAACTGTTCGGAATATGACAGCACCACAGCGGCGAAAAAAAAGATAAACATCGTCAAATCGGTTTTTTGGTAGGGTTTGATTGTGGCAACGTTTCGCCCTTGACACAAGAGCTTCTTCTCCACTGGCCTGAAGAAGCTCTTGTGTCAAGGGCGAAACGTTGCCACAATAAAACCCTACCAAAAAACCGATTTGTATACAAAACCTTCTGAAATCATGAAATCACAGTCGGTTCCAAACATATTCCAATAAACATCGTCAAAGTCAACCGAGATTCGAGTTGAGGTTAAGGATGGTAGCTCCTACGCATCTACGGGTATTGCAAAAGCCTAACAGTGAGTTCCCAACCACTACGATAAGTGAACTTTGGCTGCTAAGATGTTTGACGGTAGGTAGTACATCCCGCGATCGAGTCAGGACTCCGGTCATCTTCCGCTGAAGAATGCAAGGAAAGACGACGATGAGAATGCAGCGCAATGACTGGGGTAATATTCATTGACACAAGTCTGGTATACGGGGAGGGGGTTAGGCGGAGCGCCCTTGTTATGAAGCGGACTCGGTATCTCGATCACCGAGTGATAAGCGACGGCAGTGCCGTGTGATTGGTAGCTAGGCTGTGATTAACAGTTAAAAAGTGGTCTTTATGTTGAACAGTGTTGAGAGGATTAGGAGGAATCCAAGCGCATATGGGTATATTTTGAGACCAGGCATCTGGACTGTGAAAAATGTTGCGCGTTGTCGTCCACTCGAAAAGATAACATTACACGATCGTTTTTTTCGCTTATTTATATTCGTCAGACAGATATAGAGGGACTGCAAGTCAAACTAGGGACGTCGACCGAAACATGTGCGCCTGAGCCACCGAGTCGCGGAAGGCAAACTTGTCACCATAACGGATTGGAGGGGTCCTTTTGAAGCGCTTGTTGTGTGTGAATGGGTTGCGACGCGCAATCTCAATGCGGTCCGCGATTCATGCTGAAATGAATGTCAGTCAACCCGATCACTGGGATCTGAAGCTCGTGAATGTTAAGCGCCACGCGCTCACAACACTGCAATCCACAAGCGATCTCGTGCTCGGTTGCACTCATCAAATATCGACAGCAGGACTGCAACTGGAACGCGCTGCGACCCGGTGGACTAGGAGTGGAGGCTTCAGCCGACATCTCGGTGTCCCGGCTTCGAATTGCAGTTTTATTATCATTACAGTGCAAACATGTATGAAACCTGTCGTGGAGTGCAGCGGCGTTACGAGTGGACAACAAATGACATTCAGTAAGTCAAGATTTGTTTGATACACCCAAGCGGGAGCATTTTCCGTTTCAGAGAAGGACTCAAGTGATCGAACTTCAAATTGAACCACGGCTCATGTAGAGATTGGGTTGCAATCCATTCAAAATACCCCCTGCAAGTGCGTGATGTGTAGTCCCTTCACTTATGTGGACGTCAGCACCGATTATGCTAACAGTGGTAGGTTTTCGTAGGGCGCGAGTGTATATGCACACCTTAAGAAAACCTCGTCGGGTGGCTAGTTCCAGAAGCTCGGTCATGTTTAAAACCAAAACAATGCCGAAACGGAGGTGGGCAAGCAGACAAGGTCAATGTCACCGCCACATGATGACTGTCCATGTTCGCGATTGGATGCGGACGAGCTGCCGTTGTTTCATTGCCACATGCCCATCTCGTGTGTGTGAGCGGCCATCGAGGTGGGCTCTAGCACACTTCACCGGGCAGAGGCAGTATGGATTGCTGGCGACAGTGCTGACTCAGCGGTCATATGGTCACTCCGGAGTCGCGTGGCCTGAAACAACCTGGCCTTGGTGAGACGAAATATAGCAAAGGAGTGCGGACAAACATGCAGACACAGACAGTTTAAACGTGGGTCCGAGCAGCCGGCGGGCGGGCGGTCAGAACTAAGAGTTGGATGACGCACAGTGTTCGGATATGGGACACAGCGACAATATGGTAGGCCTACGTCGTGCGATTAACAAATAGTTTGTGAGAAAACCAAGTGGGTGAATAAATGGAACACATTGTTTTTCACTGAAATCTCGACGATCCGGCTAGAGAACCATGAGTTGGGGTGAGTAAATGAGTTCGTAGACAACTCTACCGCACTTTTCAGTGGGTTTCGGGGCAATGAAACCTGATCCCTAGGACGCATGAGGAGACCCAGTTGCGCTGCTGGATGAGTTGTCAGTGTTATCTGAGGCAAGATACGCACCGCAACTGATGTATTTCGAGATCAGATCGCCAATAATATGGTGGAAAGTGTCCATCTAAGATCGATAAGCAGTTTCCACGAATGGCTGACAGAGCAGTCTCATAGGTATACTGATCGGAAAGAAACCATCAAAAGTGCACAGATGACCACATGCGACGGAGAACTAATGGTTAAGAGATAATTAACATGGACGGCTGACCAAAACACAGCAAAGAGCAGCAAATGTAGGTAATAAGGAACGAGAGGTAAACGTTCTTCACAAGAAACTGAAATCCTATTGATGCCTGATAATTCTGATTAGATGACGGCTTACTACCACACCGCTTGAAGTCAGCCAACCTCGGTGAGTACGCAGTCTCATGGCGGTTGTGACTAGAGAAGGGCGAAGGGTGATAGCTGGAAAGAGATTCAAGGGTAAACTATGGGATCATTTGACAATCTTGAGGGGTCTGTCCAAATCTTCAGGGGAGTGTGAAGCATTGTGCCCGGAGGATCACAGACTGCATCTCAAACAATGCCAGGGTCAGTTAAACCGCATGTCAATCTCGATAAAGAATAGTCCACGAAGCCGACAGGGCGCAATATATGATAAACTTGGGGTGATAGGCTACGGGACACACAGTCGCCGACCGTTACTTTAAAGACGTATTCGATGAAGAAAAGGGAAAGCTCGCCGGGGCTGCGATGCCTATCGGCGTAGGGTTGACCGATCTGATCAAGTGCGACAAAAATGTTGGCTTGCACAACTAACTAGATTAGTGTATGGGAGAAATTCACGTAATACCCATGGACAACGGAAATATTATGGGAAGAGCGTGCAAAGAAATCGATCAGCAGCGTTGCGCGTGTCGAATTGCTTGGTTAGAACATGCATGATGAGAATGGAAGCATGGCACCACACGACAGAATGCGAACATTCACCACCCACAAACGATACAAGATCCTGTAGAGCAGTAGACTGTGCACGAATCTCATGTGCGGCAGGTTACCTCACCTGTGTGCCTCTTAGGCTGCTGCCATAGCACGTGAGCGCGCAGGTGAGGAAGGCATGCGCTATCAATGAGTACGGGTGCAGTACTAATTTTAGGACGGATGCACAAGGGAGTGGAATAATGCCCTGGTGTGTGATCATTGACCGGGAGAAAACGATAACAGGAGGGAGATGTTGGGAAGAGGAAGGACACACGCCTCGGAAACAATCAGTGGCAGATCGCGGTGACCATAAGCAAAATCGAAACATACAGTGATACGAAGTGACCAGTCAACGAAGTGGAGGCCATTACGTCGGTGCGTGTGGAAACGAACAAAGATAGGCAGGCGGCGAGAATGGGTTAGCGGCACCCGCGGTCGCGACTACAGTCGGTCATTCTGGCTGTGCACACACTTGTCTCTCTCGCGTGTCTGGATGACGCTTATAACTGTCTGAAAAACGAACCCTTCGACCGGGATACTCGTTGTTCCATCGTGTGGCGAATAAAAGGCACCGGGCGGGCGCACAATGCTAGTGACGAAGGAGTTTGCACATTTGTTTAAGCGTACATTGGAACACGCGAACGCACACACAGGGACGAGACGATGGGAGGGGGGCGGCGTGTGAAATCCCTCGTGCGGCGGCATACCTCGATGGCATCGGTGAGCAAAAGCAAGTAATTATCGTGCAGAGTAGGTAGGTGTGGATGAAATCAAAAGATGAAGTAACTGCAATCGCTTACAACGATCAACAGTGGGAGGAGAAAAAATGTGGCACCCGGAAAACCCACTTAACAACTTTAGTGTGTATGTGTGAGAGGAGAGGAGTCTAGTAAACAATCGTTCTCTCATGATAGGTGGTTGTGTCATATAGACGGAAACGTGCGTATGTGGGGGAGAGGAGCAACAATATGTTGCCTGCACCAATATTGGATGTTAATGAACGACAGCCAACATAACCGCTGAAGCGGTCATATAGTTGGAGGGCTCAAGGAAACAGTGGGAAGGGAATCCATCCTGAATGCTGCTGCTGACGGTCGTGATTATGCGTTAATTGACCTGTTCAACAAAATACGGAGTTGCAGAGGACACAGAACTAGGGACTCGGAGCACGAGACACGAAGTAGAGACGATGGGCTTCAAAAACCGACTGTATCCAACTCACGAAGATGCTACGCGAGATCGAGATCCGTTCACATAGGAAAAGCAGAAAGTGTCGAATGCACTAATGAGCATACCGATATTTGATACCCAGTGTGCTGAAAAGGACGAAATACTTGACTAACCCCAGTATTACAGAGAAGTAGTAAGGGAAGTTGAATGGTATAGGTAGAAATTCGTCACATTTCTACCTATAACCATAGTATGTTAAGGAAAATTGTCGAACATTGCCAGTTGTGCAATGAAGCTGGAGAAGCGTCGGTGCAATTCGATTGCCAACCAGCTCTTGTCCGTGATCCACCTCAGGACATTGGACACCGTTCGATGTGACCATAAGAAGCCACACGCCGAAGTGTCACAAACTACAGAGCACCGTGTTCGCAAGTACATAGTTTAACAACCCAATAACTGAGCTCAGTAACCGAGAAGGGAGAAACGGCGTAGTAGTGGTAGTTAGATTAAAAAAAAGTGAAGGTTGGAGCCAAACGATTACTGTAACACAATCAGGACTGCAAATGACACGTAGCCTATTCAATGAAACGAACAGCCCAACAGATGCATGAGAAACGACCATCGCAAGATGAGGGAAAAAACAAAACTCACTTTACTGGCTCTGGTTCGTTTGGGTCGAACAGCCGCTTTCAGAGAACCTGACTGTGACTGCTTTAAATTCGCTTCGGAGATCGTTACGGGTTCTCCAGGTATACCAAGAAAGTGGTGTTCCGTGCTTATCGAACCGCCAGACATCATGTTACAACCATCGGGTAAGGATGACAGGGAGTTTGCATTGTTGTGCATGCCACCGGTCACGGTCATTGAAGTCATTCCAGGAGGACCGTAGAAAGGAGATGGACCCAAGGAGCGACAGTTAACAAGAGTGTTGGGGTGATGGTACGGCGGCGGAGCGGGAGTCGGGTTGACCATTGCAACGTTCATCACCCCAGCAGATAGACTGTTATTGATGAGCGCTCCTCCGGGGATGGGAGAAGAGACGGGCATCGTCATCATCATCATGGATGAGGAATTTGCCGGGATGCCATCAAATTCGCCGCGCAGAATCTGCAGATCAAGAAGAATGAAGAACAAGTGAAGAAACACGAGTTAGAGACAGCGACTGTCTCTACACCCTGTGTCGAGATATGAATTCCTGGTAATCTCGTGGATGCAATACCACTGCTCGGTTAAATTTCAAAGTGCTGAATGAATGGGGTGAGCGCTTACTCAGTAAAAGGTAATGTCAGGCATCACGGAAACTCCGGTGCGCGTCCTAACGGCTGAGCAGTGCAGTGGCCTAACCTTGTGGGTAGCGAAGTGAGCATATGGAGATGAAGTAAAACCGAGAAATTTTGGTCGCACTGTGTTTGTCTCGCAGTCACACGGTGGCCATTTACCTCATTGTTTACATGGGTAGTCTTGCGAGGAAATAAGGCAAGATACCGAAGTGATGGTGAGTCCTCGGTTCAAAGTACGCGGTCAGACCTAGTGACGGTGGTAAAGGGAGTGTCTACAGAGTTCATATGAACGAGACTAGGTGAATAGCGATACAGCATGAACGGTAGTTCGCACCTTCATATCGTTTTCTGATCCAATGGGAACACATCCGTTCACATGACCGATGAGTGTCGGTTGGCACATCGACTGAGTCGGCCCGTTCAGGATGATACTTCCAGGAGGAGTGACTGAGGCACTGGAACTAAACATATTTGGTGGAACGCCGCATCCAGAGACGGTAAACATTTGTCCAGCTGAATCACCAATGTTGCCCCGAAAGCCCTTGCAGCTGACGGAGGATGGATATGCCGAGCAAGAGTTTGGAGAATCGGATGAGGCAGCAGATGAGCAGACAGGGAGTTGGTTCGATTGGATTGGTTGTTGCATCAGACCAGGATGCATCGTCATGCAATTCGATCCAGACATATCTTTACTCATCAGCGGAGAAGATGTGTTTTGAGAGCGTGACATCATTGGCACTGATGGAACGGTTCCAGGGGCAACATTAGTCCCCGGGCGGAACTGAACAGAAGAGGGTGTGTATTGTTGACTGACATAGCCGGTAGGTGCGAAATTTGTCGACTGGTTCTGTAACCTGGATTGTTGAGAAACGTATATGGAGGGCTGCTGCATCCCCAAAGTCAGTGTGGAACAACAGGGAGGGCGAGTAGCAGGACCAGAACCAGGAACGCTTTGCGAGGCAACAGATGCATTTGAGCAGTAAGAAGCCACAGAGGAAATATTCGACTTGTTCATTACTGAAGACATTGTGACCGGGATTGTGGAACTAAAAATGGCGATCGAATATGGAACCTGTACATTCGCTACTCCTGAGGAGCAATTAGCAGCAGCAGGCTGAGTAACGGACATTCCGGAAGAGTATGATGAATACAATGGCTGGCTGGGAAAACCTTCGAGAGGGGAAGAGAATACAACAGAGGTAAGCAGAAGGCGAAAAACGTTGTTCAACACACGAGGCAGATGCAAGTGAGCCAAGCCAAAATAAGCTGTATAAAAAATAAGCGCATTTCCAGCACTGAGATGGCGCTTGAAGGATACAGCGTCAGACTATCCGTTGCCTTAATGAGTGATATGCAAGCAGCACCGATTGAACACTTGTAGTGAAAGAAGAAACTGCCGATCGAGTCGTTTGAATGCAAACTTGCAAAAGTGACAGTTCCATGAGAATGAACATTCGAAAATAAAAACGAGATACTAATTCGATTCTTTGAAACACATGAGGATGCAAGAAAAAGGTGTACCCTCAGACACCAAGCAGCCAGTTGGTATACCATTTTCTCTTTAAACGGAACGTTTTGGGAACCAAACTGGATGTCTTGAAAATCCAACTGGACACAGACTATTTTGTAAGCAACTAGTCAGCAATTGATGACAAGCAAGATGTAAGACGACCGGACGTTGTTATACCGACATTGGGGTCACGCTAATTTAACCCGGATGTTAGTGCAAATCCTTCTCTTGAACGCGAAGGTTGTTCACCTTGATCGAAGAAGGCGACAGACGTGCTCCCTCTCTCCCTTTTACACTAGCTTACCTTAAGTCACTTAGTTTGATTTGCTCAGTTGTCATACTGCCGCACATTCATTGTCTATTTCGCATATGTTATACTACGGTCTCGTCCACTAGTCTAGGTCCGGAGAACGCATAGTCCGGCGCAGTGACACAACAATTTGACAACCGAGTATCATGCAAATAAGACGGGGCTCCACTAAGCGATGCGTGCGTTGCGACGGCCGAATCAGTTTATGTCACGTGGCGGGGACCCTAAAGAACCCCGGTTAGTGAGCAAAGCGGAACACAGGTATCGATCATGTTTCCCAATAGGGCGGTCCTGATTGGGTACTTATTCCCGCAAATGTGGTTCCCCAAAACGTGACCGATGTGGTAGTTAGTTGTACCTAAGATCTAAAATCATGCATGTTCGTCCGTTAGGTTCATGTTTTTCATTCAATTTGTGGTAGATCATACACAAGTGTAGAAAAATGCTTGTGAGGGTCTGTGATTATACCGCGTTTGAACTGAGATCGTGTAGTTTCCAAGTATAGGGTTAAGGAGACATATGATGTTCTTGGTCGTTTAAGTTGGGGTAAATTCGACAGTCTGCCGGAAGTGCAAATGATGTCAACCCTCCCGTATGATATGCAATGCCATGCTGCGCTTGGTGCGACTGTTGACAGGATGACTCCCTGTCGAAAATCGCCACCTTGATTACTGGCTCCAGGAGATTGTTGATCGCTGTTAGAGGAGTAGGATGCAAGGTCCGCCTGATGGCGCTAGGCTCAAAGAATAGTCCCATCCTGCGTGGAGCGGACTACGGCCCAGTCACCGCCTTGTGTACGTCCGATACTCATGCTTTTCCAAGTAGACAAGAATGCTGCGCTGAATATGGACCGGTTACGCTTATGAAACGTGGCTCGCATCCGCATTCCTCCCGGTCTTATTCTTTCGGGTTTACACTGGATATGGGGTGTGTGGATTGAGCTACACGTGGTGCAGCGCAAGCCGCCCATGCTGCGTCTGTCTGATGGGATCCCCAATAACAGGCAAAACCAGAAAATGATGCATCCAATCTCATGTATGTATGTAGTATGTACGTAACAACCTGTGTAGTTGCGTGACTATGCTATAGGGCGACTTCAACCCCATCTACGACAGGAGCAGGTCCACGCAAGAAGAGGGACACGCGCGACCGTTATCTCGCCCACAGACAGAGATTGCATGGTGGTGACAATGAACAACCAAGCATAGTTCATTTAGAGGTCATTAACGATTGCACCTGCAATGGTGAAGAATTATCAATGTTTGTTGAATGGCCTGTAGAGTGCACACACTGCAGAGTGGAGATGAACGGTGCATGGCTGATCATGGGCAACATCGGAATCCACATGCTGGATGATCGAAGTAAGATCCTAGGTAGTGATATCAGCTCAAGTATCTGTCGCTATACTTCTGCACACTAAACCTGACAAAAAACGTGCTTTTAAGGTAAAAGTGTCGACAGGATGCCTGCAGACCAACTCGACACTAAACGTGATCGTTCAGATCGTCGGATCAGTAACATAGGAGGACTGTACGGGGTGTTTCCTCAGTACGGTGCTGAATCTGACAAAGGAAGCAGCGGGACAGTTCTTCATTAATCGACCGTCTTTAACGTTAACGTTTTCTTCATTGTTAATAAGTTACTGATATTCCGCTTAAAAAACAAATGGGGTCCAGTTTGGTCTACAAAACGTCCAGTCTGAATTGAAAACGATCCATATGCGAACCAATATAACATCATGACTCCTCAAGAGGTCCCAAATATCCCTAAGTAGTTCGAATAAAAGAGTACATATGAGCGGAACGGAGCAGGGATGTAATCCGCATGCTAAAACCAGTGCCGAGTGACCCCCACACAGTGCAGCCTGTGTAACCGAGAACCATCAGTAAATGAGTGTGGTGAAGAACTAAAGGCGAGAAAATGATGTCACTTAGTAAAGAGGAGACTCTGTAAGCAGCAGTTGAACCTTACCACTAAGGTCAGGTGCAACACGTGATCCGGTGGACCGGCAAGGCAATTGAGGCTGCGATACACTTCGGTTGTCATTTCCTGAAAGGGTGGTGTTGCTTGTTGGCATATGCTGTTGCCCCAGGGAAGTCGTCGAACTTGTGACGGGGCCAGACAAAGCTGCTCCTCCTGATCCATAGGATGGAGATGCCATGGACATGCCTGGATGTAAGGAGATGCGAGTGTAGCCTCCTGCTACGGATCCAGTGGAGCGGGAATTCTGAGAGATCAGCTGCTTATCAGAGTTAGGGTTAATGATAGTGGAATATTGTTGCGATTGCTGCTGCTGCTGCTGCTGCTGGTGGTGGTGGTGAGTCTGAAAAGAGGTTGGCGCTTGACCCGTAGGGATGAGATCAGGAGTCATTTGAGCAGAGTAGGCGGGTTGCATAGGGATTTGTGAATACGATGGGATCGAAAAAGAAGAAGAGTGGGGATGAAAGGACTGCGTGCCCGCACTACCCAACAAAGTTCCAGGACAGCTTTGGCCAGGGATGGAGAGAGAGTATAGATTGGGATTGGATGACATTGTTTGAACGGAAGATGGGGGTTGATTGCCAAGAATACCGAAGCTGTAAGCATCTCGTTCATTGTACATATCTGGACCATTTTGCAGTGCAGGTTGGAGAACAGAAGGGTATGCACATGCAGGTCTGCAAAAGGGAGACAGGAAGTAGACAAATGGCAAGTGAATACAGACAGCGGTGGAACAGAACTGCAGCCAGCGTTTGTTTATTAGTGCAGACCGGCACATCAACACCGGACTCAAATAAACAAGGGTGGGAGGCGAGTGTGTTTGCAAGCATCATTGGCCAAGTATCGTGCAGTAACGGCGGAATAAACGGACCTAAACGAGTCAAATCGGGGCAACAAGTATGTTGAAGGGGGTCTGATACATCTTCAGCCGTGACTGATTCAAATGCCACCAAAAGCGGTTCTACTAAATATGGACGAAATTCAAACTGTGACTATGCTGTCACGTCTAGCCACCTGTATGTGTCCCAAAGTCATGCGATCGAGTCGATGATCTGAGGGAATATTCATGCTCGGAAATATAATTTTCATCTTTTGTCTTTATTATTACGTGTTAAGCCGTGTAAACCATGACACTACTTCGGTGTACAAACGATCATTCCCGCTTAGGGTCCTTACACCGCTTGAAGTATACGAATTTATTTATTTATGGCTTAGTCAGATGAGGAAAACCAGTTTAATAGAAGTGAGCACCAAGGGTAGACAAGGGAACCGCAACTCAGTGGATAGATTAGAATGCATGAAACGTCACCCCTTCTACGGTAAAAGTCCGGTATTCGATGAAAGAGCTGCAACGTTTAGGAATCAGTAAGATGGAAGAGCAAACAGTTCGGCACAAAAAAACTAGGTAGCAAAGTCACGTGGAAAATGAACTGCCTCTGGTAGATAAAAGCTCGGATACATAGGTTGGTCGCATAACGGAAGTACATTCAACTCTCTTGGCACAGTGAGTGAATGAACACGGCCGGCGGCGGCGGCTCGATGTTGCACGTGGATGTGTAGCAGCATCGCAGCTTACACATGGACATAACCATAGAACCTGGGTGGAGCTGATTAGGAAAAAGCAGCGCTCAATTAACAAAAAGCGCGAAACAGACAGTCTATATACAGTCTAACCTGTTTTGGCGACCAGTCAAAAGCATCCCAAACGTTTCCTCCTAGAAGTAATGTCTCGATGGATCTACCTATGGCGACCACCTGTCCAAGGAGACCACTTTTGCCCGTCTCTTGAGTGGTCCCCTTAGACAGATTTGATTGTGATTCCAATCATAGGCCCTGCACAGGAACAAGAAGCTTGATTTGGAGTGATCTACCCAATTTAAGCGAAACGAACAGTAAGATGGGCGCCATGGAAGGGTTAAACGGGGTAAGCAGTGAGAACAATGAACAGAAAAGTGTTCAACAAACGTACAGTGAGCAAGGAAGGTACTATGCATATGTATAGAAATCAGTGACCCTTCTGGTATCGAAACACCGGCTGTGCCGACAGCGCAACAGCGAGGGGCTTTCAATTCTGCGGTCTGCCTTTCTCAGTTTAAGCAGCCAATACGATGTCAGGTGTTTGACTACAGTGTGCTGCTAGTGCCGGGCCATCTCAGTCTGTTCGCAACGATGAAGAGTTGCACAAATGAGTACTAAACAATGACTTGCCGGATAGTTCACCAGAACATCATCATCGTCATCATCATCATTATACACGTTAGCTTACTCAACTCGCATGACAGCGTACTTTGATAGGCAGTCAGAACAGCTGGCTTCACCAGTTGGCTGGTGTTAATACGCTCACAACATCGTCCCGGGCGTAAGCCAAAACATATCCGCAGGTCAGCACATAGAGGTGCATGGTCGGCGTCTACACCTGGGCTCCAAATCGAGCAACAGTTCTGGACACAGCCTCTCCATCGGTAACTTATCGCAATGTGATCGATTTGCGTCCATAGCTGGTTCGAGGCTGGTGCGCGCCAAGTCACCCTCCGGCCGGTGCTGTGTCGGAAATTAGGGCTCGCAAGAAATAACCGAGCATCTTCACACAAATGAAGTAACCGCCCACCGTTATCATTACGGGAGCCTACACCATGTTGACCGCCCAGATGCAGTGCATCAGTGGATAATTTTCCAACTTGAGCGTTCAGATCCCCAGCCAGCACAACAGTGTCCGAGCTTCTTCTGTGGCGATGGAGCTCGTTCAATTGGCGATAGAAGTCGTCTTTTACCGAATCATCGCTAGAATTTGTGGATGCATAGGCAGCGATGACGAATAGACACCGGTTAGTCCCGTGCTGCTTCGAAACCTTGAACGAGCCAGCCAATCGGACTGCACACAACCGGCTACTGATTGGGATCCAGTCAACCAGAGCAGCTTCAGCCCGGGGACTTAGGGCAATACCAACACCGGCTTGGCCGGTGCTCGAAGCTGCATCGTCACCGGATAGACGCAATGAGAAAGTGCTGCTGGTGTCACCAGAAGGGGATCGCAGAGTGAGCACAGAGCTCGAGTATTGCAGGCGGGTCTCCGATAAGCAGCAGATATCCATCGAGAGGGTCTCTAATGTTCGGGCAAGTACTGCCTGTTGACCGATCTGGAGCAATGTGCATACATTGGGGTATGCCAATCGGAAGGAGGATCAAGGGCTCCAAATAGAAGTCGATGAACTGGGCTTGGCCGCTTGGTTGGACATGGGCTTGTCGACAGGACAAGAATGACGCTCGGCGTTCACATGAGTTGAAACTCGAAGGTAAAAGCCTAGCAAAGTAAGGTGGGGGGGAGGACCAAGAATTGGATGGTTGAAAACAGAGGGGATAAAAGTGAAATTGGGACGGGACGGTGAGAGAGAAAAAGTGTAAGAGGGGGGATAGGAAGATGGGAAAGCTTGAGCAGTAGCATCCAAACCCCTATCCACCCTGATCGATGCAGCAGATAGGGCACCGTTGAGTATCCTCTGCGCTGACCAGAGCATCAAGAAACTGGTTGAAGAGAAATTCATCAGAACAGCCAATAAAAATGAACATAATGGCCTTGTCTGGGAACGCGTCCACATTAACGATTTAATCAGGGTAACCTTACTAATTCGCTGAACCCAGGTTGGCGTCAATTTAGAGACGCGACGACTGTCTGGGCAGTTGGAAACGAAGCAGTCAGCAGATGTATTGAAAGATGTAAGATTGAACTCTTTGTGGCAAACCTGGGCTGCATGCATGCTGTTTTCTGTTCGTCAGGTACAGTTGTACGAGAGTTAAGAGTGAAAAAATTGATTCTCACACGCAGCAGTGGAAGTCACGAGAAAGCTGTATCACACACGGCGGACTGTTTGTCAGCGTACGGTGTCGGTAAGCTGCAATCGCTTTGATCTAGAACGACTAAGTGTGGCATTTAGATTGCAGATTCGCAGGCCGAAGGGATCTTTAATTCGGTCGTGTGTACACACTGAGTTGAGGACCGAACGAAATCCCCCTCAGACTCCACAGGTTCACCCACACATTCAGTATTGATAATGCAGTCGCAACGGTCCCGTTAATCAAAAGACAAACGGTTTTGCAATTGAACTAAGCAATTTAAAAACGAGAGGCGCACACCAAATGAGGGGACTACTCCAGGAAGTGCATCCAGAGCAGTCCCATAATGGTCAAACGGCAAAACAATATCGTCCGCATGACCTACACCCATGGGAGACAACAGGTCCACGGGTTACTAGCTCGCAGCTCGATTGGCGTAGAGCACAAGCGCCACGCATTGTTTCTGACGGTGGGAGGGCACCTCCGGGTGCTCAATGGTTTGCTACTGCCTGGCTTGAGGCGGGTAGTAGCAAACCAGTAGCAAACCGCGGAAGAGGTACGTTTGCCACTTTTGTAAGCACGTACGGTCCGACCATGCGTTATCCTGATGACAAGCGTGATCAGTCCTACACTCAGCTATCCTCCGTGATACGGTCTGTGCCCAGGAGTGCCCGACCACTTCTGCTGGGTGATTTCAACGCGTGCGTTGGGAGTGATGCATCGGTGCAGACAGATGTCATCGGTCCGCATGGCACTGGTTCAGCGAATGTGAACGATGACAGGCTACTCTCACCGTATGCCACTCATGGCATAGCGACCACGAACACACGGTTTGCACTGAGCGGGAGTGATAGAACAACTTGGACATACACACGGAGTGGTCACACTCATCTGCTCGACTATGACACCGTACGTCAGCGTGATACGCGTGAAGTGCGCATGACACGTGTACTGCGTGGAGCTGAGTGTGGCACTGATCACAAATTGGTGCGGACCAAATTATACATCTATTTTCGTAAACCTATGTTTTGCACTCCCGCCGTGAATCGGCGTAAATTTAACATTCTCTCCCTCGGTACTGTGGTGAAACGTATTGAGCTGGAGAAGGCGATGGCTGCACACCTGTGTGATGTGGAATGTATAGCTACAGTGGGCGACCTGTGGCACCAAATTCGCGGCCAGGTGACAGATGCTGTCGGAGAGACCATCGGGCGCAAACTGTAAGCGGCCTGATTGGTTTGATGGGAACAATGCCATGATTGGCGCATTGGTGTCGGAGAAAAATGTAGCATTTGCTGTATATGTGGCAGGCCCCAGTGACTTGGGGAAGAATAGTCAGTTTCACGACTTTCGACGGCAACTGTCCCTGGAGCTCCGTCGCATTAAAAATGTATGGTGGACGGAGAAGGCAAAGCAGATGGAATGCTACGCCGAACGTCACCAACACAAGGAATTCTTTGACTCTTTGTAGGAGACGTATGGACCGAGGTTAAGGCCACTGAGGACACACAGAGTGCAGACATAACGCAGCTCTGGCAAAAACACACTGACGGTCTCTAGAACAACCGTTCGGAGATCGACTAGCCTAGCTTGAACGGCCTTAAGCAGTACCATGTGAAGACGAGTCTGGCAGACACGCCGACACTGGATTAGACGCAGAGAGCACTTGCTCAGCTGCGATACGGCAAGTATGCCGGTGCTGACGGGATTCCGTCTGAAGTATTTAAACACGGCGGACCCGCGTTGTTGACTGCGCTGCACCACTTGGTGCAGCGCGTGTGGATTAAGGAGGTGCCTCCTGAGCTGAAGGATGTCCTTGTGCTACCACTGTACAAGGGCAAAGGGAGCAAGTAATGTTGAGCGAATTATTGTGGTATCAACTTGCTGAGTTGTGTGGGCAAGGTGATTGCCCGAATCCTGCTCAATCGCCTCGTGAGTCAGATTGTGGAACCAAACGTGGCGGAAGAACAGTGTGGATTCCGTTCGGGCCGCAGCACTATAGATATGGTGTTTGCGGCCAGTCAGTTGCAGGAGAAGTGCAGAGAATGACACAAGTCGTTGTACTCGCTTCTGGTTGATTTCACCAAGGCATTGTGGCTGGTGTTGGGTAAGTTTGTAAGTTTAATTGAATGTCTGCACAGTGGTATGCGAGCGAGGGTGCAGCTGAGTGGAGAGACCTCGGATGACTGCAATTATCTCTGGTGTGAAGCAAGGCTGTGTGTTAGCTCCTGCTCTGGTTAATATTTATCTTCATGCCATGATATCTGGTGCTTTTGATGCTGCTTGTGCTTATGGTGTTCGTGTGGAGCACCGTATTGATGGCGGGTTGCTGAACATCCACAGTTTCGATGCGAGAAGCCTAGTCTGTGAGACCACTAGCCGTATGCTGTTGTTCGACGATGACTGTGCATTGTTTGCGGACATCGCCGATGAGTTGCAGCACGTGACTAGTGCTCCGGCTTCGACAGCGGCCAAATTCGGGCTCACCAACACAAGCAAAACTGTCTGCGTTTTATAGCCTTCACCGGAGGTGTAATCTAAAATACTGCTGCGAATCAGCATTGATGATGATGTATTGGAAACCACCTCCAGCTTCTGCTACATTGGAAGTATGGATTCGCTGACCAGCAGCTGCACTGAGCTGCGTATCCGCGTGTCGAAGGCAGCTGGGGCATTCGGGAAGCTAGAGTACCGAGTGTGGAACAACCACCAGCTTACCATCGGCACGAAGCGGATGGTTTACAAATCCATGGTACTGTCCGTTCTTCTATACGGCAGTGAAAGGTGGACGACGTACCGGCGAGATGCGCGATATCTCGAGCGGTTTCATCAACAGTGTCTGCGACGGATTCTGCACATTGGTTGGTACGGCCGAGTTTCAGACACGGAGGTGCTGCGCGGAAGTGGAATGTATGCAGTGGACTGCATGCTTTTGCTGAGACACTTGAGGTGACTAGATCACGTGTAGCGCATCGATTTGACGCGGAGACCAAAAAAACTTTTGTATGGCCAACTGAGTGCAGGGAAGTGGCACATGGGGAAACCGAGATAACGTTACTAGGACAAGATCAAAGTGAGCCTTTCACGTTCTAATCTTGATTGCAGGTCATGGGAATCGAAGGCGGTTGATCGGCGTGCATGGCGCGATCTGATCATGAAGGCAGTTTCCGAGTTGCAAGAGAAAGCCCTCGTGCATATAGAGAAGATGCGGCAGGTGCGGAAGCGACAGGCACCGATGAGTTGTACTCCATCGACAGCTAGTACATAGTGCTGTAGCACATGTGGTCGCGAGTGCTTGAGTCAGGCAGGCCTAGTGAGCCATCAGCGAGGCCACTCATGGCCAGCACGGAAACGAGGAAGTCCTGCAGAGAAAGTAAACAGAATCGGCGCAGCGTTGGTAAGTACGCTACACTCGGTTTACTAACGGCGTACTTGCGTGCTGAGTTTGTTTATTTCAGGTGTTGATCGCGCTCACTTATGGGGCCGTGTATCATCTGTGAGTAAATATACAAATTTATTTATTTTATTTATTTATATTTCGTAAACGCTCATTTTTAAGTCATTTAAATGTCTGTCTGAATAGGCTTCTGTTTACTTACGCTCGTCGCTTAAGCAGATGTTGGTTATATTCGCTAGCTTATTCGCGTTTGTGGCATTAAAAAAATATATTTTCTGACATCTTACACGTATTACGGATAGTTGATAACCAATTTACTGCAAATGCTCATTTGGCGAAGAGTTAAGTCGATGTATCCGTATGCTTTATTCGATAACTATTGTCCGATATTGTCATTCGAAGTGATCGGCTGTTGTTTGATATCCCGGATGTGGCCGCGCTTAATGGGCATGTTGACAAGTTGCCTACCTATTTATTACGCAATACATGGTCCATACTGGCTCCAGGAGACAACTGGTCGTTGCTGGAGAGGACGGGGTTCACGGTCTTTGTGGCCGTGCTAGGCTCGAAGAGTGGTTCCATGCACTCAGTGTGGAGCGGACCACGGTACAACCACCGCCCTTGTGGGCGGTTGATTCGTCAAATACAGCGTGCTTGTGTTTGCCTGTGGAGGAGTGTAGGCCGGCTCAGTTGATAAAACGTGGCTCCCATTCACATGCCTCCCGGTCTTATTCCTTCGGGTTTACACTGGATATGTGGTGTGTAGATGGAGCTGTGAGTGGTGCAACGCAAGCCACCCAGGGTCCATCTGCAGGCGCAGGCGTCCTGTGGCTGTCCTATGGAGATCACAGTGACAGGCAAATCCGTAAGCGGATGTCGCCATGTAGGTATTCTGTCAAATTGCAACCCCAAACTAATAGCTGCTTTCATTCCACATGTTGCGATGTGAATGTGGGTGTAGCATGAAGCCAGTTTTACACCGATAGGCTGTCAAGTATCATTCTTAAAAGGCCACACACCTCATCAGGCATATGATGGGGTGAAAGAGACATATGGCGACAATGCACCATCATATGACATACGTAAAAACGCATTGCCAGTTCAAACGTATAGCGCTTCCGTGAATATATCCGCTTAGAATCACCCGTTTTCTGCTATTGGGGAGGATACCACACACACCAAATGGAGACTGCCATTCTTCATGATCGTCTTGTAAGCGTTGGCCGAATCGTACAAAATGCCAAAATTTGTGTGGGCCTTTGAAAAAAAGTTATCTATTATCATTTGAGCATGTAAAAGGTAATGCTTAAGCGTTGCTTGTGTGCAAACAATTACCAGAAAAAAGCAAGGGTTACAGGTTCTCGGAATCATTACATCATGTGTCAGAAAAACCAGGACAAATTTTTCAGCAAATTAACTACACAAGATGAAAGTTGGGTGTATCACTATGATCCAACACAATGAAAACATGCGGATTCGTTATCTCCAAAGATGGCACGTGTCAAACCTTCAGCAGACTAGGTCATGTTCAGTCTTCTGGGACCAAGATGAGGTAACATTGATGACTTTCCTCCCCAAAGATGTCAGTATTACTGGAACATAAGGGGATTAACTACTAAACCAAGTAAGAATGGATAAGAAAATGAGGCGTGGCATGCTAACCAGAGTTGTCTTGCCCCTCCATGCCAATGCTCATGTCGACACTTAATGTGTCCAATGTGCACGCGAGTGCAACCTGTTGACCCATATGCCTTAGAGTGCGAAAGTTGAACGCCGCCAGAAAAATGAGGCAGATGGCGTCCTTATAAGGAGCTGCTTTTGTCCATGCGTGTCCGGTGAATAATCAGGACATAGCTACAGATGGCAGAACTGCAGTGTTACTGCAACGGCCGTCAACTATACGGGAATTATAGGTCAGTGATGGAGATCGGGAAGGGCATGGGAAACTGATGGAAAAGAACGAAGAGAGGTCTACTTTCACGTATCTGCCCTGTTGTACGCAGTAGATAAGGCAACCCATTGGGAACTGCATGACAGCAGATGCGAAATGTGGCCGGAGTCTGGTTAAATAATCATCATTGTACGTGGACTGTCAAGCGCCCAAACATAGAAAGGAGAACGATTAGGGGGTTCAACCAAGAGCTTTGGCTAAAAAGCGTGTCCATAAAGCTGCGGTAAGATGGTAGTGATTCGGTTCTGCAGAAATGGATGTCACAAGGTTTCCAACCCCAAACCTGAAGAATCAGGAAACTGGGTTCATTTGACTTTGAATCACTGGCCAAGCAGAAATGAGTAGCTCTGAAGGCGCCCGAAGACACCACCCATTATAGCTCAATGGTTATATAGGCACACAAATCGTTGCACCGCGTCAATGTGCAGGCTCATCATGATTGCAACCTCGCGAAACATTGTGCTATGCGAATCAAATAGTGTGGACGAATGCGAAGAAGACTAGAGGCAAGAGGAAAGGTCAGCGTACTCCAGTGTTGGCTAAATCGACATCTGCGATTAGGGTTATTACCAAGCTCCTCTAGCCGTAAAAAAACAGATGAGTCCAGGAGACTGGTGAAGGTGTGTACAGGAAAGCGCATGAAGATGATCTCGAGTAGACTAAAGTGGATACATTCACCCAAGACACAAAATTGCTGGTCAACGTGGCAAGACAATAAATATCGCTACCACGTCGAGTAGCTGTGAGATAGCTGTAAACAAATCTAGTTTCCACCCCAGATGCAATCATTTCATATTCGGATCTAAATCGGATGCTCGACACCAAAGCGAGCGTGTGAGTGCTGTATCAGCAAGTTCGGTCATCAAAGGTTAATAGAATATGAGACACGGAAAATCGACTGGACATATTTCATGCCGTCACGATGATAATGCCGAAAGAAAAGCAGCTTAAAACACGAGAAACAGAACGAAGTCGTCAAAGTTTGATAAATTCGATAGGCTGAAGGAATAACAAAATAAATAAAAACAAGCGCAAGTAACATGAATAAATAGTCGTCGTTCCTCACTCCACAAAATTCAAAGTGATAGACAAATCGGGATGAAATGCGCACAATGTGAACAGGAAGGAAGAGGATTGCTTTGTGCCAACAGTATCCCGAGATTATCATAAACAGTAACAGTAGTAGTGGTACCAGCGGCAGTAGTACCGCATCGATACTTCGTCATGATGCTTCGTTGCCGTGCCACTACAATGACTAGATAAAAGAGGAAAGGTAAGAAGGGACCTGGTGCAAAATCTAAGTGTCATGAGCAAACAACCAGAGCCAATGCACATACACCTTGCCCACACACCATCCATCTACGGAGTTGGTGCCGTCATCTCGTACATTTCCAGAGGGGTCTGAGAAGCCAGTCGCTTATGCCTCACGTTCACTGACTGCAGCACATAGAAAATATAGTCAAACTGAGAAGGAGGATCTAGCTATTTTGTTTGCAGTGAAGCATTTCCACAAAATACCGCATGGCCGTCACATTATTTTACTAGTGAATCACACAGCGCTTGTTATAATATTCGGTTCGAAGAAGGGAATTCCGGTATATACGACCAATCGACTACAGAGATTGCCGACAACTTTGCTGGAATACGATTCTGACATCAAGTACCGATCGACAAGCAACATTCGTCAATCTGATGCGATATCGCGACTGTTGGAGGAATAACACCAGCCAGAAGACACTGTAGTTGCAAATATCTTCATCGAAACGCAAGTCAATCATGTATTCTCAGACACTGTGAGAAAATCCCAATATCGTTTAGTCGGATACGAAACGCCACCTTACGGGACCCGTTGTTGTCAAAGGTGAGCACGTTTTGCTATTCTGAATGGCCACGAAAAATCTCGGACGCGCACGTACAACTATTGTACCAAAGACGGAATGTATTATCTGTTGTCCAAAACTGTTGGGTGAACGTGATGTCATCCCAGCTGAACTACAACAACAGTTTCCTACTGGACATCCCGGCTCTAATAGTATGAAGGTTCTAGGGAAAAATTTTGTGTATAGCCCGTTTATGGATTCTCAAATTGAAGAGTTAACACGTTCGTGTTGAAAGTGTGCCCTTACTGCGAAATCACTGCGGAAATGTGGACTGTTCTCTTCGCCGAAAACCACTAAATCATGGGGGCCAATCTAAGGACAGAAATTCTTACTTAGTACCGATGAATATAATAACATTTCAACATCGGCCGCGATCACAACCCTCAGGAAAGTATTCAGGCAGTTCGACTTTCCGAAAACACTAGTATCTGACAAATGACCTCAGTCTACTTCTTCACACGTTACTGAATTTTGTGCGTTACGTGGCATCAAGCACGTGCGCTCACCACCATATCTAGCACATTTCAACGGACAAGGTGAGAGATTCGTGGAAACTTTCAAGAAGGTTTTTCTCAAGGCTGAAAGAGATGGACTAATTCAAGAGGTTCTACACTTTTCTGCTAACGTATAGGATTACGCATAACTTACAGAGGCCTGACGGAAAATCCCCAGTAGAATTGCTTCTACTCAGAGGGCCTCGAACGAAAGCTGATCTGATAAAACGGCTTGTTGGACCCAACAAAAAAGTAATTGGAAAATCGAACAACAGTACAAAGGAAAACATCACGCTATTCCGCGACATTTGACATTAGACAGGAAGTGTTGGCAAAAAAACTATCGGAACAAGAAGATCTCTCGGACACAAGCATTGGTCATAAAAGACATGACTGTTTTGAAGTGATCGTACGCGATGACACCACATTAACCAACTCAGGATCCACATATCATTCGACGGAAGAGATGCCCTAAACACGTTTCTTGAAATAATTCCGGACGTGTTCAAACTGTCAACGACAGAGGTTACTCCGGAAGATAAATTTACCAACCTACCAAACGCTGCCGCATCTGATTGTCGAGCCAGAAGATGGACGGATTCTTGCCGATGCCCTGTCACGCCAATCTAGGTCAATCCCAGACTGAGACCATATAACAATGAACTTTAAGTGAGGTGTTAGGATCACGTTCTAAGTAATGAATCAGTGAACTCTACACTAAATTGCAGCCTTCCTCCAGAAATCAAGTAGAATAATCGCACTGGTTAATCAAAAGAACGCTCTTAACTAATCCAATACTATAATTGATAAGTAAAGAATGGAAGAGAAGGTTCAAAGTCACCAGGAACTCAACAAATATCGGAAGTCTGCAACATGTAATTGCATGCAACGTTGCGTTCGTGATCGGTCAATCGGGGTGGTCGGATTTTCGAACAGCGAATCAGAGCGGCCCGGTGCGACCTTGGTGACCATTGCGGTCATGATAATACAACGCGTGAGCTAGAGATGAGAAACACCTCAGTCAATGTGCCGGAGTGTCTTAAAGAAACACTATATTATATCCTTCTTTCATCATGTATTTAGGATAAGATCGTGGTTGGAGTAGGAGGGATATGGAAACACGACACAATAGATATTGAGGTCGACTCTTCGCCATGTCAATGTCTGTCTCGAATCAAGCGTGCTGAATGCCCTTGATACACCATCCAGGGAGTCAGGAGGACTCAACTGAAGCAAAGGTCGAAGTAAGAGCCTTCATTCCTTTTAACCAAGATCATGATAATAATACCGAGACACAAAGGTGAGATTCCATATAACAATGAAAGCTAATGCTATATAAATCACACGCCAATAGTCTTCAAGATAATGGAGAGGATATTGAAAGACTGGATCACAGTGCGCTTCTTGTCGGAGAATCTAATTGGTAAGTCGCAGTATGGGTTAATAAAGTTAAGATTCTGTGTGATCTATCCCAGATTTTCTAAACGATGTGACAAAGACCTTTGACTTCCGGAAAGCAATCATCCTAGTTTTCCTGGATTTGAGTAGTCTTTGATCAGGTGCCGCGTACAAAGTTGTTGCCCAAAATCCGATCTGTTGGCATTAGGAAAGTCTTGTTAGTATGGTTAAAGTAATACTTATTCGATAAAAAACAAATGGTGGAGGTCGATAACAACTTTTAAAAACCCACGATAATCACCGGCGTGGTACTGGGTCCCATCCTCTTTCTCATTTACATCAATGACATTTTAAAAAGTCAAACATGCAATTGCATTTTTGCATGGTGATGACATGAAAATCGTCTACTCATTAAACAGGAGTGATTCTTGTCAGGCACTTCAACGCATTCAGAATAGCCTAGTGTCCCTAGAATCCTGTTGTCATCTGAGGAAATGGATCTGGCTTCAGACAAATTCAAAATCGCGCAAAGCACTTCAATTCGAGAGTTAGGTGCGCGGTACTCGGTACTCGGTAAAGTTTGACTTTTCTGAGCAACGTAATTATCAGATTGCAATGGCTAAACGAACCATCGGTTTTATCTGAAGATTATTCGGGCTCCATGAAGCTAGACTTGAGGCACGGATGGTATGTGTGCTAACTGGATTGAAATATTACATAAAAAAAGGAAAAGACATATTACCAGACAAACGGGATACGTTCCCTTTTGTGAAACGATCATATTGTTCACTTGTATGCATTATTATGCGGGTGTCATAAATTATCTCTTGAGGGTGCGGAGGCGATTCACAACACCGAGCGTCTGACAAACCCAGATGTTCTGAATGCGTATCAAAAAACGTTGACAACCAGGCTGAGAAAGCGCTCACTGAACCGAGTTCACGATCACTGATTGCATATCCGCCAGACGTAATTAGCAGCAGGGATGTCTTCATATGGTAAATCAAACTGCTAAACAAGATATTGGGTCTAAACGCAGTCTCTAGAAATTCTGGATGTTCACCG
Organism: Dicrocoelium dendriticum; assembly: GCA_944474145.2. Taxonomy (NCBI): domain Eukaryota; kingdom Metazoa; phylum Platyhelminthes; class Trematoda; order Plagiorchiida; family Dicrocoeliidae; genus Dicrocoelium; species Dicrocoelium dendriticum. Next base: position 224,604,566 of record OX104063.1, read on the forward strand.
ATACATTCCGGACAGGAGCGAACACGAGGTGCGCAGAGATTTCAGGGCAAAACCGCGCGCTAGCATGAAGACAGACCGCGAAACCTGGTGGTCTCGTAGTGCCTCAGAGATGCAAATGATCGCTGACCTTCGTAATCATCGTAAGTTATTCCATCTGATACGGGAAAAGGGTAGCAGGAAATCTGGTGTTAGCAAGACTATAAGCGACGAGAGTCGACAACCTATCCACAGGTTGTCAAAACGTTTGAGGAATTGTGCCGAACCCTTTGAAAAGCAGTTTGAGCAACCGGAGTTATCATCTTCCATTGTGGGCATTGATTGCCCTTCTCCCTTGGTCATCCTCTTGGATCTGCTCATGAGATAAAATTATCGAAAGTGAATAGGTCCGAAAAAGAAGCGACTTGCTCCAGCCCTTTTCACAATCGGGTGGGGGGCAGTTTTAGTGGATAATGTACATAATTCATTTGTGAAGTTGTAGGAGCATGTGACTGATCCACAGACTGGAGCCGCTCGGTCATAGTCTCCATCTTCAAGAGAGACTCACACTCGAAGTGCGACAATCATAGAAGAATCAGTCTGATCTCAATTGCCTACAAGGTACTTGCGGCTGTCATTCTCCACAGAATGGCTGGCACTCGTGAAAGTCAGATACGTGAGGAGCAAACCGGATTTCTTCGAAATTCAGGCTACATTGAAAATATCTTCGCTTTATTTCAGTACTCATGTCCTTCGACAACAAAAATGTCTTCGACTCCGTGGATCAATGTGCCAGTTGGGACTGTCCGCTCAGGAAAGGTATGCCCGATAAATATGTAAACACTGTCAGAACGCTGTATGTGAATAGTTCGGGCAGAGTGAGGGTTTATGACAAACTGTCGCGGTCCTTTGATTTATCCAGTAGTACGAAACAAGGTTGCTCGCTGTCACCACCCCTACGTAACTTCGCCACTGACGAAGTTAAGGAAACGGTGTGCAATGCATACGATATAGAAACTGTTACTTCCTGGTGAGCTACTTCTTGACTTGTAGCAAGTCGACGACAATGCCCTAATCTATGACAGATCCCAAGTGTCAAGCAGCCGTGGAGACTTTGACACCGGCCGTTAACCGTTTTGGGCTATGCTTTTCTCCCGCAAAATGCAAAGTCCTCATCCAATATTAGGAGGGATCCACCCCCGCGCTGACCCTTGGTGACGATCAGTTAGAAATCGTTCAGAAATCTAAGTATGAGGGTAGGTATATTAGCGCTCTTGGGATCGAAGACGAGATCACGAATCGTATGACAAAAGCTAGGAGCGCTTTACCCAATCACCGCCACTTGTGGCGCCTGCGCGACATCACTCGCACTCAGAAGGACAAAGTTTACACCGTAATTGAGCGTTCAATCCTTTTATAAAGCTGCGAATCCCGGCCCATAAGATGGAGCGACATAAAGAGGCTTGCTAGGTTCGACCACCTTTGCCTCCGCAGCATAGCTCATGTCTGGTGGGAACATCGCGTGAGCAGTGCGTACTTCGCGTCGTGGATTTGCTGCAGAAAGGGCGAGCGAACGGCTCAGCACCGTTATATCACGCACCAGGCTCCGATGGCTAAGCCAAGTGTTGTGCACGCCAGCACATTGGGTTCCGTGATGCACGTTGTTTGCGCGAATGCGGTCTGGATGAAAGAGGAGGAGAGGCCAAGAAATCCTCACTTCGAACTTGGTGTTGGGTGGAGCCTCCTCACTGCCGGGCTGAGGTCCGATGAACGATGAACACGTTCAGTTGGATACGTTTGTTGCCATGGTGAAGAGCCGACCCCAATGGCACTTGTGTTGTGAGTTGCTAAGTCTATCTTTTTCCGCTTCAATTCCCACTCCAACCAGGATCTCGCACTGCATGCATAGTACGATATTTAGCATTATATTGTCTGCATTTTAGCTTCTATTATTATGATGATGGTTAATATTATTAAGTAATGCTAGCATCTTGTTTTTCCTATGTCGGTACAACAGCTGACGCGTGTTAAGAAACACGTTAGCTGAGGGTGAGAACACTCAGCTAACGTATAATCATGATGAATGACGAAGACAATGGGCGATGCCAAGTATTTGGTCTAGGTGCTTTATAGTGGCGGTGGTTGATAAGCAACCTCTGCTAACTATGTGAACAACCATTCTGTGTACGTATACCTCGATAGCATGCAATGTCATGAAGCGTTTTGTGTTAAAGAGCTGCACCAGGACAAGGGAGATTCTTCCTGATAGCGTACTCCGAAATGTGAGACAAATTACCAGAAAACATTAAGCAAGCTAGACTGTTAAAGATATTTATGAGAGAAACGCAAACGAACATAATAACAAATATGCAGAGGGCGACGGAGGGAGTCAACGAAATATTTGATAGCGGTGTAAGTAAAAGATCAAGAGCAAAGAAAATAGAAAAAGCACTTTCAGTCGTTAAAGTTGCTTCTTTTACTCGGTCACGTCAAGTTTTCGACCTCCATGGCCACATGGAATCTGCAGAGAAGAAACAAATCAAGCTGTTATTCCCACATTTTGATCCTTCAATTCTATGCTTATTCGGACATGCCCACCTCGAAGAGCCGAAGTATACATGGAAGTCAACGAGGAGAAGCAGACGGAGCTCCAACCTCCAATCATCCCACTTCAGTTACGCGCATAAATATATATATATATATATATATATATATATATATATATATATATATATATATATATATATATATATCGCCGATTCGGAAAGGCGGTGGCCTAGGTGGACAATTGCCGACCAATTCGTCTGACCTCCGGTTTTCGCTAAAGTACTTGAGAAGATCGTGAAGAAGGGTCTGCTGCAGCTGCTGGAGTTCAAGGACCTCCGATGCAGGCACAGCATAGTTTCATGAAACGCCTTCGGGTTTTACCACTGCTTTCGAGGAGGAATGAGTGGCTAAAAGTACTAAGCAAAGGAAAGTCTGACAACGTGATCTACCCTGATTTCAGTACAGCGCACGACAAGACGAACCATACGGTCCTCATACACAGACTGAGAATGCGCGGTATCGATGGCTCGTTGCCCCAGTGGATCAGCAACTTCCTTATTGGGGGGAAGTGCGGGGTACGGTTGGATGATCACCTAACTGGCAGGTATCCCACCAAGTTTGATGTCCTCCAAGATACACTACGGAGGCACATTTTGTTCCTGACCCACATCAAGGAAGTACCTCAACTTCTCCGGTCGCCTTGTGCCTTGTCTGTAAGTGACCCGGACATATGGGTAGTTGATGCTAGCGACGGTTGCGACGTACTTCAGCATGATATCGACAGCCTGCCCATGTGATTCGCAGAGGTCGGTCTGCATACTAGCCCTGGGTTTGCAAACAATCAGCCGGACAACCGCTACATCTCACACTTTCCGTCAATGAACTACGCATACTGTAAGACTGAGATCTAAAATCCGTGGACAACACGAACAGGTTATTCTGAAACGGACGGCATATATTTTGGGTGCCCAAACACAGTTTCTGCACTTGGTCTGAAGACACTGCCATTCGTCTCTTCCGTCATAAGACCAATACCAGAGTCGGAGCATCGGTGGCGAAGCGCAGAGATGGGAATGTGCTCAACATGTAGCTAGCATGCTCATCCCAGTCTACGGGGTTAGTCGTACGAAGACCGAGGCAAGAGGCCGGGTCAGTACATTTTGTTCTATTGTCGGTTTCGAGTGGACTTCATAATGACGCACTGGATATTACATTTGGACAACTTCCCTATGCCGAGGTTGCTGCTGCACGGGCACACACTTAGCAGCACTCGCATACACCGGCAAAAGCTTGTGGTACCAGACCTGAGGTGGTGTGCTCGCTCTCTGTGCTTCGAGCGTTGAGTGGTGAACTATTGAAACGACTTCACGAACAACAGTAGAGAAATCCTAGACGCACACAGAGTACAGAGTTCGAGAGCGCATCGCACTTGCACAAAACGTTGTAGAACCGATAAATGTGGGTAATGCGCGAAAATCAATGACGTAATTCTACATGAGTACCCGAAAATATTTCACCCTCTAATTTTGGCACGCCAGTATTTCAGCACAAATACGCGAGCACCATGACCTCGGATCAGAACAATTTTCATCCGAAAATGCAGACTACGAAAGGCAAAAGTAAAAGCTCTGGTTGAGCGGAGGTGAGACCACCACCACCATCACCAAACAAAGCAAATGTGCATGTGAATATTCTTCCATGTGTGCACGTGTGTATGCGCGACCATACCGCGTTGCATCAACAAGGCAAGTGAAGTGACATCAACAGCAATGTGTAAGTAAAGCCAAAGATCAATGGCACCCTTGATGTAAGTGGTGGGTGAAATGCGCGTAGCGGTCCCTTAGGTGGTAAAAGGACAACAGATGTGTGGGTAGGCACTGATCGCACCCGAATTCCGCGTGCACAGACTCACATAATAGGGCTTAGTATCTATTACACTCTCCCACTACGTACATATATACATGTATATGTGTATGTGTATACGCACGGGAGCAGTGAGAATGGGTGGAAAACTTGCAGATCGAGGTCATTACTTAACGGATATGAGGACAGATTTACGGGGATGGAAAGGGAACTATACACATGACAATGCTGAATCAGATTGCCTCAACAGCACGAAAACCTCGCTGGGTTTGACGACAAAGGAACGGCGGTGACGAGGTTCATCAATTGAAGAAAATGAGGGCAAAGTGGGATAAGTAAGTGAAAACAATGCTGCGGATGAAAACAGTCACGCAGAATGTGGGTCAAAGCTCGGGCCATCGAACAGCCAGTGGATAAAAGGATGGATAAAAAGTTCGACAGCGAAAGGTGAATAGTGTCCAATTGAGATAAGCCCTTGCGACAGGTGGTCGGGCAACAAAAGTTTTGAACAGATGGGAATACAGACTCGGACCCGGATAACAAGAAAGACGCAATCGGTGCCAAATAGTTCGAATTGAAGAGTAATTTATGAATGCTTCATCCTTACGGGACTTAGTAGCAGCATGTAGTGCCTCGGTCCGGCGGATGAGGAGGATGAAACCGTGGCCCAACTCCCACTGGCACAGTCCGAAGTTTTTGGTACAAGAGAGATGCGTCAGGTCGAGTTGACTAGGGAACTAACCATCATGTAAGTAAACATATGCTAGCACTGACAAAACAAAAATGATCGCGGAGCTCAATGGTCTAGTGATCATGGCGATAGCCGTCAAGCACTATGCGCCGAGTTCCACTCCAAGCTCGGCTAGCACTAACCGATGAGTCTAAGCCAGGACGAAACCGCCGGTTGTGGAGTGCAGGGATGGAAGAGAGCTACACCGAAAACAGTAAACAAATTCGAATGGAACGACCCTCAAGCGTATCTCGCATGACAATCACGTGTGTTGGCGTTAGCAGCACGCCAGAGAGGATAAGATCAACTAGCCCCGAAGTGCGTCGTAGGAATCCTAATGTCGCCACAAATAAACTGCAATCGAACCTATCACGACGTAGGAACAAGGGCGGCTTCAAGTACGCGTTTCAGAACAAAAGGAACGACACAATCAAGCGGACAAAAGTGAAATTGGAATTAAGGAACTATAGTTCCTAATTATGTATTCAAATCTCCTGAAAGTTAATCAATGGTTAAATGATGTGCCAGTTCCGATAAATGCTAAAGACTCGCCCGTCCGTTTTCGAGGGGCTCTTTTTGTGCCACAAAGAAATAGAAGAGTCTGATGGCGGGAGGTAGGCTCGCTCAGCTGACAATCACGGGGCCCGTAGTCATAAGGCTAACAACCCTGTCTCGTAATCCGATGGCAGGGATTCGATCCTGCGTAAGACTGGGGGACCCTCGCGGTATCCTCCGTCCACGTGCGACCGGTAGTGGTTGCACGCCAGCGAAGTGTCGGTACTGCGTACCGACGTACAGCTGATACCTTCTGCAAGATCCCCAGTAGCTCGGTCACTTGCACAAGTAGCATATAAAACACCCAGAGGTTTGCAATTCTTCATGAATATCTTGTAGGTGAGGTGGTTTGTGATACAAACCTGACAGCGATGATTTCAACTGGATCACTTCATTGCACTGTGTATACAGAGCGAGTCGAAGTATCCTTATGGACGACAAGCGCCGAGCAGTTGGATTAACCATCCTGATTAGATGTTACTGTGAGTTTTTGTGTGCCTGTCGCAGACTCCCAGTTTGAAAGCGCCAGCTTGAATTGTCTCCGATTTGAGATGGGCGGATTCTACTCTGAACAAAGTGATAAGATAGATTATGCGGACAGATAAACCGCTCTGAACTAGGTAAAAATTTAGAACTGGAGCAACCGGAACTCGGACAACGCTCGGACAATAAACAGAAACACTGAAACGTGGAAACTAAGAAAGGAGCCGATCGTTTGCGTATGCAAGCACTGAGACTCGTAATTACGAGGGAACACGGCCACTACAACAGACCAAGGTATTTCGGTGAGTTGGTGCGGAACTACGCGCTAAGCTTCTCAAGAGGAGGTAGATGGACTAGCGAGGATATGTCCATATATTGATGCATCAATTCAGAGAAAAAGGCTAGTGTACGAGAGGAGGGCTGAAAAAATCAGAGGAATTTGCCAAGTCATTTCCGTCACTAAAACTACGAATACATCTTCTGTCTCGAATCATTCTATGTTCATAGGATGAGTTGTGTGGCCTCATGAAGCCTCATTTGAAATGAACCAGAAGTATAGGGTAGATTTTTTCACATAAACAACCACAGCAGACAATGAGTGTATTGGTTAACCGGTTTATCAGTGTGGCCTGAATTGAAGCAGACTATCGAACTGAAAAGCAGTGGTAGAGCAGCAACGTGGTAAGCCACAACAAAGGTACTTAATAGGCTGAGGTCTGTCGGTTTGTTCGATCATGACCTTAATCGGCAAGCATGGATATAGATGACGAAAGGTAAGCTTTTACAACGCAAGATAGAATGCGTACCGCATAGATGGGGACCCAGAAAGAGATGCCCTGTGACCCATTTAAGAACAGAAAGCACGCGGCAATACGAAACTTGATGCAAGCAGAGAAAGACAACCGCAAATCGCATCCTCACAGTACCAATGGTAATACTACGACCAATGAATAATAGCGGTGGAGCATAAAACATTGCTAGTAGACCAGTGACGATCAAATCTAGAGTTCACTTGTCAAATCTATCGACTCGTATGACAAAGAAGCGTTGTTTAAGTGCAAAACGAAGCCAATATCAAGATCTGATGGGTCAACGAGTTCCAGAGCATTAGTCAAAAGCGATACCATTCTTCCCTCACAGATTGTGGATGCTATGTGCCTCCACGAAGGTCCCCTATGTTACATGTTCGAATACGACTTTTCGTTCAACCAAATCTATATGGTATGAGAACACAATCTAATGACAATTGTCGCGGTAGCTCCAAGAACAATCGCTTCCTTTGATAAAATGAGATCAGACTTTAACGTGTTGCGATCATTTACCCAGATTGGTCACCAACTAAAATTACTAAAAATTTAATTAGTCGGTTCACTAGGCCGAAGGTTATACTTGGGGTGAAATCCAGTTGCGTGTAAATGAGTCACATTGTAAATACCCGACAGTTTCCCTTTTGGCAGTTGAGCTAGGGTGACACTAGACGAGGGTCAGAATCCTGTTCGGACATGTGTGCCCCAGAAGTCTACCAGCCTACTTACAACCATGACCAGGGTAACAGAACCTAACCCCAATGTGTATCGGCTATTGTGCAATAGGGAGAATGAGTGAAAGCAAAACGGCTACTGATGGTTTCTTCAGTCCTTAGTCACTCTTCCACCTGCTCCCCTCTTGCAGCCCCCATTCTTTACTTCTGTGGGCTTCAGCATAAAGGAAGGCATTCATAGTATCGAGGAGGTTTTGCCGCATAAATCTATATAAAAATAATCACTAGTCTCTAAAAGTATAAGAGAAAATCAGGCAATACCGTCTGAGCTTCTTGGTAGCACTCGGTACACTTACCTACCCGGAAACAGTTAAAAGGATCCAACAGCACATTTCCTGGATAAGCTGAAAAACCAGGATTCAAAACCGACACGCTATCGAACCAACTGTCACCCCCCTCAGCTACCGGTTGGATGTTGACGAAACGGCCGTATGTCAAGCGGTGGAGGGTAGAATCTTCAATAGAAGAGTAATTTTCGTGAAGAGATGTGTGCTGTTAGGAGTTCCTAGGGAAGAATGGATCAGTGGACCTATGTGGACCAAAATCCAACCGTCTTCCAGGAATCCAGTGGACTAATGGCATTGGTTGATCAGAAGAATGTTCACGGACAATATAAGTCTAATATTGGTAAACAGAGTAAAAGTAAACAGAGAACATTTAAGTAGGCCACCAATATCATAAATAACGACAGCCCGCGTCATGTAATTCTTGTACTTTGTGGCGCCTAGACTGGTGACTAAACTTCTAGCTTCATATAGCGATGTCTGGGGAAGAGTGAGGGCTTGCGGTAAACCCTTTGCACCTTTTGCCGTCACTATTGGTGTACGACAGGGATGTCTCATTAACTCGTCTTTCTTCACTTTTGCGATTGCTGATCTCCTATTAAGCGCTCTGGAGGGTTTTCGTGATTCTGGTGTAGAGGTTCCTTTGGTAACCGCGCGACTGTCTTGGACTATACTGGTAATATTGTCCAGCTCAATGATGACCCACAGATAATGCAGTGCATTCTAAACCGCTTGACGATTGAAGCTACCAAGTATGGTATGAGTTTCGCCCCATCAGAACGCAAGATCCTACTCCAGGATTGGCATCCACCTGTCCCGTGCTGGTTCGCGAAAACGCGCAGCTTGAACGGGTATATAGCTTCACCTAACTAGGGAGCTAAGTTTCTGCTGATGGCACCAATGGAAAGGAAATTTCTCTTCGTATTGCCAAGCCCACTGCGTTATGGATCAGGCAGCCAGTCTCCGGGTGGAGTCTCTCTAACGAGCCTCCATGTACGCCACGAGATTGCGGTCTAGACTTTTAAGTCAAAAGCTAGTAAGGCACCTCGAACAAAAAACATTTTGAAAGGCAGTTCGGCAGGCCCAGTGTGACACTGCGGCTTGTCGAACCAACTGAAAGCATGTGGGGTTTTGATGTTACACCTCCCATTTTGCAAAAGATTCGACATGAGCACGCAATGTTGTAATGAAACAAGGTTTCTGGACCCGATAACCTTCCTTCATCTTTGCTGAAAGTTGAAGGTGACTCTTTGTAGATTGGACTACTTCTCTGTTTGTTACGATTTGGGTCACTGAAGTGGTACATTCAGATGGCGACTATCAAGTGTCGTGCACATCTTCAAGAAGGCTCTGCGCATTTTGTGAAAAAATCATCGAAGCATTAGCCTTATTCAAATTGCTTCCAAACTTCTCAGGGGTATCATTCTTCGACTACTTACTGGTTCCCGTGAGGACCGAATCACTGAAAGCCAGGCTGGCTTCCGCCTCGGTTGGGGTTGCATGGACCACATATTTAGCCTTCGCCAAGTGTTAGGACAGACACACAGACCCCCTACTATGGTGGTATTCCCTAACTTAAAGTTACCATCGATTCCGTTAAGCGAGCCATCTTACGGTACTGCCTAACCTAAGCGGTGCCAGTACATAGTCTCTGTGCCACGACTCCCGAAGCCATGTAAGGGTATACGGGAAACTATCACCTGAGTTCTCCAGTTCACCAGGATTGTTCTATATCTTCTTTCCTCTGCAACTTTGTTATCGAAATAATCATGAATGACTCGGTTCTCTCAGATTCTACCGGAGGGAACTTTTGCCAGGTGACCGACTGATAAAGCTGGAGTATGCGGACGACATACCCTTTTGGTCTGAAGAAGTGATCATGTAAACACAACTAGATAGACTGGTGCCTAGCGCTGCACGCCTCGCAATGTGCTTTGCACTTTCAAAGTGCATAACACTTTTGCAGGACCAGACCGACACACCTCCGGTTCTAGCTATCTCCGAACAGCAATTGGAAGTGGTGAATCGGTTCATTTACCGTGGTAGCTGTGTCACTTCTGGTGGTCGCATCACTGGGGAAATTACTTCGCGTATCAGCAAGTTCTGTGTGGCTTTCCATAGACTTAACCATCTATGGAGACGGCGGAATATCAGCTTGTCAGTGAAGGGTAGGGTGTGCAACGCTGCGATAACGCCGGCGTTGCTGTGTGGATCGGAGACCTGGCCAACTCACGGCGAAGACATTGAACGCTTGGCTGTGTTTGACCGCCGGTGCTTGCTCACGTCTGGTGGGAACACCGGGTGAGCAATGTTGAGGCTCGCCAGTTGGTTTCTGACAATAAATATTCTGGTGCCTCACTTGAGTTTGCACTGAATCTTAGTCGCTTACCGTGGCTAGGCCATGTTCTCCGTATGCCCGTTGATCGGTTTCCTCGGCGTGAATTATACGCCGCGGCTGCACCAAACTGCCCGAAAGTTCAAGATGGCCGGTCGATTACGTGGTATAAAGGTACGAAGAAGATGACAGACTTGGTGAGACTGATGCATGCCGTCTTCGAGAATGGGGACTTCTGGATGGTCCACACAGATGGTTGGAGACTCTCTCAGACATGGCACAATCAGTAGCGTTCCCTCATTCGGCTACTCGCAGCTAGCTGTTAACTTTCATTTCATGCTGATAAGCTTAATAAACTTCCTTCTTGAGTCCAGTATTACATTCTACTTGTATGCAACCCATTTTCATGCCGTAGTCAATTATCCCTACTCTGTAAAGTGCTTCGTGACCACTGGATCTACCGCATTTCGGTCGTTGGAGCATAGAACTGAACTGTACTTCTTCTTGCCAAAGCCCAATCAGTTTTCGCAAATCTGAGGCATCTGTGACATCATCGTGACATTTCACTCTCGGCAGAGGACAGGATCTAAGAGGCCTGTGTTCGCGCGGTACTGTATGGAAGTGAATCTTGAACGATTCGTGTAGATGAATTGCGTAGAATTTCGGCGTTCGATTACGGTTATATGCGGTGAATGGCTCGTGTGTGAGGGAACAACACACATACAACAAAGAGGTTAGAAATTCTGGCCTCCTTCTCGGTAAGCTAATATCGCAGCGCCAACTGAGATGGTTGTGCCCCGTCCTAGGCATACAGTCTGCCCTACTCGCTCGTACAATGCCGTCCTGAAAAAAACGCAATGTCGTCGGCGTACCCCATAGCTATAAAATATCAAAGCGCAGGCGTTCAGTTTAGCTGTTATCAGTCCAGCAAGTCTTCCAGGTTCGGAAACCAAGGATGAAGAACACCGATCGTTAGAAAGCATTGAGCAAATGGCGAGAAATACAGCTCAGTGAAAAAATATGCTTGATTTTATGCTTTGATTCTAATGAGCAACACCGTGATAACTAAACTGAAAAAGATGAGAAAATAGGGCGCGTGAAAACTACAAAAGAACTTTTTGTCCGTTCCACACCTTGTGATTTACGCAAATCCATTCCATGGTTTTTGAAGGTTCTGTGGCTATTGTGTAGACAGTTGATATAGGTTTGGATAAATTCGATTCCGAAGTTGCCGGTCAATGCGACCTTTATGGACGGCTTGAGCTACACCACCCGAAGCTCAACTCACACACCACGTATGCAGTGTAAATCTGAAGGACCGGGAGGCATGCGGATAGGAACAAAGTTTCATCGGCGGAGCCGACACACACTCCTTCAACATGCATGACAGCAACATTGCAGTCAGTCAAATTAGGGAAGCATGAGTACCAGACATACACAAGGCAGTGGCTAGGCCGCAGCCCGCTCCACATAGGATGTCTGGAACCACTCATTGAGCCTAGCACCGTCTCCCCAAGCAACGAGCAACTTGCCTCCTGAAACCAGTATAATCGAGATAGAACGTTTTCGACAGGTTAGCAGCTTGTCAACGTTCATGTCAAGCGCAGCAACACCGAGGATATGAAGCAACAGGCATCACCAGAAATGTAAGAACCTCAACACGCAAGGACACGTACAGACCAGCTGCAACGAAGATGTAACCTACGTACCACATAAACCATCTTATCGGCCGGAGAAAGTAAGTTGTATGGAAATGGACTCAGTTTAGCTACGAACACTGCGCTGATGCTGATTAGATAATCAGCTGACTCATCGTCTTTTGGATGCCAGCATCGCGCGGCTACGCTGGTGGCTTGCCAGGCCCGCTTGACTCAGGCACTCGCAACCGTATGTGCTATAGCATCACGCGCTTGAGGTCGAGGTAGTAGGCTCCAACGGCGCCTGTCGCTTCCGTACAAGGCGTTGCCCTTCCGCTCGCAATAGTGCCTTCTCCTGCCCCTGGGCAACCACCCTCTTGATATGGTCTTGCCATTTGCGCCGATCCACTGTCAATGCATCCCAACACCTGAAAGCAACATTAGTTCGTGAAAAAGCACTTTGATCCGGCCTTGATAACGTAACTTCCGCTTCCCTTCCATATAGCAGCTGCTTGGGTATCCGCGAAGAAGCTATGGGGCTGATATTCGAGAACGACCTCAGGTGTCGTAGCAGAAGTATGCAGTCCACTATATATATGTAGGCGGCGCAGTACTTCTGTGTCTGCACCTCGGTTACTATGGCCGATGTGCATAATCCGTCGCAGATATCGTTAATAAAACCGCTTCAGATATCTGACGTCCTTCCGATACATCATCTACGTTTCGTTGCCGTATAGAAGAACCGACAGCACCAGCGACTTGTACACCATCAACTCCGTCTCAATGGTCAGGTGACGATTATTCACACCAGACTCGAGTTTTCCAAATGCGCCAGCCCCCCTCGATACGCGCATGCGTAGCTCGGTAGACGTTACGCTTCCTAGGTAACAAAATCCCGAAGTAGTACCCAAAACTCCGTTGCATATGTAGATTTGCATTCCATTTCTGGTGTAGGCTGAAAAAGACGAACAGTCTTGCTTGTGTTGATGGTGAGCCCGAATTTGGCCACTGTCGAAGCCAGAGCACTAGTCATGTGCTGCAACTCATTCACGTTGTGTGAAAATAAGGCACAGTCGACGGCAAACAGCAACATACGGATGGTTATCTCACACACTGGGGCTCTCACATCAAAACGACGGATGTTCAGTAACCCACCATAAATACATTGCTCGACGCGGATACCGTAATCATACGCAGCATCAAAAGAACAAGGCATCATTGCAGTTAGGCAAATATTAAACAGGGCAGAGTTAGGATACAGTGTTGCTACACACCAGAGACAACTGCAAAGTAATCCGAAGTTTGTCTACCCAACTGCATTTTCGCCCGCGTACTACTGTGCAGACATATAATTAAAATTACTTGGAAAGCGAAACTAACACAACACCAGCCACAGTGTCTCACGATTCACCGTGTCAAATGCCTTGTTGAAGTCGACAACCAGCAATTACAATGGCTGATGTTGCTCTCAGCATTTCTGCTATCGTCGACGAGCCGCGAACACCATATCTATGGTGCTGCAGCCAGAACGAAACCCGCATTGCTCTTCCGCCAAGTTCGGTTCAACCACCTGAGTGACGAGGCGGTTGAGCAGTATTCGTGCGATCCTTTCCGACACAGCTCAGCAAGTTGATACCAGGATAATTCGCGGCACATTGCTTGCTCCCATCACTCTTGTACTGTAGTAGCACAAGGGCATCCTTAAAGTCAGCCGGCACTTCCTCTTCAAACCACATGCGTTGCACCGCTTGGTGCACCGCATGTATCAGCACGGGTCCGGCGTGTTTTGCCACTTCAGGTGGGATCCCGTAGGCACCGGCGCATATGCCGTTTCGCAGCTAAGCAAGTACTCCCTGCGTCTCATCCAGTGTCGGCACAACGCCTCTTCATCTCTCGCTATTACAGTCTGTGCGACATAGCCCAGTCGATCGCTGTCGTTAAGACATATCCTCGTCTCTTTTGCTACAACATATTCCAGTAACTTTATGGAGAATTATTCAAAAGACAGTCAAAGTGCGTTCGCAAGATCGTCATTTTTTCTACAGTCTGTATACAAGCAGCTCCTGAAGTAGTTTCCATCAGCGTCCTCAGCAGTTGCAACGTGGATCTATACACAGCTTACAAAGAGTCAAGAATTCCTTAGATTGGAGACGCTCGGTGTAGCATTCCACGTGCTTAGCTTTCTCCGTCCACTAAGCATTCTTAATGCTGTCGAACTTTGCGAAAAGCTCCTTCTCTGCATCGGCAGGGTCAATCACATGCGCAGTAAACGCTGCACTTTTCTCCGACACCAATGCACCAATGGTCACACCGTTGTCATTAAACTAATCGGGCCGCTTACAGTTTGCGCACCCGATCGCTTCCTCGGTAGCAGCCATCAATTGTTCACGGAAGTGTTGCTACAGGTTACTCACTGATGTGATGGATTCGACATCACCAAGGCAGGTAGCCATCGCATTCTCCAGTTCCAGTACTCAGGTAGAGAACATAAAATTTGCACTGGTTCACGGCGGAAGTGTAATACACAGATTTCCGGAAATATATGTACAATTTGGTCTGCACCAATTTATGATCATTGCCACACTCAGCTCCACGTAGTACAAGTGTCATGCGCACTTCACGCTAGCCAGTAAGCGTAATCACTTCAAGTTGCTATATCACCCGTACCATGTGCAAACTGCGTGCTCGTGGTCGTCAGGCCGTGAGAGCAGCCGGTCATTGTTCCCATTGGCTGTGCCGATACTATATGGACCGTTTACGTCTATTAACACCACAGCGTCACGCCGGACGCGCGTGTTGAAATCACCCAGTAGGAATAGCCGGTCGCTCCTCGACACAGACTGTAGCACGGAGGATATCTGAGCGTAAAGCTGATCCCTCGTGTCACTAGGATAACACATACGTGCTAGTCTAAGTGGCAAACTTACCTCCATTAAATCGCAGGCCAGGTGTCATCCACCGTGGGCCGATGCCAGTCGGCACTTCCACCAACTGGCCATTTAAGCGGTCAGATAATGCAAATCCAACCCCATGTTCACATAGGGCTGTAGAGGCATTCCTAACTTAGTAGAACGTGTAATCAGTACCAGCTTCAGATAGCTTGCTTTGGTTAGCGAAACGGGTCTTTCCCAGTATAGCAATGTCGATACCTTAGCACGCGAGTTCCATTGCGATCAGTGCAGTGCGTCGCTCAGGGCGATCACTCTCGTGCCGGTCGAGTAGTGTGCGCACGCTCCAGCACCGGATGTTGAGTGCTTCGCGCGAAGGTATACGATTGCGGTGGCGGACAATCGCACATGTGGTGCCCTGTGTTGAAGGAAGTAGTTGGTTAGGCGAAATGGGGATTGGGAGAAAATGTGAAGAGGAAGAAGAAAGAAGGGAGGCGTCAGCGGTAGCATGTTTTCGCTTATCCACCTTGCGGTATGCAGCAAATAAGGCGACCCATTTTCTAAGGGCATTGCGCCACGGCCGATGCAGCATACGAGTATCTATATAGGCGTAATTCATGGTTAGTTTGCGGATTTAACACCGCCAGAGCGTCCGCACGCGAACAGAACGACTCGGTTCCTCAAGTAAAGAGTTCGATAAAATATACACCTGAAGGGCCATTAGACATGAGTCAAAGTGAACGGACTCATGTGCAAGTGTCTGTCTCGGCTCTTAACCAGAAGAAGAGTGTAACCCGACGCCCAACCAACGATCGCCATGAGGCGTCTAAGACATGAGTCCACGGAACATCAGAAGCACCCGGTCAACAATCTGTCAGAATCTAGCAACCATATATATATATATATATATATATATATATATATATATATATATATATATATATATATTGCCCCATGCTGAGGTTGATGTTGCATTCTTGATGCTTCTTCACCGCAGTTGGGCTAAACCAACTTACACTTAAACTAGGTCTCTTTAAGCTGTATAAATTTCATTCCACTTTATTTGGTTAGTTCTGCTTATCTGAATAATCTTCTATTAGCTGGCACGTCGCTTACGCTAATTGCGCTTATCTTGGGTAATTTTGTTCCGTTCGTAGCATTTTGGAGTAACTTGTGGACATTTTTCCTTATCGCGGATTCATTGCTAAGGAACTTAATTCATATGCTAATTTCGCGAAGAGTTATGCCACCGTATCTGTATGCATTATTGGATTTATTTTATTTCATTTTGTCGTTCCAAGTGATTGGCTGTTGCGTGCTATCCTCGGTGTGGCTGCGCTTGATGTGCATGTTGACAAGGTGCCTACCTGTCTATTACCCACTACCTCGTCCATACTGGCTCCAGGAGACAGTTGGTCGTTGCTGGGGGGGACGGGGTGCACGGTCCTTGTGCCCGTGCTAGGCTCGAAGAGCGGTTCCATGCACTCAGTGTGAAGCGGACTACGGTCCAGCCACCGCCTTGTGTGCGCTTGATTCCCCAAATACAGTGTGCTTGTGTTTGCCTGTGAAGGAGTGTGGGCCGGCTCCGTTGATGAAACGTGGTTCCCATCCACATGCCTCCCGGTCTTATTCCTTCGGGTTCACACTGGATATGGGGTATGTGGTTGGAGCTGTGGGTGGTGCAGTGCAAGCCACCCATGGTCCCTCTGTAGGCGCAGGCGTCCTGTGGCTTGCCACAGTGACAGGCAAATCCGAAACCGGATGCCGCCAACCATATATATATATATATATATATATATATATATATATATATATATATATATATATATATATGTCACAACCAGCAGTATAATTGGCAACGCCACAACGTATGGATAAATACAGTAAAACGATAATGAAGACAGAGGGGATACAGGAATAAACTGCACTTATGTGAGGAGAGCTTCACAACAAGTTAGTCCCTATGCAAGGTTTCTTGACATGTCCAAGAATGTTTCCAGCCATGTGTGTTCGTGGTCCTTATGCCTCCAGCCAAGTAATCGAGAGCGCGTGATCGTAGCCAAATTCGAAGTCATCGCCTTAACTCTTTGGACCAAAACCAGTCGTTGGCCATCTGGCTTTCTCTTCCAGCCGATGTCTGCGCGCACGAAGAGGGCGCGGCGAAGTAAACAATGAGTAGGCATGAGAATCACATGTCCAAGCCAATGAAGTCTGTGCAGTGAAATTATGCTGCTCAATGGTCGGCAGTCTGTCTGATTTAAAAATCCTCCGTCGAACATCCTCATTACTAATGTGATGTTGCCACCGCATGCCAGCAATGCTCCGAAGACAATGATCAAAGACAGACAGCCTCTCAACAGCCCTTTGCGCAAGTAGGTCAAGTCTTGCAGCCATAAAGCAGCATTGTAGACTCGGTGCTTCACAGGGAGACCCAGGTCGTGTCGACACCAGAGATGGAGATTAATAAAAGGAACCCGAGCCTTAGAGACGCTCAAATATTCATTATTCGTTATACCGTTAGCATTCATACAGCTTCCGATGTAAACGAAAGTGTCTAACACTTCCAGAAAGTGACCCGAAAGAATAAGGGTAGAAGCAGCTCCTCGATAGTTCTGTGGGAAGACCTTACACTTTGATAGGGCGAAGTTCATTGCAAGTTGAAAGACAGAACCACCAAACTATGCCACACATATTTGGTGGACTGTAAGAAAGCGCAAATTACGGCGATGTCGTCTGCACACATCAAATCGCGAAGTCGGTGCCGCGGAGGCAGCTTAATCCTGCTGGATCCGCAGTTGTCCAGAGCGCTATATAGAATGTCACTCATGGCGAAATTGAATAGGAAGCGTGGTGCTCGGCATAGCTCTCAAGCCATTGGTGATACTATTGGGATGAGAAAGTCTGTCGTACACCAGCACTTGGTCCGGGAATAAATGACATGAAGAATGTTGACATACTTCTAGAGCACTCCAGAGAGCAGCACGATCAATTAAGTCAAAGTGGTTCGCATGTCTAAGAAGACAAGGGTCGTTGGCCGGCAGGACGTGTGACGACGCTCGAGTATTAGGCGGAGCGTAAAGATATGGTCGATACAACTCTGGCCAGAGGGACCCAGCTTGCTCTTCGCATACCAGGCTGAGCTTCCATAAAAACAAGATGGTGAGCACTTTGGATGGAACGTAGACGAGACTAATACCTCTGTGGTTACCACAGTCTGTCTGTGCACTTTTTTGGAGATGGGCACGATATCCGCTGGGCTCCAATCAGACATGATGGCTTCGATCTCCCTTGGAGGAGAGAAGTTAACTCCTGAACGAGTGATGGATCTCCACAGTTAAACACCCGGCGAGAATTCGTTTGGACCATGAGCTTCGTAGAGCCGTAACAGCTGTCTCAGCCTCCGATGGTTGTGAAGTGTGTACATACCAAGCAGCACTCTGGATTCCTGAGTGAGCATTCACCCGTGCTGCTGGTAAGTTAAACTGCTGTTTAAAATGCTTACCCCAACGCACAATTTGACATTGATGACAGTGGATTGGCTCGCTATTGGTATCGCGCAAAACCTCGTTTACAGTAGGTCATTTCCAGCCAGCAGATCGGAAAAAAATAGGAAAAGCTTTCGGAAATTCCCAGACGTGGCCGCTTGCTCCGTATCAATGACCCACAGCGTTCGCCAGGCCTCGCGTTCCTCCCAGACTAGTTGTTTGAGTTCAGTGTTGATAGTCCTGCGCAGTGAATGGGACACAACGCCGGTACGAATCGCTTGACGAGCTTCGAGGGATCCAGTGGTTGACAAGGCTAGTTGTGAAACTACAGACAAGGGTTGCAGAGCTGTGAAAGGCGCTGCGGCTGTGTGCTTAATGCGTTTCAACGTCTAAGCATGAGGCGCTCTTGATATTTGAGACCGACGCGTCTTGAAAGGCGCAGAGAACGTTCGATGCAGAAAGCCTAACTACGTCAAGCCGTTTGCCGATACGATGGTGAGAGCCAGCAAAACGCAGCTTGCCAGGTGATGGTGGCCTCAAGGTGGTGCGTTGGCATCAAGATCACCAAAAGCTAATACTCGACGGGGAAAAGCCGTGGTCGGCGCAAAGCTGAAGTAAGCAGTAACTATTGTTTGTTCTGAGAGTACCATGGGCCCGTTGACCACCGAATTCGCGTCCGTCGACTTGCGCGTTTAAGTCCATGGCAAGCAGTACGATGTTCGTACGGCGCTTACTTCGGAGAAAATCTAAGGGATGACAGCAGAACTAGTAGTTACTTGACCACAAGCTGCAGTACGTGGGAGCATACGTCGCTACAGCAAACAGGCAACATCCGCCCGCTCCGCGGCTGGACAGGCGCCAGGTTTCAAATCGAATCCTCAGAGTCGAACGCTGATAGGGATCTAGTCTATTAGCGCGGCCTCAGCACGTTGGTTCGATGCTATCCCCACGCCGCTAATGGCAGCGGCTTCGTTGATCGAGTCTCGAGATGAGTGCAGTGTAAAATGTCAGCGGAACTCGCAGACGGTGATACCAGCCGTAGTGCCGTGCTACGGTCCTGTACTCTGATTTCAGTGAGGCAGCAGCCATCAGTGACAGTAGTCACTAGCGTGCCAACAAGGGCTATCTGTGATCCGATCTGCATCAAGGCTAGAAAAGGCTTGCCAATATTACTTAGCAGTGCACCCTTGGAGCTGTTCCCGAGCCGTATGGCAAGAACACTCGCATAAAGCGGTACCGTGTTGTGGACTTGGAAATGGAGGGGGTTATCAAAGGTGGAGGAATTGAACAAACGTCGTATAAAGTGAATGGAGGGTGGTGAGGAACAGCCTGGTTTGCTATGTTCGGCCGCCAGCACTTGATCTTCTTACGAATTCAATCACTGAATCTCATTAAGATGCTGATTCCGAATCCACTTTCGAGGCGTGGTTCAAACGTTAGGAGGATATGTTCCAGACGGATTTCAGCCGTCAAGATGATTCATGGAAAGTGCGTCTTTTGCTCCGCAAGCTCGGTACGAATGAACATACAAGATTTGTTGACTAAATCTTGCCCAAAAAACCGAAGAACATCACTTTCAACGAAGCAGTGGCAACACTCAAAGGAATTGTTGGTGGGTCAACGTCTTTGCTTAGCATACGATACCAATGTGAAAAAATTAGTAAGCGGGATACGGATGATTATGGGGCACTAGCAGACATGGTTAACCGTGAATGTGAACGTTTCAAGTTACGCTGTTTGACGGATGACCAGTTTAAGTGCCTAATATTTGTCAGTGCTTTACAGTCTCCACGCGACGCGGAAATCCGCACTCGGCTCCTTGCTAAGTTGGATCAAGACCCAGATTTAACGTTGAAGTCTCTTGTAGGCGAAAGCAAACGGTTAATTACCTTGAAACACGACACGGCTATGATTGAGCAGAGTCGCCCCACCATTGCCGATACTGTTCATGCTGTGCAAAAAGCAAGAAAGCCTGGCTCGAATAAGTCGTTCAACAGAAAGCCGAACAAGCCGCCTACACCTTGTTGGTCATGTGGTGAATGGCATTTCGCACGATACTGACCATTCAAGCGTCATATTTGTGATAAGTGCCATAAACGCGGTCACAAGGAAGACTTTTGCCATCATTCCCGGCCAAGAAATGTGAAGCAGTCCTACCGAAGGAAGAATTTCAGAAAACCTGACGCAGAATCAATATCGGTGATTGCTACGTTTCACAGCGATTCCAAAACACGCCGCCGATTTATCACTGTGGTTATCAACGGAATCCCAACTCGGCTGCAGTTCGATACGGCATCAGATATAACGATCATTTCCAAGAACACTTGGAAGCACATAAAGAAGCCGAAGATGATTGATTCCAACAAAGTCGCCCACAACGCATCCGGTGGAGTGCTGAAGTTGGTCGGAGAAATAAATTACAAAATTGCATTCAACGGAGTGGAAAAGGCCGGAACCTGCTACTTGTCTCATCGAAAAAATTTGAACCTCCTTGGACTTGACTGGATGAAAAAATTACAACTGTTTGATGTTCCAATGAGTCAGATTTGCAACAGAGTACAAACCGATCCAGTCCGTGCATCATTGTCGATAGAAGAGATGACCAAAAAGCTAAAGCAGCAGTTAGTCGCCTTGTTTGAAGATGGTCTCGGCCACTGCACTAACTTCAAAGCAAAGTTGTGTCTTCGTGAAGGAACCAAGCCAGTCTTTAGAGCAAAAAGACCGGTACCGGATGCAGCCATGACAGCAGTCGATCAGGAGCTCGACCGACTGGAACGAGCCGGTGTCATCACACAAGTGAACTACTCTTCATGGGCCGCGCCGATCGCTGCTGTAAGAAAGCCGAACGGTAAAGTGCGAGCCTGCGCCGATTTTTCGACTGGCCTGAATGCTGCATTGGACGACCATCAATACCCCCTTCCGATACCAGAGGATATCTTTGCCAAGCTAAATGGTGGGAAGTGTTTCGCCAAGCTCGACTTGTCCGATACCTACCTCCAGGTTGAGGTTGATGAAAGCTCAAATGAATTGCTGACCATCAACACTCATCGTGGCTTATACCAGTACAACCGCCTCCCTTTTGGCGTGAAAACAGCACCAGCCATTTTCCAACAGCTGATGAACACCATGCTCGCGGGAGTTTCTGGAGCCGCGGCGTACCTGGATGATATCATTTTAATGGGTCGGACAGCAGAAGAACTATTTGAGCGGCTCGCTGAAGTGTTTCTACGTATCCAGTCATATGGTTTCCGTATCCGTGAAAATAAGTGTACTTTCTTTTACACCAACCATCAAGTTTCTCGGTTTCATCTTCTCAAAAGACGGTCGTCGCCCGGATCCAGAAAATATCCGAGCTATTGAAAAGATGATCCCACCTGTGGACTTGCAGTCGCTGCGTTCATTCTGTGGCCTAACCAGTCATTACAGCGCTTTTCTGCCCGAACTACATCGCCTGCGTGTCCCGTTGAATAAGTTGCTGAGCAAGGGCCAAACCTATAATTGGACGCCAGAATGTGTTTGAGCGGGTCAAGTCATTGTTGGCTTCAGACTTACTCCTAACTCTTTTGATCCTTCCCGGGAAATTGTCCTTGCCACAGACGCATCGAGTCTAGGGATCGGTGCCGTAGTTTCCCATACGTTCCCAGATGGATCTCAGAAGGCGATCGCACATGCCGCCAGGACGTTAACGAAAGCTGAAAGAAACTACAGTCAGATCGAGAAGGAGGCATTGGCCATAGTGTTTGCTGTGAAGAAATTTCACAAGATGCTGTATGGTCGGCGCTTCAAACTCTTGACGGATCACAAGCCGCTGCTGGCCATTTTCGGCTCGAAGAAGGGAATTCCTGCCTATACAGCCAATCGACTCCAACGATGGGCACTCACCTTGCCTGGCTATGATTTTGAAAGCCGTTATCAGTCAACGAATTCGCTGGGCCAAGCAGATGCGTTGTCACGCCTCATTGATTCCCAGCAGCAAGAACACGAGGACACCATCATTGCCTCAGTTGAGATCGAACCTGATGTCGAATTCCTAGTGAACGAGGCACTACATGGTATACCAGTTACGGCCGATGCTGTGCGGGCCGAAACGCTTCGAGACCCAATCCTGAAGAAGGTGACACACTTCCACAGAACCAGCTGGCCACGTTCGTGTTCATCTGCCGAAATGCAACAGTTCTATCAGCGAAGACATTCGCTTTCCATTGTGGACGATTGCACCATGTTCTCAGACAGAGTAGTCATCCCGCAGGCGTTGCAACAAAGAGTGCTGTGACAGTTCCATGCAGGACATCCAGGGCTCAACCAAATGAAAGCGCTTGCCAGAAGTTATGTGTATTGGCCGTTTATGGACAGGCAGCTGGAGCAGCTAGCTAAAAGTTGTGGCAACTGCGCTACCGCCTCAAAGACACCGCCGAAGACTGAACTCCGCTCATGGCCTAAACCAACTAAACCTTGGAGTCGCGTTCATGTCGACTTTGTAAGCCCAATCAATGGCCAGAGCTTTCTCATAGTAGTCGACGCTTATAGCAAGTGGCCCGAAGTGTCCCTCATGAGCAGCACAAAAACCAGCGCAACCGTCTCTAGGTTGCGACAAATCTTCAGCAGGTTCGGCTGCCCTGAAACATTGGTGACGGACAATGGAGCACAGTTTACTTCGGCCACATTCACGGAGTTCTGCCAACGTTGCGCCATCAAACACGTGTGGTCTCCACCATTCCACCCACAATCGAATGGCCAAGCGGAGAGGTTTGTGGATACATTCAAACGCGCTTTTCGCAAATCAAGGAGAGGGGAGATATGGAGAAGGCGATTGACTGCTTCCTGTTTCTGTATTGATCTACACAAAATTTACAAACACCGGGTGGAATATCACCAGCAGAGGCAATGATGAAGAGAAAACTTCGAATGCCACATGATGCAGTTCGGCCATCCTCAGAGTCCATAGCTGGTGAAAGGAACCTAAAGATGGAACGTGATTTTAATCGGCGGTTTGGTGCCAGGCAACGTTCGTTTAGACCGGGTCAGCCAGTACTTGTGCGTGATTATCGGGGTGGACACGCGAAATGGACGCCAGGCACGATCCAGCGCAAGCACGGAAGCGTCATTTACGACGTGCTGGTTGGAACGCAGATATGGGTACGCCATGCAAACCAACTGCGAACAACAATGTGTCAGCCACAAGCAACAGAATCCACCAAGCTTCCATTTGACCTGTTGACAGACAGCTTTAACTTGCCTACAGAGCCAGTAGAAGAACCCTGTCATCAGACGAATAGTACCAGACCGCAGAGCACGAAATTCGAATCCAGAACACTACAGCCAAGGCGATGCACCGGTAGGCGAAGAATCCCTTCCAGGAGGCTTCAGGTTAGTCTCCGGCTAGCATCATACACAAAGGCAGCAGCTTCAGGAGGGGAGGTATCCGGGAATCAGATAACATAAAAGAAAAGAGGGAAAGTATATAATGGTAATTGAAAGCTGGGCTGAAGAGAATCACCTACCCCGTGCGGTCGATCAGGCAATCGATCGAGCGGACGAATGCGTTTTCAAACACCCGGCTAATTGGACTTTTGCCTCAGAGTCGAGAGGGCAGTGTTTCCGGCGGCATTATCTGGCTACGTTGGCAGAGTTTTGTTAACACGTTTATCGTGGTCAAGACTGTTGGAATTTTGATTTTTCTTCGGCTAGAATTTTTGCGGAGAAATTTCCGGGCAGTTAATTCGGAATAGCGAAAAAAGTGAAGACCTAAAACCCAAGAAGAAAAATTGTCTTCTGTTGAGCTTCATCTGGGCGGCCAACATAGTGTAGGCTCTCGTAATGACAACGATGAGCGATCGCTACAGCTGTAAGAAGATGCTCATCTCTTACACGCGAGCACAAACCTTCGACAGAGCACCCGCAGAAGAACGACCTGGCGCCCACCAGCCTCGCAACAGCCATGGATGTAAATCGATCATATCGCGATTAGTTACCGCTGGAGAAGCTGTGTCCAAAAGTGTCGCTCGATTTGGAGCACGATCATGAACTCTGACCACGCACTTGTCTGCGCCGAGTTCGAATGCGTTTCGGCCCACGTCCGCAACGTCACTGTGACCGCATAGACACCAACTGGCGAAGCCATGTGTTCTGAATGCTGACGTCTGGGCGGAGTAGGTGCCCAATGAACACCGCCGAAGATCACTGATTGCATATTCGCCAAACGTTACTATCAACAAGCATGTTACTATCAAGCATGTCAAATTGCCAACCTAGACATTGCGTCTCTACAAAGTCTCTGGAACCTATGGATGCTTGTCGACGTATTCCGGCTAGAAGCAAATACAATAGGACTAACAAACATGTCAGGGCAAAAATGAGTGCTAGCCTGAAGAAAGACCGCGAACCCTGCTTGTCTCATTATGCATCGGAAATGGAAAGAGCTGCTGACGTTGGTAATCACACACACACACACACACACACACACACACACACACACACACACATTAAACACGTTAGCTAGAAGTGGGAAACATCTCAGCTACTGAGCCGCAACACCACAAGAAAAAAGGGAATAAAATGCAACAGGTGCAAGCCAGCTGAGCTACCGATAACGATTGGGAATCATTCCGGTAAGCTACCTGCCGGCTACTATGCAGCAGAAAAAATAATAATTTACTACGCAAAATTACAAAATGCTAAAAACTGAGATCGTGGTTGGAGGAGGAGGCTAAGAGGGATGTGGTGGGATAAAGAAACTCACAGCACGAACGCCACTGAGGTCGGTTCCTAGCCATATCAACAAGTGTATCCAGCCAAACGTGTTCACCGTCTTTTGGACCCCAACCAGGGAACCGAGACGCTTCAACTGAGGCCAGCTTCGAAGTTAGGGCCTTCATTCCTCTGGACCAAGTCATCGCTTGGCCACCCCTCCTCTTCTTCCGTCCACATCCCCGGTGAGCAAACAACGCACGTCGTGGAAGTCCATGGGCTAAAAAGCGCAACACGTGGCCCAGCCATCGGAGCCTGGTACGTAAAATGACGGTGCTGAACGGTTCAGTTCCTTTTCCTGTGCCGTAAACAAGGCGTCGAACACGCTCGTTGCTCACGCGGTGTTCCCACCAGATGTGAACTAAATTGCGAAGGCGACGGTGGTCGAACGTAACTAGCCACTTTATGTCCGCCGATCTAAGGAGCCAGGTTTCACAACCGTACCGCTGCATTGTACACTCTACCCTTCAGCGCGAGAGTGATGTCGCGCCGGCACCATAAGTGGCGAAGGTTAGCAAAAACGTCTAGAGCTTTCGCTATCCGGTTCGTGATGTCATCTTCAATCCCGCAGGCGTTGATACAACTTCCCAGATAGTTGGATTTCTGAATGACTTCTAGCTGATCCCCAACAAGGGTCAGCGAAGGAGGTGGTCCAGACCAAGCTTGGAGGAACGCTTTGCACTTCGATGATGCGAAGCAAAGCCCGAAGCGGCTGACAGCCACTGCTAATCTGTCCAGTGCGGCTTGTCACGTCTGGGAGCTGTAACAGATTAGGGCAATATCATCAGCATACACCAAGTCAAGAAGTAGTTCTCATGGGAACCGAACCACACCTTCGAAATTGTGTCCTGTAAATGCAATCTTCATGACTTCATCAATAGCGAAGTTGAAGAAGAAAGGTGACAGCGGGCATCCTTGTCTCACAAGGCTGGAGATATTAAAGGGCAACGACAGCTTGCCGTTAGTCCTCACTCTGCCTGAGCTATGCGCGTATAATGCTCGGATAATATTTACATATTTTTCAGATACACCTTTTCTTAGTAGACAGTCCCAAAGTGCACGTCTATCCACCGAGTCGAATGCGGCTTTAATATCGAGGAACATGACAACGGTGGGCCGCCAATATTTGTGACGGTGCCCTAACAACTGACGCAAGGTGAAGATGTGGTCAATGCATCCACGACCTCGACGAAATCCGGTTTGCTCCTCACCAATCTCGCTTTTACGGGTGCCAGTCAGTCTGTGAAGGATGACAGAAGCAAGCAATTTGGAGGCAATGGAGATCAGACTGATTCCTCTATGGTTGTCGTATTCCGACCATGAGCCTCCTTTGAAAATTGGGACTATGACGGGGCGGTTCCAGTCGGTTGGGACAATTTCCTGCTCCCACAGTTTCACAAGTAACTCGTTTAAACCATCCACAAGAGCAGGTCCTCCGAATAGGAAAAAGGCTGGCGGAAGATCATCTGGTCCCGCAACAGTCCGATCTCACCTTCGACTACTGAGAGAGAGGGTGGATCCAAAGGGACAGCACGAGGATCGGGGCGTTCAGTGGTCGGCGAGAAATCTGACAATTCCGACCGATTAAGTTGCCTTCCAAAGTGCTCTGCTCAAAGCTCCAAACGTTTTGACAAGTTGTGGATAGGCTGTCCACTCTCGTCACGTATAGTTTCACTAACACCAGATCTCCTGCTGCCCGATTCTCGTATCAGCCGCATTAACTTACGATGGTTACCAAGTGCCGCGGCCATTTCCATCTCTGATGCACGAAAAGATCACCAGGATTCGCGGACTCTCTTCAGGCTAGCACGGAGTTTTTCCCGGAGCTCTTTGCGAGTTTCATCGTGTTCGCTTCCAGCCGGAATATGTCGGCGAGCATCGATAAGCTCCAGAGACCGAGAAGAGACCCAACATTCACTGGAAAGGACTTAGGTGTGAAACTATTTCCTGGTGAGTGACTTCTTGACTTAGAGTATGAGGACGATATTGCCCTAATCTGTGATAGCTCGCAAACGTGCCAAGCAGCACGGGACAGATTAGCACTGGCTGTCAAACGTTTTGGGTTATGCTTTGTTCCATTGAAATGCAATGTCCACCAAGATTGACAGATGCCAAACCCCTGAGCTGACGCTTGGTGGTGATCAGCAAGAAGTCGTTCAAGAATTCAAGTACTTGGGCAGCTATATTAGCGCCCGTGGGATCATGAAAATTATAGCAAAACTTCGAGGTGCTTTTGCCAACCTCCACCACCTATGGACCCGACGCGACATCACACTTGCCTTGAAGGGTCGAATTTACAAAGCAGCCGTCCGTTCAACCGTCCTGTACGGTTGTGAAACCTGGCCCCTCAAGTCGACAGACACAAAGTGGCTCGTCACGTTCGATCATCACTGCCTTCGCAGCTTAGCTCATGTCTGATGGGAGCATCGCGTGCACAATGAGCGTGTTCGGCGTCGCGTAATAAGTGCAGGAAGAGCGAGTGAACCACTCAGAACCATTATAGCACGTACCAGACTGTAAAGGCTGGGCCACTTGTTGCGCCTGCCAGCACACGGACTCCCGCGACGTGCATTCTTTGCGCGCCGATGGTGCGGTTGGAACAGGAGGAGAGGAGGCCAAGCGATGATCTGGTTGAGATAAATGAAAATCCTCGCTTCGAAGTTGGCGTCGGTTGGTGTATCCCGATTGCGTGAGTGGGGTCCTAAAAACGATGAATACGTTTGGTTGGACACACTTGCTGATGTGGCGACTAGCCGGCCCCAATGGCGTGTGTTTTTGCTTTGTGCATCCCTCTCCCTGTGAAAGTTAACTTCCAATTCCGACCACATACGAATTATATAATATAACACTTAACAGTATATTACGAGCTTTTAAATATTGGTTTTTCCCCTTTTTGTATTGCGGCACATTAGCTGAGGTGTGTTTCTCCCCCTCAACTAACGTGTATCGAGGACGATGTTGGAAAAGACAAATAGAAGGAAAATGGAGAAGTTGGACAACCGTATAGAACGACACATTCAGCTGTAAAGATATTCAATAACTTCCCGTAGACTAAGACGCTACTCGTGGCATTCAAGTAAAGAACACGTAAAATGTTCACAGTTCACTGTTTTCGGGCGGGCAACAAGCAATTTGCAACATGTAATATGTTTACATGGACTATGGGAACACTTTTCTGAGCAAGTACGTAGAACATAATGGATCGATTGCCTAGGTCTGACGTCCTTGGTGTAAATAACACAACTATTATCGGGTCTGGCTCAATAAATCGAGGAGGTAAACAAACCGCGGCGTTTTATTAAGGCTCAGTGCGGCAAAGTTGACCTATTTCAAAGCAAAGCGGAGACTGATCGATTTATGGGTGCGGTAAATATGAACGAAATCCTCCTCCTCATCATCATCACCATCATCATACGCGCTGAGGTGAGAAATGTCTCATCCTTTGCAGAAATACAACATTATGCCGTATTTATCAGGGCGTGGTGACTTGTACTAACGCCAGGGATCACATATGAATTGCGTATCGCAAAATAGTGAGAGGAAATGTTACATCTGCCTAAGTAAATGCCTACCAGCAGGGTAGCGTCATAGGATACAAGAATATTGAGACGCAGGTGATGGGATTCAGGAATCATAGCCCAAATAGGTTATACGACTGCTCTAGAGAATGAGCCACCAGATCATGGAGAATTAAGCTGAGCTGATGTCAGGAGTACGGCTGATAATGTGCCTTTCCACCATAGCCTATCAGAGGATGGATGAGATCGCTTCCTCCATGATACACCAATGTGCAAGTGTAAAAAGTGCTGCAAAACTGCAAGCCTGACAATAGCCTCAAACAGACGCGTTTGGCCCAATCAATTCTGGTTGTCGATCGAATCCGCAAATGAATGTAGACTAGGACCAACACAGTGGAAACGCACACACATACACACACTTGATACCCGAAGGCTTCGTTGTCCTGCCACCAACAATGCTATCACAATTGAGAATATGGACGAATAAGTCAAGCAAGTGTGCGTGAACATGTGGATGAACAATGCATGCGCCATAGAGGGACGACCACCGCACATGCACGTGTGGCAGTGGTGGACACACCGTACGACAGACTAGCCAGGTCAGCGCGAGTGAGCGACGAGCAGCGGTCCGGATGGACAAGGAAGAAGGCGCTGCACACATTTGTGGGCACGAGTGTCAAGTCATCCAAGCTCAGTTCAAGCGGCGGAGATAGAGACAGATACCTTAGCAGGAATCGCCTGATTTACCGCTTATGTTGCAAACGCCAGACACGGTGGCCGGTATACGCAAGTGCCAAAACCGATCGGTGAATAGGAAAGAGCAAGTACGCGAGTGTTCCTTAACAAAGAACACTGATCATCAGCATGCTCAAAAGCAACTGTGGAAAGAAACAAAGGTGTGAACGCGATGATAGCGGGCAAACTAACACCAAGGCTGAGGAGGGTAAATGCAGCCACCCAGGGGAAAGTACAACAGGCTCTGCAACATGGACTAGCGTTAGATCAACAGGAATTGTCCACATCACCTATGTATAGAATAGAGGGATTACTTAAGTTTTAGAACGACAAATGCAATCGTTGCCTTCCCAGATATTAAGTAGGCTCATGGATTTGGCTTTAGCAAATGGTGAAAACGATGCGGAGCAGTGGCATTGCGACATGGAGATCATGTGTCTTAAAGCATGAGTTTACTGGAAACACTCGTATGGCTAATAGGACAGGGGATAACATCAATAGCGGCAGATAGTGACTACACAGGATTCGGTGGCACAATTGTCTGTCTAGCGTAGTGGAAGTTAGAGAGTAACTGACGGGGTGAGATTCAAATTCATGCATTAAGACAATAAAAAAGGATTCCAAATTTGCCTGACCGAGTTCAAACATTGTAGCCAATACAGCACGAATTAAAGTGGCATCCATGGGTAGAATTTTGTACAAATATGGAAAGTGGATTTCAGAGGAGCAGTATTCTGGTAATGGTGCTACCCGAAAGAGATACGGGAAAGTGGGATGTACGATTGCGAATAGGATGACATTTTCTCCGTCATCCGTTTAGCTAACAAAGCCCTGTATCCGTCAAGTAGAAGCCTACGTGGGTAAGGGGATGAGGGTCGAAAGTCGATATTTATGTGATAGAATTCCTATAGCGGCAAAATACGATACAACATGTCAACGTTGTATACGCTTTATTTTCGAGCAGAAAGACTAGCGTGGCCTAAGTGAGTGAGAACTCCGAGTTAAAAGGCGGTGAGTAGCGGAGAGTGTGAAGGAGCCGAATAACTGATTGAATTCCATTAGTGGGAGTGGAAATCGCAGAATGAGTCTACGGTACCATCCATCACAGCAAAACGTCCTAGTAGGATTCAGTTAAACTGGCAGTGGCACTTCCCGTTCGGTCGTCTAAGCAAAATGAATGGTTTCTTAGTTGTATGCCGCCAGCGTTATTGATCCCTTTCCGGCCGACTTTCCGATTCATTGAAAAGCAGGACCGGAAGGAACAGGGTCAGAACAGAGGTATGCATGAGGTAACACAAGCAAGATCATGTAATGGATGAAATCCCCAAAATACTGATAGAATGGATTGCAAAGGAACACGTAGTTAATATCAGTTTGCTCGGCATTATCTGTCGAGAATTAACTTGAATGACAAATATATACACAAGCAATGAGATTTCCGGAGCGAATGCTTCCTTTTCACTCGAAAAAGCGAGAGAGACCAATGGAATGGTCAGATGTGGTGCTTCAATGGTAACGTAAATAAGGTCTTATTGCCGATCCCAAATATCCGGAGTGGCTAGTATGTCTATTTCGCCTTTAGTAATCATGACAGAAGGTGGTGATTCACAGTAACATCACAAGCAGGCCGCAAGTGCCAGCTTCGTCTTATGAAGAAGGCAAATACCACGCATGAAATCCTAAAGTCGGAATGTGTGACCAAGTAGACTAGCTTTGTGGAATGACGTAAGTACTCATTAAAACAGAACCCCCAATGGAGCGATGCTCATGGTACAGGTCGACGACCATCTAACTGACTGGTACCCCTCTACAAGTGGCGTGCCTCAAGGCACTGTGCTGGGACCCACTCTGTTCCTGATCCACATCAACGATCTACCGCAACTTCTCCGGTCGCCGTGTGCCTTGTTTGCGGACGACCTGAAGATTTGGAGAGAAATCGACGCTCCCGATGACTGTGGCCTACTTCAGCAAGATCTCAACCGCTTATCCACATGGTCTGCAGAAGTTGTTCTCCCGGTCAACCCAGCCAAGTCGGTATTTATGAGCCTGGAGAAGGGTGCAGACGGCCGAACCTACACCCTTGACGGCCAAACGTTATATCCCACACCCTCCGTGAAGGACCTAGGTGTACTCACACGCTACGATTTGAAGTCCGTGGACAACACAATCAGGCTATATCGGAACGGACTGCGCATGCTTTGGGCGCTCAAACGTAGCTTCTGCACATGGTCTGAAGAGGTTGCCACTCGCCTGTTCTCTTCTATCATTAGACCAATGCTAGAGTACGGTTCGCCCGCCTACTTTCCGATTACCCGAGGCGAGGCACAAAAGATCGAACGGCTCCAACACGTTGCTACCAGGCTCATCCCGAGTTTACGTGGCTTTGGGTATGAAGACCGGTGCGAGAAACTAGGACTCTACACCTTGTCCTACCGTCGGGTGCGAGTCGACCTCATTATGACCTACCGAATTCTACATCTCGGTGAGTTCCCCATGTTAAGGCCAATGCTGCACTTACGAGGGCCATGCAGCACACGCGGACACAGATACAAACTTGTTGTGCCGGATATGAAACGTGTTCCCCACCCACTGTGCTTCGAACGGAGAGTGGTAAACATTTGGAATAGTTTGCCCGAACATGTGATGGAGGCAACATCTGTGCAACAGTTCAAAACGTTGTTAGATTTGCATTTTGCCTCTATTCGATTCAGAGAACGACTGCACACTTACGATGACATCACATTTGTGAATCCTGAAATATCGTAAGTCGCATATTTTAAATATTACATGAGAACGACAATGATATTCAAGGTTGACAACTTTTATAACGTTTTTCGCCATATCTCGAAAGAGTTGTACAGAATCCATTTCTACTTGCTCTATAATACAGTATTCAGTATTCAGATGGGTGCGAGGTGTCATAAAACAACAGGGTCCGTCCTTTCCTGAATGTGCAGATCATTAATACGGTGTGTGTGTGTGTGTGAAAGGAAAATGCTCGAGTTACTGAATACATTACGCGTCAAAAGCAATGGAGGATAAGCTCAAAGTAATTTCATACTAGTAAAAATGCATCACCGATTCACACAAACTGCAGTTTGGTAACGAAGCGTTTTGGCATGCAGTTCGCCGAAGGCGATTCGCCACTCACATGGAAGCGGTACTGTGGCGAGCGCATCAAAGGACGATGGCCCAGCGAGCACCAGCGAACAATGTTCACCGTACTGTCGTGAGTACACGTGTGAAGAAGCAGAGAATAACCTTAGGGGGGAGGGGGTGATCCCAACAGCCTCCAGTGACGTCCGATGATTGAAAATACACGTTCAAATACGAAATGTAAGTCTCAGAGGAAAGATAGCTCGAGCCGTCATAGGTGGAAGCGACACATAAGTAACAAATCTGCCTAATCGCGGAGACCATGCCTCATTTTCGGTTGATAAAGAAGTAAATAAAATAAAAAATAGGTGTGTCAGCTGTACGCCGTAACGGCGCATCGATGCAATGCGACGGCCACCAGTAGAGCAAGTATGCCCGTCCCAACGCGGATTTGAACCGGTGACCTTATGGTTGCTAGCCAGGCGTGCAGACCACTCGGCCACCGGCCGAGCCCAATGTAACTAACTAAAACGAATTTGAGCTGTGGAAGAAGTGAAATTCAAATAGCTTGGGCGCACAAGTGTCGTTCTTTGGAAAAACCCCAAGAATGACGGGCTTGGATCCAACTATTCCCTGCTGGTCTTCGCATAATGCTGTAAGAAGTGGAGGAAGATGAAATTTCTCGTCGGCACTTACTTTGTTCAGCACACTATTAGAGTATGATAGAGTAGTTATGACGACAAATATAACAACAAAACGGATGGCAAGCATGTAGGGATAATTGAAACATGCTGCAGGAAGGTGGTAGAGGAGGACCACAAACGAAGTAAAAAAGAGACACGAATGTAACGGAGATTAAAGCAAGTGAGGCGAAACGCCCCTGGATGGGTTACTAGTGTGAAAAAAGCAGTAAAAATTGGTTGAGTCGACAGCCTACTGCCCATCACAACAACATAAGCTGATAAAGCCGAGGATAACCGATGGGCTCGATCTTTGAAAGCAATGGTGGCATGTAGAAAACACAATTAACACGATGAAATACACCGGGTTTATAGGCGACACATTGTCTACACAGGCAGTTTGTGCCCACAACGTGAAGGAGCATTGTCATATGAACAATAGCGCAGAACCGATGCAAATGAAAGAGCAGAGAAGTAACAAAGGTAGATAGACTGGACTCACCTCATCATTATGACACGAGTAAGAAAGGTTGCAAAATGCAGAGGGAAGGGTGAAAACCCACCAATGCCAACATAAAGCGTTGCACAACTCAACGATGTAGCTTGTGAAGGAATAAGTAATACCGGCTATACTAGCCGTGTATCAAGGTCATTCTGGGGATAATGATTGGGAAAGCAAGATGTGGACTGGCGAATCTCATGGGCAGTTTCCACGAAGGGCTATAAGGAAAAAACAATACGAAATTTCGGAAAGGGAAATGACAAGACTGTGACAAATGCATTGTGCATAAACAGAAGGAGCAAGACGTGAAACTCGTTAGTAGACAATGCAGCACATGCGAATATTCATGATCGATAGTGTGCACAGTGTAGAACCACAGGCGATTGTGAAAATGGATGATTTTAATTTTTCCATATGTTGTAAATGCCATTATATGCATCACCCCATGCCAGACATCGGAGTTAGCGAGTCTTCGTTGTTGTATGCAACAACCCAAATTTTGGCAACAGTTATTGATTAGAATAAACCAAGTAAGTTCAGGCGAATATCGTGTGCACACGTGCGCGCACGCGCGCGCGCAGGAGAGCAAGTCCGAAGCATGGAGATTTCTCGTCATACAAACGATAAAGAGAACCAAACGGACATGCAGTCGCACTGACACAGATAGGGAGGCGGACAGGCACCCACCCGGAGAAAGACCCAAAGGATCCGAACAACACAAGTGCAGTGTGAGGTGAGGAGTGAAACTGAGGTCCACACGACTAAAAGCGACTAATTGTCATTATGTGTGCGTGAGTGTGCTGCAGCGCTGACCGTACACATTAAACAAATGCTGGAAACAACGTACAACCACTCAGAAGTGATATTCAGCTGCACCCAAGCAAGGCGATTAAGGAGGGAAACGTCAGTAAAATAGACGCTTAAATTGATGAACATTCAAAAAGTCTAACTACAAGCAAACGGCGAAATAGCGCAACGTCGAACGTCACCTGAGCACGACAAAGTGCCGCGACCTTATTTCCCAGGTTCAGTGGTACATGATAGCTGTCATCTAGGATATATTTGACAAAATAACCCTACCAGACACATAAAAGAAGCTTCGCTGCTGAATGAACAAATACTCAACCAACCAGAAGATTGCCGGTGTGTGATAAGATCATGATACAAAGCAATCAAGACCCAAAACAGCATGCTCGTCATCCCCCGATATATTCGGCAAGACGCATAGTAAATGTTATGATCACAAGATACACCTGTTGTAGTACAGGTAAGAATTTACGGTGTGATGCAGGAGAACCGATCATGTGATACACACAGCGGGACGACCCATTTAGTTACTGTTAAAAAGTATGCGAACGACGGAGACAACAACAATCGCCGGAGGAATACCAAACCTGGCGAAAATGCAAGCATCAGGTAAGAGGAATAAGTGAGATAGGTAGGGGTCGGCAGGACCGATACGTCTATGGGGCACAGTAGAGGTCTGAGTTGAGGACCTGCAAGATAAAACTAACAACAGTGGAAGAATGACACAAAACAAGAGAAGACTTGAAAGAGCTGAACAGGGCATTAGTAGTGACTGATTGTATCTATGTATGCATGCAGATCTGGCAAAAGCACTTTGACTGTCTCTTGAACAACTGTTCAGAGATCGACTGGCCTACATTGAACGGCCTCAAGCAGAACGATGTGAAGGCGAGTCTGCCGGACACGCCGACAATGGGTAAGACGCAGAGAGCACTTGCTCACCTGCGAAACGGCAAGTGTGCTGGTGCCGACAGATCCGCATGAAGTATTGAAACACGGCGAACCCACGTTGCTCACTGCGTTGCACCACTTGGTGCAACGCGTGTGGATTGAGGAGATGCCACCTGAGCTGAAGGATGACCTTGTGCTACCACTGTGCAAGTGCAAAATGAGCAAGTAAGGTTACAGGAATTATCGAGGCATCAACTTGCTGAGTTGTGTGGGCAAGGTGATTGCCCGAATGCTGCTCAACCGCCTCGTCAGTCAGGTTGTGGAACCTAACATGACGGAAGAGCAGTGTGGATTCCGTTCGCGTCGCAGCCCTATAGATATAGTGTTTGCGGCCCGTCAGTTGCAGAAGTGCGGAGAACGACACCAGCCGTTGTACTCGCTTTTTGTTGGTCTCACCAAGGCATTTGATACGGTGAACCGCGAGGCATTGTGGCTGCTGTTGGGAAGGTTTGGTTGCCCACGTTGTAGTTAACTTCGATAACAATTTCGCGTTTGTGACATTTTCTTAAAATATATTTTACGACTTGTTGAACTCAACGCGGATTTGCTGGCAACCAATTTATTTCATATGCGGGTTTATCGAAGAGTTATGTCACTGTATCTGTATACATTATTCGATTTATTTTAGTTGACATCATCGTTTCAAGTGATTGGATATTGTTTGACATCCTCGATGTGGCTGCGGTTGCTGTGAATGTTCACAAGGTGCTTACCTGTCTATTACCCACCACCTCGTCTATACTGGCTGCAGGACACAGTTGGTCGATACTGGGGGCAACGGGGTGCACGGTCCTTGTGGCCGTGTCAGGATCAATGCGACGTCGAACGTCATTACTGCTAACTCAATGTTGCTACCAAACACGAGCAATGTTCTTTAAGCAACCGTTATTAAAGGCAGAAAGATGACGCATGTGTTCCAAGCGAATCGGCCAAGACTCGCTCCCCTACAAAAAAACTGAGCGAACAGATGCGCTGTAAACACAGACCTTTAGCGAAAATGAGATGTCGCGACGACACCACAAGTGCCTCAGATTGGCATAAGCTGATCGGGCTTTAGCGATGCGAACAGAAACTTCTTTGCTGATAGTGCCGTCAGCAGAAACACAGCTCCTAAGGTAGATGAAACTATCTAACTGTTCAAGCTGTGCCCCCTCGAGAGGGGGCAAGGGAGCAGGTGTAAGCCAATCCCTGAGCAACACTTGACACTTCGATGGGGCGAAGCTCATGCCATAGTTAGATGCTTCAACCACCAAACGATACAGAACAAATTGCATACCCTGAGGGTCGTCACCAAGTAATGCGATATCATCAGCATAATCTAGGTCGGTCGCGCGCTCACCCGGTAAAAGCTCTAGGCCAAAATCTTGGAAACCCATTAGAGCACTCGACAGAACGTATTTGATGGCGAAGTTGAAGAGGAATATGGACATAGGGCAGCCCTGTCGCACACCGCTATTGACAGCGAATTGCGAGGAAAGCTTGTCATAGACCCTCACTCTGCCGGATATATGAAGGTAAAGTGCTCGTAAGATGGCGGTATATTTCTCCGGCACCCCATTCTTTAGCAAGCAATGCCATAAAGCAGGTCGATCAACGGAGTCAAAAGCGGCATGTATGTCTAGGAATGCAACGATAGTGGGACTGTGATAAAGGTGGCGATGTTCGAGGAGTTGGCGGAGCGTGAAGATTTGGTCCACACATCCGCGGCCGGGACGGAAACCAGCTTGTTCTTCACGGTAGGATGATTCATGTACTGGGGATAGTCCACGGAGCAGAATGGATGCCAATAGCTTAGAGGCAACCAAAATCATACTAATCTCACGGTGATTTACACATGAAGCGCAAGTGCCTTTCTTGAAAATAGGGACAATAACTGATTCACCCCAAGAGGAAGGAACTTTCTCTTTATGCCAGATTTTTGCGAACAGCAACGTCAACTGGTTA
The DNA here is from genome assembly GCA_944474145.2 of Dicrocoelium dendriticum. Classification (NCBI taxonomy): domain Eukaryota; kingdom Metazoa; phylum Platyhelminthes; class Trematoda; order Plagiorchiida; family Dicrocoeliidae; genus Dicrocoelium; species Dicrocoelium dendriticum. The sequence continues at coordinate 224,641,869 of OX104063.1, forward strand.
ATGATCGCGGCGCCGACGTACTTGAACAGCTCCGGAGGAAGTCCGTCTGAGCTGGCAGCCTTGAACCGCTTCAAGCGTCGAATCACGAAACAGACTTCCGCTTCGCTGAGTGGATTCAGTGGAGCCAGCCAGGGCGGACAACAAGCTGTACTGCACGTACTGATGGATAGTGGAGACCAGTTGAACTGCGAGTGAACGCGCTCGGCACAGCGGTCCAAATTCCTCTGTTGGTTGGTGATCGGAGATACATTCCTCCCGCAAATAACCTCACTGACACCAGGCTTCCTGAGGCCAGTGGACCGAATGAGTTGGAAAAGATTGCGAGTGTTGCCAGAGAGAGCAGCGGACTACATCTCTAAAGCACGCTCAGACCACCCTACCTCGCGATCCTTGCGTAGGCTTTGCTTGAGCAACCGGTTGGCAGAACGGCGTCGCTCGTTGGAATCTGATTCCGCCTGGATATCATTGCAGCGTTCAAACAGCTCCAGAGAACGAGCAGAGATCCAAACCTTTCAGAGGCGTGGAGGTAGGCCGCAGCTTGACTGTCCGGAAATGGTCAACGCTTTCCGTATACAAGTCCAGTGTTGCTCCACGTCATGCCATGGATTACAATTGAGTGCGTATGCCAGTGAAGACTGATAGCTCGCCTGAACAGAGGAATCAGTTAATCTGTGGACATCAATGTTGCGGTGCTTCGTGTTTCGGGACCCCCCCCCCCAAAAAACACACAGATTTTCGCGCAGACCGGAGCATGATCTGAGTCAACGAACATGGACCAGAAAAACCTGCAGTCCAGTACGCTGCCACGCCATCTGAAGCTAATTGCAATGTGATTAATTTGAGATCACAGTTGTGTTGGCGAAGGGGACGACAAGTGGCGGAACGCTTCTTCGTACGTCTGAAGTTAGTGCTCGAGAGAAACAGATGATTGTCTTCGCACAATGTGAGAAGCCTCTCTCCGTTATGAAAGCGGTTCTCATCGAGTGCGTGGTGATCACCAAGGTGGCGTTTGTATGGTAACATGCAGCCAAGCAGTGCATTAAAATCCCCAGCAAGGACAACAACATCAGACTTTTAGCATTAGTTAAGAGCTGATGTAGATCCCGGTAGAATTCGTCATTGACCGAGCCGCCACTGCAATCAGTTGGAGCGTACACGGAGATCACAAACAAGTTGCGTCTCTCTTCGCGGCGCCTCTTGATTCTACATGAAGCCTGAAACCGAACTACACACAGTTGGCTGTTAATCGGGAACCAGTCCAGTAGTGCCGCCTCGGCCTTGCCACTTAGTGCAATACCTACACCAGCCAAATCCGGTGAATCTGCTTATGGAACTCCAGAAAGACGCAAGTGATATATGGCTTCGTGGTCAGTGGGGGAGGTCAATGTAAGCACAGTGCTGGGATCTTGCAATCGGATTTCTGAAAGGCAGCAAACATCAATATCGAGGGAATATAGGGTGCGCCCTAGACCGGCTTGCTGTCCAATCTACATAAGTGTCCGAACGATGAAGCACGCCAGACGGAACGAGGATCGGGGACGAAGAAGAGCCATAGGGTGATCTCCGTGGTTCGCGGCGCAACCGGAATCGCAGCCAGATTGTAGAACAAATGAATCTGGTAACAGAAAGTAAGGATTGTTAGCAAACAAAGAGAGCATAGAGAGCGAGCATACTGCCTCAGGTCCAGTACCACAAGCTTTTGCCAGTGTATGCCAGTGCTGCTAGGTGCGTGCTCGTGCAGCGGCGGCCCCAGCATACGGAAGTTGTCCAGATGTAATATCCAGTGCGTCATTATGAAGTCCACACGAAAACGACGATAGAACGAAGTGTACAGACCCGGTCTGCTGCACTGGTATTCACACGACTAGCCCCGTAGATTGGGAGGAGCATGGTAGCTACATGTTGATCACGTTCCAGTCTCTGCACCTCGCTACCGGTGATCTGGCATTGGTCTCATGATGGAAGAGACGAACGGCAGTACCTTTAGTCCAGGGGCAGAAACTGCGTTTGGGCACCCAAAACATGTCCAGTCCATTTCAATGTAGCCTGCCACCTTTTCCACGTATTCTAGATCTCAATCTGGTAGTATGCGTAGTTCATTGACGGAAGGTGTGGGGCTGTAACGGTTGGCCGGCTGAGTGTTTGCACACATAGCAATACTCGTCCCCATGTTCACAGCTAGCGACTTGATTGGGCTGGCCTGCAGACCGATCTCTGCGAACCACATGGTCAAGCGGTGGATATCATGCTGAAGTACGTCGCAGCCGTCGGGAGCATGAATTACTCAAATGTTCAGGTCATTTGCAGACAAGGCGCAAGGCGACCGGAGAAGTTGAAGAACTTCGTTGATGTGGGCCAGGAACAAAATGGGGCCCCAGTAGTGTGTCTTGGGGACCCCACGCGTGGAGAGATACCTGTCAGTTAGATCGTCGTCATTCACCTGTACTCTCCACTTCGGCCAAATACTGAAGTCGCGGATCAATTAGTGCAGTGAATTAACAACATTGCACATCCTCTGTGCAGAACCTTATGGTTCACCTTATCAAAAGCTTTCCTGAAATCAATGTAGATGAGGGCGACTCACTTTTCCCGGTTTAGCGGTTGCAGTTATTTGTGCCGCGTCACCAGCAAGCTGACGATGCATGAGCGGCCTTTCATGAGACGGCGCTGGGTCGGAGTAAGGGGGTATTTCGACTCCAGCACCTGCAGAAGACCCCTCTTCCGGATCTTCTTAATTACTTTGGCCAAAACAAAGGTCAGAGAAGTTGGCCGGTAACTGCCCACCTCCCTTGGGTCACAGACGTCATGGGATTGGCCTCACTACCAAGCATTTCCAGTCGCCCGGAAAGCACCCTGGACAGCGGCCAGTTGAACAGACTAGTCGCGGATGGCGAGATGATAGCTGATAGAGACTTGAGAACTTGCGAGTGGAGTCCGTCAGGAGAGCATACTTCTTGTAGTGAAGACTGGTGAGTGAACTTTGTACATCTTCTACACCGCAATTCACGCTGTCGAGTTCGATTGAAGGTGTGGATGTTGAACGCGGTACAGACGCATGCCATTTGCAAATTCAGTACAGTTTAGTTCAGTTGAACAACTATGGTCCGGGGATCCAGTTGCCACGACTCACATCGCAAGAATGACAGTAAACAACAACGGTGGGGCTAAAGTGGGGCTAAAGGCAAATAGAATGTAAAGAAAATGGAAGTAAGAAGGAAATGCATTAAAAAGTAATCAGAATGGGACGAAAATTAACAACCGGATGAAAGAAATTGAATGTAGGAAGGCCACTGACTGCGTGACTGCGCAATGTCTGTTACCAACTACAACCATTGGTGCGGATCGTCCCGGGGCCCCTATCCACGAAGACGCACGCACCATTCTCACCAAGTCTTGCAGTCAATTTCCTCATGTCTTCATGCCACGTCATGGACTGGCCACCTCGCGATGTCGCCTCGATTAGTGCAGCCACGGTGTATAGAGCGCGCCGAGGAAGCCGGTCAGCGGGCATACGGAGTACATGACTTAGCCAACGCAAGCGATTAAGATCCCGCAGACACTCGAGTGAAAAGTTAGAAGGCTTTATGCCAAAAACCAACTGGAGGACCTCAGCAATGCTCATCTGGTGGTTCAACCAGGCGTGAGCAACACTCTGCAAGCAACCGGTGGTCAAACACAGCCAAGCGTCTAATGTCTTCATCGCGAACTGACCATACCACCGATTTATACAGTAACACCGGCTTTATCGTAGCGTTGTACACCTTACCTTTCACTGACAGACTGACATCCCGTCGTTTACATAGATTCTTGATTCTCTGGAAAGCTACACGGGCCTTGTTGATGCGCGAAGTAAGTTTCTCAGTGGTATGACCACCAGAGATGACACAGCTACCAAGGTAAGTGAGCCGACTCACGTATTCACTTTTTACTTTACTGTGGCTAGCTCCTGTGACAGGATGAGCCGGCTTCATGAATGTCGCGGATTGCAGCTGCCCAAGCGCGGCGGTCAGCGGCAAGCTCCACGCAGATACTGATTCAATGATTTCTCCAGTGACGAGCACTGTGCACAAATTGGAGCCCCAGAAGACCGACATCCGATTTAACTGCATCGAGCCACGATTTCAACTGTCCACGACGACGACACCAAACCTGGCAAGGTGAGGACGTAACCGCGGCGTTAGTGAAGTCAGTGTCTGGTCTGGAGAGGACGTGACCGAACCACTGAAATCTGCGGCGTTGGACGTGCGCTGAGCTTCGGAAGACCGTAACAGCGCTTACGAACTTCGTCATTGGTGATACGCTCAAACCACTGCATTTTCAAGATAAGTCTTAGAAACCAATGGTCGAAGACTTTCAGCTTCCGGGTGTCTTCGGATCGCAGCGTCCATGTTTCGCAATCATAGAGTAAAATAGTCTCTGAGAATGCTCGGATTTTCGTTCGCAGACTAATTTCTTTACTTTGCCATAATGTTCCGCTGTTGTAAGTAGCCTGCTCTCGCGCTATCAATGCGATTCCGGATGTAGCCTGACCATTGAGGAGAATGGTGGATCCGTGCTCGAATTCCAGAACAGACTAGATTAGCTGTCCATGTAAGGAGAGCAACAGGGTGGTTGACGATGAGTACTTTATCTTGCTGAAATTAATTTAGACGCTGATCATAGAGGCTGGTTGGTTGACCCGACTTAGCAGGGACTGTAGTGACATAGGATCGTCTGCAAGGATGGCGATATCGTCAACAAATTCCATAGCTGACAGCCAGAAGTCATGGCTAACTTGAACACTACGATAGCCCTCAAGGGCATGATGAATAACTTAGTCGAACGCGAAGTTGAATAGCACTGGGGAACGTGGGCAACCCTGCCGGACTCCAGTATTGACATCGAATTCCTTTGTTTCCGCTCTACAAAACCGAACCCGGGTTTTCGTGCAACGGTAGTATGATCGCATTAAGTTAACGAGTTTAACCGGCACGCCATCGGCAAGTAGGATACTCCAGAGTGCTTCACGGTCAACTGAGTCAAAGGCAGCTCGAAAATCAATGAAGTGAACAAACATGGCTGCCGGAACTGGTAGTGATGATCGAGTATCTAAACCTAAGGTAGAGTGAAGATATGGTCAGTGCAACCTTTACTTGAACGAAAGCCACCTTGATTATGGCGAGTTCGCAGGTACTCCACGAGAAATGACAGACTTCGGTATTTCATATCGAGCAGAAGAGCTCGTGCAAATGGTCAAGAAGGGCTGGTAGACAAGACTTGTAAATTTCGAATGGAATCCCATCCGCTCCAAGAGCTCTCTTCGGCTTCAGGTGACGAACAACATCAGTAACTTCTGTGGGAGTAGTGGTGAGCACTCCGCGTCATATCCTGCGTGGACTAATGTTGAGATGGGTGCGGTGGTGTAGTGGGCGGGTTAGAAGTTTGCTAAAGTACTCTACCCATATGGAAAGTTTTCCTTTCGTAGCAGGGATGATTCGGCTATCCGAATTGTGCAATATCGGAAGTGGTGAATAGCGTTTGTCGGAAGCTAAACGGATGAGACGAAAAAGATGACCCAAACTGTCAGAATTTGATGCACCTTGAATGTTCCTTGCGATAACAGACCAGTAGCGGTTACGATCATTCCGTGCTGAGTGGGTTGCCTCACGTCTCAAACGACGGTAGTCTGGGGAATTCGTGAGACGTGCTTCTTTTGCTTTAGCGGACAAGCGGACAGTATCTCCAGTGATCCAATCCTTCGTAAGCTTAGAGGCAGAGCCCAGGGTAGATAGAGCGGCGCGCTGAACTGACAATTTTAGCCTAGACCAAAGAGTGTCGACAGATACATCTTGTGCAAGTACAAGGCGTGGCGCACTGGCAGAAACTGCTGCCACAAGGGCAGTGTTTATACGCTTTGGTGGAAGGGGCTTTCGGCGCGTTATCAAGCGGAGTCTGAATTTAATGCACAGGAGTACGTGACCCGGACAACCTTTATTGCCCTTTGTAGCTTCTCTGTACGCTCGACAGTCATCGATGGAGGACATCCATCGGGATCGGATTAAGATGTAATCTATTTGGCAGACTGTACGGCCACCATTGGAGTACCATGTCAGAAGATGTTTCCTGGGATGCTGGAAGCGAGTATTGGTTATACACAAGCGATTAAGGTCGGCGAAGCTGAGCAAGCGGTCTCCATTACCACAGCGCTCTCCCGAGTATGTGACGGGTCCGATCGCTCCTCGGCTCGATTCGTGCAATCCAGTCCCAACAATAGTAAGGATGTCGCGTTTTGGAACATGGTTAACCAAAGTCGGTAGTTTGGTAAAATTAGTCTTTGTACCTTTCCGCTGAGGATAGGGCTGGTGCGTAGACAAAATGTGGCCATATTCATCGGGTGACCCGTGAAATGAGTAACTGTTATGCTAGCTGACACCTACTTCCACGAAAAGACAGTGTCGTGTGCCTGGCAACTGAGAGACAATGCGACCCCGCGATTGCCAGAATAGGCTTCCGACCCACTGTGGTAAAGCCAATATGAGGTGTCGGCACCAGGGACTTTGATTTGTCGAGAGCCAAAGCCGGGTATTCGAGATTCTGACATTCATGCTATATCGATATGGTAGTCCTGTAGTGTGCGTATGATCAACGCTTGGCTGCTGACATCCAACAGGGTTCTGACATTCCAGCATCCAGTGAATAATTGCTTGCGGGGATTGAGGGAACCAACTAGCTTACTTGTCACTCTTGCAAGTGGGTCAGTGCAGAGCGCGTCGCCTAACGGGAACGCAGTAGCATGAGAAGGATCGCGGGTAACAAACATGTCATGATGTTTCGTGGGGATTGTGGGTAAGTATGAGGAGCCCAATCTCATCCGGTTTTTGTTCAAGGGTTCACCTCTAGCCTTTACACAGCCAAGTGCTACCTGCAAGACAGCAGGAGTCTGGGAAATTGTCTTAACTTCTTGGCATTGGATCAGAGATCGGTCTCTTCCGCGTAATTGTCAGGACTGACGTTTTACGCGGGTACGAACTCACCGAGAATAGTGTTCCCGGATACCCTCACCTGGTTTAGCCCGTCTGCCTGACGGCTGACCGGGATATGGCCGCTGCTGCGTGCAAGCAACTTCTTGGAGCCACAGGCGAGAGCTGACTGACAGGTGGAAATTGGCGGACTACGCCGGAGGGTAAGACAGGTCCGCTATCAAAGATGCTCTATCCGGATACCCCGATCCACCACTTCCAGTGGCTATTCGGTGGTAGCTAGAACCGGAAGTGTGTCAATCCAGTCCTTCCGCAGTACTTTGCATGATTACTTCGTCGTCCGCATAATCCAGGTTTGTCAATCGGTCACGTGGTAGAGCTTCCAGTCCCGTAGAGTCTGAAAGATCGGAATCACTTATGACCAACTCGATAACAAATTTGAAAAGGAAAGGAGATATAGTACAATCTTAGGAAACCCCACTTGTCGTGGGGAACTCAGCGGACAGTTTCCCGTAGACTCTTACACAGCCTCGGGTATCACGGTAGAGAGGCTGCATAATGGAAACGAATTTAGCCGAAACGCTCTTCATGAATAGGCGGTGCCACAAGCTGGCGCGGTCAAGAGAGTCGAAGGCGGCTTTCAAGTCAAGGGAAACCACCATTGTCGGTCATCTGTATGTGTCGCTGCTCTAACACGGCGAAGAATAAGTATGTGGTCGATAAAACCAAGATCAGAGCGGAAAACAGCCTGGCTTTCAGTGAATCGGTTCTCACGGGGACCAGTAAGTCGTCGGAAAATGATACCCGTGAGGAGTGTGGATGCAATGGAAACAAGGCTGATGCCTCGATGATTATCGTACAAAGTACGCGGAAGCTTCTTGAAGATGGGCACGATAGTTGGCAGTCGCCAAATCGTGATAAATAGAGAAGCGAGTCCAGTCAAAAAGGAGTCAGCACCATCTTACAGCAAAGATGGAGGGAGATCGTCGGGTCCATGAACGTTGTTTCGTTTCAAAACGGAAAGCGCATGTCGAATCTCTTGCAAAGTATGGGTGACATCAACTTCCAACGACGGCTCAGGCGATTCGGCAAGCGGCAGTGTTGCAGCAGATCTGCTGTACTGTTCCTCAAAATGTTCCGTCCAAGGGGATAGTCGATGACGTTGATAATAGATCAAAAGTTCATCTTTCTCAGCTATTGTCTCACTAGCTGATGGCTTTCTCAGACACTTATTCAAGATGAGCTGGAATAGTAGCATTCGGCACTTCCTAATGGCACTGGCTTTCTCCATCTCACGGGCCCTTGCCATCCACCAACGTTCCCGGTCAATTTGAAGACTATTTCTATGCGTCGTTTCAGGGAGTTACGGACACGTTGAAACGCAGTGCTTAGTGGAAGTTGTTGCGGTGCTTCGATCAAGCTGATCGATGCTTCAAAGATGCAATCACAGTTATGACGTATCAAGTTTGGTGCACAACATGCGTCAAGGGCATTCTTCATGGCACATTTGTGATTATCCGAGTCAGCGTTCGTCTCACCAACGTCATTCATCACTGACAATTGGCGAGCCAGTTCGTGATGATAATGTTGAACGGCAGATTGTGAGTTACAGGCCAAAGGTTAGATAGGCGCTTCTTTAAAACGGGTAGAGTGAGCGCCAAGTGTGAGCGCAATGGAACATAGTCAGAATCCAGGCATGTGCTCTAAATTAGACGACAGTCTTGGACTGATGTGCGCCATCTGTAGCTGGTGGCAATATGGTCAATTTGGATTCAGGTCATTGCGGTGTGAACGTTTGTTTTGGAAAGCAATACCACTAAGGTTGTGGTCGGCGCACAGTTGCAGGAATCGATCAGCATTGTCTGTTCGGCGTGGCCTCCCAGGTGCTACACAGAGTCTGAAAGACGATTCACTTGGGCATTCATGTTACTAGCAACAATCCCGATGCCAGTATTATTCGCCATGCGAAGAGATGAGAGCTGCTGATAGGAATTGTCTTTGATACCCTCTGAACTGCATTCAATAGGGGCGTAAACAGAGGTGATGAAAAGACACCTTGGCTTCAGATGCTGCCTATCAACTCCAATAGAGGTTGGAAGCCGAGTCGCGCACATGCAGCCGTTCACCGGTATCCAGTCGAGCAGATTACTTTTAGCATGTTTGCTGAGGGTGATACCAACACCGTAAATACCTTGAGCCATTGGCTCAGTATCGCAAAAGACGCGAAAAGTGTAGTAATCGTTATCAGACTCAAAACCAGAGATTCGAAAATTTGTCACGACACTGTTATCTTGCATGCGTTTTCCGGAGACACAGAACATATTAATACCAAGAGAGTGAAGTGTAAGTGCTGCTTGCTAACCGACCTGACCTAGAGTCAAAGTTAAAAGAACTAATGAGAAATGAAACGCTAGGTTTGATGGAAGAGCTACATGCATCAATGGCAGCAGCTGCGAGGTCAGTGGCAGTCTCTTGCTCAAAAGACGGAGAACAGAAGGGAGAGGAGACAGAAGAAGAGGGAGTTTAGTCGACATGATCGAGAAGGCGGATGATAACCTTTGGATGCACATTCCGGGAGAGGGGTTTTGTTCGAGATGTTCTGCCTCTAGACTTTGACTCAAGAGTCTGGCCCACAAGGCAGTGGGGGATTTGAAAATTGCTTGGGGGACTCCACCCGAAGCCCGGCTCAATAGCCAGACCCACAAAGCAAGTGCAGCGCAGGAGTGTGATTGCAGACACACATTGGGATCTGTTTGAGACCTGTGACACAGTCTTTGAAAATTTAGAACAGTGCACATGTGTTTTACGACCGTATCATGTTACGCAACTGCGACCACGGCCAGTCGGTGGGAGTTGGTAAGTTTGCACGAGTTTGACCAGGGGCAGCCTGGCTTGAGGCGGACGGTAGCAAACCATTGGGCACCAGAAGGTGCCTTTCTACTGTCAGATATAATGCGTGGCGCCTGTGCTCGAAGCCAATCGAGCTGTATGCTTATAACCCGTAGACATGTTGCCTCCTACGGCAAGGTTTTAAATGAAAAGGGTCATCGGACACACGCTAACCTCCGAAGAAGATTGGATTGTGAAACGGTTAGCCTGACTCCTAACCATTGACGTGTCTGGTATGAGTGGCTCTGAAGGCATTTGGAAAGTGCCCCTCAGCATAACCCACTGGGTCACGGGGGTACGCACACTATCGCACCGCGCTAAGGTCCAGTCCCGTTGCGATGGATTGCAAATACAGAAGCAAACTGCACCGCCAATGCGGACGCACGCTGTGCTCGAAGTTGGGCGGTGTCCGTGAAATCTCTCTGATATTGCTAAGTGATTTGCAAGCGTCAGACGCCAATTCACGGAAACAAAGATCCTCTTGGGGACCGTTTTCGCGGTGGTTGCCAGCTAATCTTCGAATCGTCAACGCTTCTGTGTTTTCGCGCTTTCGTCCAAATTACTCAATCTCTTGTACATCTCGTAATCGTCGGCAGATGCAGGCTGGAGGAATTCACTCCATAGTACGAGTCGCTGTCGAATTAACTGACCACACTTATTTCCGAATTAATGTGGATTCATTGACCCAGCTTTCCCATAACTGAGGGATACAAACCGAGCGCACGATTGTTACACTCCATTTTATAATAGAGAAGCAAATGAATAATGTGGAAGCGACCAGTTCATTTGACTAGTGGCTCGAATGAGACTATCGAGGCCTTTTTCCAGTAGTTATAGGATAGCTCCTGTGGACACGAGTATGGCAGAGGCAGTTCTAGAGTGGCTACCACCACTGAGTAGTCACTCGTTGCTAGTGGTTCCAGGACATGAACATCACGCGCAGACTGTTCGCAGCTAGTCAATATCAGGTTTAGGCACGACGGAACTGAACGCGATATAAAGCGGGTCTGTTGACAGATGCACTGTGCTGCTCTAGTCTCAAATAGCATAGCAGCAAACTGTCTCCAATTCACAGTGCCGCGGAGAAGTTGAACTTCAGGCCAGAGTATTCGAGGTAAGTTAAAAGCATCCTTGAGCAGGAAGAGGGGGTGACTCATGTGGTTTCGCACAGGCGGTAACCAGTCCAAACATCGACTTCGCTGGTTTTGGTAAGTTAGACCCAGGAACAGTTCACCGCGTCTCAGGTGGATCATGCACTACAGTTAATTACGTAGGCCATCGCTTCGGCAGGTGCTTACCAGTCTCCCGCACAAGGCCGAATGTATAGCAGCATATGACCACGGTCATTTGATATTTTGTCGCACCGTAAGCACTTTGTACACGTCCTAGATAGTTACCTAAGGATTCAAACAGTTCCCCGTGAGTCCTGGAATGTTCGGCCTCCGATAGGCAAGGAAGTGTTACAGCTCGGTCCGGGATAGTAAATGGAACTGAAGGCAGCGCAGTTACCAAGCGCTGCGATGATGATGCTTATTCATTCAGCTGACTCCTCGTCTTTTCGATATTGGCTGTAGGTGGCCACGCTGGTGGCTTACCAGACTGTTTTGGCTGAGGCACTGGCGACAGCATGCGCTACTGCACCATGCGCTTGATGTTGATGGACTAGACTGCATCGGCGCCTGTTGCTTCCGTACCCGGCGTTTCTCCTCCGCATGCAACAGTGCTATCACCTGCACCTGACCAACTGCTATCTTGATATGCTCATGCCATTGGCGCTGGAACACGCATAGCCCTAACCGTACATCACATACGCAGTGTAAATTTGAAGTAATAAGACTGAGAGTCACGGTTGAATCGAAGCCGGCCTACATTCTTTCAACACACACTTTATTCATATGAAAAGGAAAACATGTCTATCAGAAGTACACAAGGCGGTGACTGGGCCATAGCCCGCTCCACACTAGATGCATGGTACTAATCTTTGATCCTAGCACTATAACGAAGGTTGTGCACCCCACCGCGGAGTAACGATTAACATTCTCCCGGGGCGAGTAACTGAGGTACTGGTTTCCACAGATAGGCGCCCTGTCAACACTGGCATCAAGCGCAGCCATACCGCGGGAACCAATTAGAAAACGCTGTTAAAATGCGACAACCGAAAGTAACAGGCACATGAACAAACTAACTGAGGCGACGACGCAGCACACGTGCAGCTTCTGTCACATAACTGGCTTAAGTAAGTAAATGGAATCGGAAGCATCGTATTTGCCGCGCGCTGTCACCTATCATCATCATTATACACGTTAGCTGCAGGTGGAAAACATCTCAGCTATTGTGCCGCAATACAAAAGACAAGAAAAGGAAAACAAACAATGGCACGCCGGCTGAGTCCCCAGTAACGGATGGACATCGTTCCGGAGAGCTAACAGTTGGCTATCGTGCCGTAAAAAGAGAGTTATATTATGCCTAACGAGTGAGATCGTGATTGGAGGGGATGCTAAGCAGGGATGGACAAAGGAACGCACAACACAAACGCTATTGGGGCCGGGTCCAAGCCATATCAGCAAGTGTGTCTAACCAAACGTGTTCATCGTCCTTAGAACCCCAGTCAGGCAGTCGGGATGCACCAAGCGACTCCAAGTTCGAAATGAGGGTTTTCATCTCTCTCAACCAAGTCATCGCTTGTCCTTTTCCCCTCCTCTTCCAACCGCACCCACAACGCGCAAACAATGCATATCGCGGAAGTCGGTGTCGGCATGCGCAACATGTGGCCCAACCATCAGAGCCTGGTGCGAGATATAATGGCGCTGAGCGGTTCACTCACTCTTCCTGCACCAAATACGCGACGCCGAACACGCTCATTGCTCACGCGGTGCTCCCACCAGACATGAGCTAAGCTGCGAAGGCAGCGATGATCGAATATGACGAGCCTCTTTATGTCTGTCGACCAGATGGGCCAGGTTTCACAACCATGGTCATTTGCAGATCGGTTGACAGCATGCTCCCGAGGCAGGGAAGTATCGTTATCTCTAAAACATTATCAGCAACCTTGATTTGTGGGCAGCACATGGATTCTATACCTGGTGATGACTGAAAAAGAGACGGGCTTACCTGAGTAGTTATTAAGTCCGAACTTTGTTACCACCGAGGCGAGAGCCATCGCCACATCTGTAACTCAACTACGTTGTGTGCACACGACGCGTAGTCGTCAGCAGACAACATCCAGTAGGGGTCTCTCACGCACTCGGGTTCTCGTCCAGACACGATGGATGGAGACGAACACCGTATTCATAAGCATTGAAAGCACAAGAAAGCATGGTAGTAAGAAAAATATTGAAATGAACAGAGGACAAAACAGTCTTGTTCCACACCGTAGATAATATCAGTCATTCGGTTCACACAGCTACACCCACACCCGTATGTCCCCGGAAAGATATGTAACTGGACGAATGTATTTACGAGGACATCCAAACTTAGTCACCCAGAGAACCTCGCGGCTCACCGTGTCAGATGGCATGGTGGAGTAGACTAACAAGTACGATGGTTGGGTTCGCTCGCGGCACTTCTCCCGCAATTGATGAGCCGCGAACACCTAGTTATCGTGCTGCGGCCCGAATGGAGGCCGCACTGCTCCTTAGCCACGCCCGTTAAAAGGACCTGAGTAACGAGGCGGTCAAGCAGAACCCAAACAAGCACCTTCTTGACGCCACTTAGTAAGTCGATGCCAGTTAAATTGTTGGTACAGTATTTGCTTTTCTTGACCTTGTACAGTGGTAACACAGAAGTCTTTCAACTCAATCGGCACATGTTCTTCAGACCAATCGCTTTCCCCCAAGTGATGCAACGCATGTATAATTGCTGGTCCACCGTTTCACAGCATTTCTTGTGCTATGCCCCAATCCACACCGTTTCACAGTCGAACAAGGGCTAGTAAGGGTCCAATCAGTCTTTAGGTGTCAGCAAGATCGTCTTTCACATGTTGTTGTTGCAGCCTGTGAAAGGTATCCCTGCTAATTTCTGAACGGTTGTTCAAGAGACGGTCGGAGTGATTGTGCAACATCTGCAGTCTGTGTGCAGGCGGCACCTGAAGTAGTGTCCACCGGCGTACCAATCGGCCGCAAGGTGGGTCCAGACCCTGTCTTGAAGGGATCTTAGAATTCCATTATGTTGAGGGCGTACGGTATGGTGTTTTATCTGCTCCGCCTTCTCTGTCCACTATGCATGCTTGGTGGGACGGGGTTTCCAAGACAAATGCCAACGAATCCTGCGAAACCTATCTTTTTCTGAGTTGATGGGATCCCCTACATGCACAGTAAATAACACATTTTTAATGACATCAATATGTCAGTGCTTGTATTGCTGTCATTAGAACAGGCGAGCCACTTACGATTTTCACACCCGATTCTCTCATCAGCCGAAATGGCGACTTGTTGCTCGAGAAGGTGCCATAAGTCGCTGACTGAAGCGATAGAGTCGATATCGCCAAGGCGGATAGCCACCGCAGCCTCCAATTCGCTGCTCATTTCAACAGTACCTAGAGGACGAACACTAAATCACCGCAGACTCGTAGCAGAGGAATAGCATGTTGATCTGCAAAAGTATTTGCACAATATGGTGCGCGTCAACTTGTGATCAGCTCTACACTCAGCTCCAAGCAGTACACGTGCCATGCGGAGTTCGTGCAGATTACACAGGCGTACGACGACGTTAGTTGAGCAGGTGAGCGTGACCATTCCGTGGGTACATGCAAGTAACAATATCACTTGAACTAAGTGGGAGCAATGTTTGTGATCACCAGGCCGTGACTGGCACGCAGTGAGAGCAGACGATCACCGTTCCTATTGACTGAGCCAAAACCGGACGGCCAGATTGCGTCAGCGCACATCGCGCCACCACCCGGCAGGAATGATCGGACGGTCCTCTGCACGAACCGTATCAAGGAAGACGATTGAGAGTAAAACAGATCCTTGATATCACCAAGATAACACGGTGGGATCACATGTATGCCCACTAATCACGAACCTGTGTCCGTTGCCCACTTGAAGTCAGGCTGACTCCAACATGGAAGAGTGGTAGATTCAATAGCCATGTGATTATTCATGATTTTAAAAATTAACAATAGTGTGAAAACTTGGAGAGGAAATGAGAGAGGAAGCAGTGAGGAAAACAAACTATAATAACCAAAAGCGCAGGTTAACAACTGGACGCAAGAACGCCACCGAATCTATGAATGCGCAAAACCGAATGTGCTCTGTCCCCATGTTTACCCATGAATGAAAGGGCAAGCGTTTCCCCGAGCACACCGTAGCGCGTGATTGAAATATAGCCAACTAACTCCAATCCAAAACAGAGTCCATGAAGCATTAATATCAAATTAGCTGATAATAAGTTTTGTGCCGACCGGCATCGCCTCTAGCATACCATGAAGAAACCACTCGAAACGATTTGCTCTTCCAAATCGGGGTGACTAGGTAGTGGATGCGCTTAAAAGGTTTCCAACAGCTTGACTATAACAAGGAATACGATGTCACCGCTCATACCAAGTTAACACTGGACCAATGAGCACACAGTTGGTAAAACGCTGGATACTATTCAAGCGGTTAGCAGAGCTTGATGTCCACAATATCCTGATGAAAAGCCCCAAGGCTGACCAGTAGTGTTGCTGGGTGACGAAAACCGGTGGGATAGAGAAGGATGGTGCTTCTGAAAACAGTACTCGATTGTACCAACCCATTATACGTGAAGCTCCAAGAAAGCATTCAGGTAGTGATGTACGGCAGTGAGTAGTCGGCGGTAAGAGAGCATTATGATAAACAGGACCACCAGTGACATGTCAGAATCCCGCGTTGATGCGATGGTAAGGTAGGAAAAATCTATAAGTGGGGAATAAGGGATTATGGGTAACCTAAGGTGTGACCTAAATGCACCGAGAAAATATGTGGGGTTAAGGCACCCTTATCGTCATTATACACGTTAGCTATTGTACCACAAAACAAGAAAAAATGCAAAAAAGACATGCAACAGATGCACGCCAGCTTAGCTACTAGTAACGCGTGGGCATAGTTCCGTAATGCTAATAAACGGTTGTTGTGCCGCAAAAGAATTATATTATGGTAGGAAATGAGATCGCGGTTGAAAGGGGTGGCTAAGCGGGAGGGGGAAAGACAAAGAAACTCGCAACGCAAATGCCAATGAGGGCGGCTCCTAGCCATGTGAGCAAGTGTATCAAGCCCAAGGCGCTCGTTTTTCTGATCCAGACCAGGGAGCCGGGAGGCACTAATTGAGGCCAAGTTCAAAGTACGGGCCTTCATTCCTCTTGACCAAGACATCGCTTGGCCTCCCCTCCCCTTCTTCCATGCAGACTCCGGGCGCGCAAACAACGCATGATGCGGGAGTCTGTGTGCTGGCATGCGTGATATAATGATGCTGAGCGGTTCACTCGCCCTTCCTGCTCCAAATACGCGACGCGGAACACGCTCATCGCTTACGCGGTGCTCCCACCAGACATGAGCTAAGCTGCGAAGGCAGTGATCGAACGTAACTAGCCTCTTTATGTCCGCTGATCTAATGGACCAGGTTTCGCAACCGTACAAGAGGGTTGAACGAACGGCT
This sequence comes from Dicrocoelium dendriticum, assembly GCA_944474145.2. NCBI lineage: Eukaryota > Metazoa > Platyhelminthes > Trematoda > Plagiorchiida > Dicrocoeliidae > Dicrocoelium > Dicrocoelium dendriticum. Next base: position 224,658,329 of record OX104063.1, read on the forward strand.
GTATTGTAAATTCTGCCCTTCAGGAAGAGTGATGTCGCGCCGGCGCCACGTGTAGCGGAGATTGGCAAAAGCGCTTTGGACTTTTGCTATACGGTTTGTAACCTCATCTTCGACTCGTCAGGCACTGATATAAAGGCCGAGGCAGTTACACTTTTAAACGACTTCCAGCTGATCCCCACCAAGGGTTAGCGAAGGAGGCGGTCTGTGCCAATCTTGGAGGAAAGCTTTGAGCTTCGATGGTGCAAAACAAAGCCCGAAAAGGCTGACAAACAGTGTTGATCTGTCCAGTACAGCTTGGGACTTTTGTGAGTTGCCACAGATTAGGGAAATATCGTTAGCGTATGCCAAGTCAAGAAGTTAATCCCCTGGAAGTAGCTCCACACATAAGTCGTGTCCTGTGAACAGGGTTTCCGTGACTTCGTCAATAGCGAAATTGAAGAGGCAAAATGGCAGCAAGCGTCCTTATCTTACAACGGTGAAAATATTGAGGGGCGGTGTCAACTTTTTGTAAACTTTCACTCTGCCCAAGCTGCGCGCATATAGCGAGTGTAGAAGGTCTACATATTTCTCGGGCACACCTTTCCTGAGTAGACAGTCCCAAAAGATACATTGATCCACTGAAGTGAAGGCACCTCTGTTGTCAAGGAAGACGACTACTGTGAGCCGCCAATATATGTGAGGATGCTCTAACAATTGACGCAAAGTAAATATGTGTTTGATACAGCCCCGGCCTCGCCGAAACCAGACTTGCTCCTCACGAATTTGGATTTCCTAAGTGCCAATTAGTCTGTGAAGGATGACAGAAGCAAGCAATTTTCTGGAGGGGATGGATATCAGAATGATCCCACTATAGTTGCCGCATTCAGATCATGAGACCCCATTGAAAATTGGGACTACGACGGAGCGGCTCCAGTCGGTTGGGTCAGTTTTATGCTCCCACAGCTTCACTAGTAATTCGTGTAAATCATCCACAAGCGCAGGTCCCCCGAATTTGAAGAAGGCTGGAGGAAGATCATCTGGTCCCGTGGCTTTATTCAAGTTCAGCAGTCTGATCTCAAGTTCGACTTCTGAGCGAGAGGGCGAATCTAAAGGGACAGCCCACGGAGCAGGGCGCTCACTGGTCGGTGAAGAATCCAACAATTCCGGTCGATTAAACTGCTTTTCAAAGTACTCAGCCCAACGCCCCAAGCGTTTTGACAAATTGCGGATAGGATATCCACTCTAGTTGCATATAGTTTCACTAACACCAGGTCTCCTGCTGCCCGTTTCCTGTGTTAGACAGAATAATTTACGACGTTTACAAAGAGCAGCGGCCACTTCCATTCCTGAGGCATGTTGAAACCACCACGATTCGAGGGTCTCTCTTAAGACGAGCACGGAGTTTTGCCGAGGTCTGCGAATCTCATTGTGTTTGCTTTCAGCCGAAATGTGTCGGCGAGCATAGATAATTTCCAGATAAGTTCCAAAGACGGCGAAGAGACCCAATGTCTGCTGCTAGTAAGGATTGGTGAATGTGAAAACAGTGAGCTTCAACTACATCCAGTAAGCGCTTACTCAACTCACATGACAGCGTACTTTGATAGGCATTCAGAACAGCTGGCTTCGCCAGTTGGCTGGTGTCAATGCGCTCACAACATCGTCCTGGGCGTAAGCCAAAACGCATCCGCAGGTCAGCATATACAGGTGCATGGTTGGTGTCCACACATGTGCTCCAAATCGAGCGACAGTTCTGGATATAGCCACTCCATCGGTAACTTATCGCAATGTGATCGATTTGCGTCCATAGCTGGTTCGAGGCTGGTGCGCGCCAAGTCACCCTCCGGCGAGTGCTGTGTCGGAAATTAGTGCTCGCAAGAAATAAGCGAGCATCTTCAAACAAATGAAGTAACCGCTCACCGCTACCATTACAGTTAGCAGAGGCGTCGCTCGTTGCAAGCTGGCTATGCCGGGATAACTTTGTGGTAACTGAACAGCTCCAGAAAGCGAGTAGAGATCCAAGCCTTTAAGGGGCATTGGGCCAAGCTGCAGGTTGATCGTCCGGGAGTGATGATCGCCTGTACACAAGGTTAGTGTTGTTCAATGTCTTGCGGCAGTTTGCAACTAAATGGAACTGTCCGTAAAGACTGATACCTTGCTTGGACAGAGGAATCAGTTAATCTGTTTGCATCAATCTTGGGGTGCTTTTTTTCTGGGACCCCCAAACATATGAGAATTTTCGCGTAGCCCAGCGCATGACCCGAGTCTATGAAAGTGGACCAAAAACACCTACAGTCCCGTACGCTGCCACGCAATCTGAAGCTGATTACAATGTGATCAATTAGAGACCACGCTTGTGTTTGCAAAAAGGGACGCCAAGTTACGAAACGTTTCCTCGTATGCCCAAAGTTAGTCCTCGAGAGAAACAGATGGTTGTCTTCGCACAACGTGCAGTCTCTCTCCATTATAATCTGAGCGGTCCTCATCCAACGCGAGGTGATCACGAAAGTGATGCTCGTAAAGTAATGTACGACTAATCCGTGTATTGAAATCCCAGCAACGACGATATTTGATTTGTCAGCTCCTGACAGAAGTCGTCATTGACCGAGCCACTACTGCAGGCAGTTGGAGCGTAGGCAGAGATTACAAACAATTTGCGACTCTTCTTGCGACGCCTGTTGATGCAACATGAACCTCGAAGCCGAAACGCATACAGTTGGTTGTTAATCGGGAACCAGTCCAGCAATGTGGCCTCGCCTCTGCCACTTAGTGCAATACCTATACCAACCAAACCCGCTGAGGCTGCTTCTGGATTACCAGGAAGACGCAACTGACATGTGAATTCGTGATTTGTGGGAGATATCAGCATAAGCACAGTGCTGGGGTCCTGCAACCGGGTTTCGGAAAGGCAGCAAACGCCAACCGCCGCAACAAAACTAGACCCTTATGTGGTGGGAAGGTTTGTATACCTCATCCAGCTATAATGGGTAGGGGTTTGAAAGGGGATGGTGTCCACTTCTTCAAAACAGAGTCGTTGCCACCTCCCCGCTGCCTTGCGCAAAGGATCTTGAGCCAAAAGCTTTCGCTGAGGACCGAAATCGTTCTTTTGTCTAGATCCGGGCGCCCTGATAGTGTTTGAGCCCACGTACCAACCACATCCTGCATTAGAAGCCGCGCAGATTATCAAGGATCGCCTTATCTGCTGCATACAGCTGGGCTGATAAGCGAAAACAATCTAATGCTGGCGCCTCCCTTCTTTCCTTTCCACCTGTTTCTCTTACTTCCCTCCTAGCCCCCCAATAATTCCCAATTTAATTGATAGAAACTGCAATGCCACTGCGGTTCTACCATTTGTAGCTATCTTCTTGCGCCACCCAATGGACGCCAATCGCCAACAAGTCCTTATAAGGCTACACTCTCCCGTTTTCCCTAACGGCGTTCAACGTTCGCACTCTAAGACAAATAGGTCAACAGGCTGTGCTCGCCCGCACGTTGGATACGCTGGGTATTGACGTGTGTTGTGTGTCCGAAACTAGGATCAATGACCCTCATGGGGTTGCTAAAGTAAGTGCGCCCGGTTTCACCTCTCGCTGTTGGTTGAACACATCTGGAGATGCTAATGCGGCGATCACTGGTCAAGATGGAGTGGGCATTGTTCACAGCTCCAAGGCTGAGTCAACGTTGGCTGGTTGGATTCCCGTGAACAGCCGTTTGTGTGCAGTCGCTTGACGACATCAACTAAAGTTGATTCACGAAGCAGTACTGGACACTATTTGTTTGTGGTTTCCGCCTATGCCCCCACCGGCTGCAGTTCCGATGCCGCGTAGGTCGTCTTCTACCACGAACTGAACATGCTACTACGTAGTGTTACCAGTTCTGATATCAAAGTTCTTGTAAGGGAAATGAATGCGCTAATAGATCGTCTGAGCTCTTCAGATGCTCAGTTAGGTGGTAAGTACGAGCTTAACTCCGACCGGACGGACAACGACGAACGTCTGTTACAGCTGGGTACAGAGCACCGAATGTTTCTTAGTAGCACTGCTTTTAGACACAGTGGGCGCAGAAGTGCCACTTAGCGTCCACCTATAGCTGGCCAGCCATGAACCCAAATTCATCACGTTATACGTGACACATGCACCAAGCGCCTCCCTCGATTGGTAACTGAGAAGTTATCACAGTCTTCGGACAAGCAAACCTACCGGGATGCACTGCGTACCAAACGTTCGCACTCTCGTCCTGAGGACACTGAGCATCAAAGTAATAGGACCTGGGCTGTCATGCACGACGCGGGAGCCACCGCTTGTGCAACTATCAATCGTCACCGCACTAGTCACTGGATTTCGGAGAGGTCAGTGAACTCGTTGGAATCCAGAGAAAAACTCCAGGCCGGCTTCGAGCACAACGTAACTAAGCGGACCATTAGAGGCAAACTAAAGCGGAGCATGCGTGCTGACGTCTGGTGGACTAGCAGGACCCGAGAAATGGAGGAAGTAGGACTAGTAGGCAATAAACGCAAGCTCTTCCAGCTGATCCGCGCCACTGATCCTATGAAACCAGACGTCAGTGAAACAATCAGAGACAGTGCAGGGGCACTGATACACAACAAGTAGCGCCGTATGGCTAGTCAGGCGCAATACTTCCAAGATCAGTTCAATTGGCGCCCTGATTCAGGACCTCCTCCTACTCAGGTGATGTAGGATGAGCCATGGACGGTTAGTTTAGAGGCTCTATTGGAGGCTGAGGTCCGAAACGCGATCACAGGCCTCAATAGTTTTCATGCTGCTGGCCCGGATACGCTCCCACCTGCGCTATTTAAGGATGGTGAGAAGCCCGTCTGCAAAGCATTGACCTCCCAGTTCGAATATGTCTGGAAGGAGGATACTGTTCTGGCTAACTGGAATGAATCGATTATAGTGGCAATACACTAGGGCAGTTGCACAGACTGTGCTAATCACAGGGGTATTAGCCTAATACCAGCGGTGAAAAAATTACTGGTGTCAATTCTCGTTCGTCGCTCCATTGTGGAATTAGTATCACAAGGTAGGTATCCGCCCAAGTCGAGGCTGTATGGACCATATAAATACTGACAGATGCTAGAGCAGCGCCAAGTACCACACGCCGACAATAGTTGTTCCTGAGAGGTCGCTGCCGACTGTCCACATTCCACGACCGCAAAGAACACGAAGACGAGCCAAGACCGAGTTGCACGCATGAGAACACTGCTTCTTTATATACGGTACAATAGTGGGTGAAGCAAGGCTTCCAAAACACATACGGGCTAAGCAACAACACATAAGACGCTGAATGAGACAGGCGAATAAGAAGTGATAAAAGTAAGGGCCCTTTACGTGTGTCCATGAAAACGGACCAGATAAAACATCCACTGCGAGACTTGTGCTGGCCAATCAAATTAAAGAAATGATATCTTCAAACAAATGTCAAGAACCAGACGATGGGGAGGTGAAGGTAGGCAACTACGAATTCTCACAAAAATATATGTCCAATAGACTTGCTCCTAACAGTTCCCGACTTAAAGAGTGCGTTTGATTCAGTCGATCAATCCATTCTGTTCGAGATACTAGTGCGGAAAGGTGTCCCGATTTTACGCGCCATCTACTGGAACACCAAATACCGCATCAGGGTTTACGGTAACTTATCAGATAGCAATGCGACAGCAAGCGGCACCTCAATTTCCCCGTTTTCGTTCAACTTCGTCATGGACTCCATCATGGAGTGCTTCTTTGCAGAGCTTCCCGATGAAGTGCTGTCGGGTAAAAAGTTAGTTGATCTATATTATGCGGACGATATGGTGTTGCCTTTTAACGATGTTTGGGCGGCCCAACTAAGGTTGAATAATCTTTCTAGAGTTATCCCAGCATTCGGCATGCGTTTCGCACCTTCAAAGTGTTGTTACAGGACCCCTAGTCAGTTGATGACTCCTTGACCCTTAATAGCAAGGAACTCGAGGTAGTTGATCAATTCACTTACCTAGGCAGCTGCATCGGCAACGATGGGCGCATAAGCATTGAAGTCAGTACACGAATTGCAAAGGCTGGAGCTGCTCTCTTGAATCTGTGACATCAGAAAGGGTCCTCAAAGGTCTGAAAGGTCGTGCTCACAAGGATACAGTGAAGGCCGTCGCACTCTAAGGGAGTAAGAGGGCCCTCTCAATCTGAAGTACTGCAGCGCGTCCAAGTCTTTGATAATAGTTGTTTGCGAAGTATTGTTGGTGTCGGTTGCATCAATGTGTCTACAACGATGATGTGCGTCGGCGAGCGTTAGGCAATGATAGTCATGCTAGTTCCTTAGAACAACAGACAGCACTGAATATGTGATGTTAACTGGGGCACGTACTACGTATGCCCGGTCACCGCTTACCAAACAAGACCTTGTTTTGGTTGCCAGATGTAGGGTGGTTCAAGGCTCGAGGTAGACAAAAGTTGACTTGACAGCGGGAAATGAGATCAATGACGACCAAAGTCAGTGCCGTTTGGTCGTCTCACCTTCCAGACTGGAGTTCACGTGACCCGCTTTGAGCTTGGCTTGAGACCTTACAGGATATGGCTAGCAGTCGGCGCCAGTGGAATGTCAGCTGTCGTCTCAGTGAGACTACCTGTTTACAGTGTGTTTGGTGCTGAGTCGTCTGCGGGAATAATGGCCGATTATGACACTGAGCAGCGAAAGTCACAAGGAAGCTGTCTAGTTGACGCCGCCTTATCTTTGCACGACAACCAGCTGTTTGTGATAATATGTTGTTAGCACGAGGTGTAGGCACCTTGAACCCGAATGTTTGTTTAGGACAGTAAGGTTTTGCGCTAGACCCTACTTCTCTCACCCTTATTATCCTTCGTTCCGTAGGTCACCATGGTTCTACGGCAGCGAAGCATCAGTTTAAATGGCTGATGTACTATTGTTGATGATGGTGATGAGCAGATGTTAACATCGAGGGACTTTAGAGTGCGTGCTAGACCGGCTTGTTATCCAATCTGCATGAGTGCCCGTACGTTGAAGCACGCCAGACGGAGCGAGAGTCAGGGTGGAAGGAGTGCCACAGGTTGAATTTAATGATTCACGGTGCAACCGGAATCACAAGCAGATAAATGAGCACAGGAATGAGGTAAAGGATAACACGGATTGTTAACAAATAAACAATGAAGTCGCGTGAAGGTAAGTAGCAGAAACAGTAGTACATTAGTACAATGCATATCAGCCCATGTTTTTGTTATCCGACGGCGTGATACTACCCAGTTGTCTAAACCGACGTAGGGAGTTGACCCCGAGCCTTTGACTAAATAATCCACTTGCAAGGCAGCGGGGCGAATACAGGGAATAGCGCCCATCGGTAGAAGGTGACTGATTGTCTAATTCATACACCCTTCGTTTGGCCGGTTAGCAGACAGGGGCAAGGTCTTGCGCACGCTTTCACCAGGAGGGTGTAAGAATACAATGCTCCAATGGAGTGAAGCAAGGAACAGTGAGTTTATTTGGTAGCGAATCACATCCGCTACGTCAGTCTTTAGACGGACATAGGTTGGCTTTTTATAGGATGGATGCTTACAAGGCGAAAACTCACCACGTCCTGAAACACTGTTGCCGCAAATGAAAAGCTCCGGAAGAAGCCCGTCTGAGCCGGCAGCCTTGAATCACATCTGCAGCAGTATGCCGGTATGCAGTACCGACGATGCGTAATTATCATCAATCGCACGAGGGCTGAGGATACTGCGAGGGTCGAACGGTCCGTACGCAGGCTCGAACCCACGCCCTTGAAGTACCAGCCAGGCTTGTAATCCTTAAGACTACGGGCCGCTTAAGGCGTCGAATCTTGAGGCACACTTCCGTTTCGCTGGGTGGATCAAGTGGGACGATCGAGGGTAGGCAACAAGGTGTACTGCGCGCAAAGATTGAAGGTGGATGCCAGTGGAACTGCTGTCAGCTGTTGTGGGCCATGCTTTGCACACTCGAAGTGCAGTTGTCCTCCAAGACTGGCAGGAAACCACCACTGCACAGATCCCTAGTGGGTATCAGCTATAAGTCGTTCAGAAATTTAATTACCTGGCAGCTATATTGGCGCCAGTGGTACAGAAGATAAGGTCACGGATCGTATGATAGAAGGTCGAGGCGCTTTTGCTACTCTTTTCCACCTGTGCCGCCGGCGCGGCATCACTCTCACCCCGAGGGGCAGAGTTTACAACGCAGCTGTGCGTTCAACCCTCTTATACGGCAGCAAATCCTGGTCCATCAGACTGACAGATGCAAAGACGTTAGTTGTGATCGACCATCTTTGCCTTCGCAGCTTAGCTCATGTCTGAGGGGAACACCGCGTGAGCAGTGAGCATCTCGTATTTGATGCAGGAAGATTGAGTGAACCACTCACCATCGTTATATCACGCGCCAGGCTCCGATGGCTGGACCACGCGTTGCGTATGTCAGCGCACCGACTCCCGGGTCGTGCGTTGTTTGAGCGACCGGGGTGTGGATGGAGGAAGAGAGGAAACCAAGCGATGGCTTGGTCAAGAGGAATGAAAATCTTCACTTCGAACTTAGCATCGGTTAGTGTCTCCCGGGTGGGTCCGGAGAATGATGGACACGTTTGGCTGGATACATCAGTTGACTTGGCGAACTGCCGGACCCAATAGCGTTCGTGTTGTCTTTCTACGTTCCTCCGTTTCCCGCATAGCTCTCCTCTCCAACAACGACCTCCAACACCATGGGCACTATGATGATTAACATTATGTTACTAGTTTTTCCTTTAGTTTTGTACTCCGTAATGTTTAGTATCTCGCTTTTAATACAGCTTGTGACCCAATGGTTAAAGTATTTTTTGCCTTCAGCTAACGTGTAATAAAGATGATGCTGATGACATGCCAGCATCTACGTGGTGGATATCCAAGCGGCTTCCGTTTATGGCGAATCTACGGACTAGTTGTGCAAGCCCGGTCTCGGCGCGCGCTTCGAAATCACCGAGCAAACCACCTTATTTGGTCCCGCCTTAATCTTGACAGGAAAAGCAGTCTAGGTTGATCAGTTGAGGCCCACGTATGTAGTGCGCACACGTAGTTCTAACTGGATTCAAATCAGTCAGTTTCATAGACTGGTCTGTATAGTTCCGACGTTCAACACAATACTTAGAGCTAAACTTGTAAATTTCCGATCAATCTGGTTGGTAATGACACCACCGCAGTAGGCATGCACCAGGTTTTGGAATATAACCTATTAGGGTGCCGGCCTTACTGCCGACCTTACTGTACGGTTGCGAAACCTGGCCCCTAAGGTCGGCGGACTTGAAGAGGCTAGCTACGTTCGACCATCGGTGCCTTCGCAGTTTGGCTCACATATGGTGGGAACAACGCGTGAGTAACGAGCGTGTTCGACGCCTTGTTTAAGGCACAGGAAAAGGATCTGAACCGCTCAGCACCGTTATTTCCCGCACAAGGCTCCGATGGCTCGGCCACGTGTTGCGCATGCCAGCCCACCGACTCCCGCGACGTGCGTTGTTTGCTCACCGGGGATGTGGGTGGAAGAAGAGGAGAGGTGGCCAAGCGATGACTTGGTCCAGAGGAATGAAGTCCATCACTTCGGAGCCAGCCTCGGTTGGAGCTTCACGGCTCCCTGGTTGGGGTCCAAAAGACGGTGAACACGTTTGGCTGGATACACTTGCTGACATGGCAAGGAGCCGACCTCAGTGGCGTTCCTGCTGTGAGTTTCTTTGTCCCTCCCCAACGCTTTTAGTCTCCCCCTCCATCTACGATCTCATTTCCTAGGGTAAAACATAATGAATTTTTTTTCTTTTGCCTAGTAGCTGGCTGGAAGCTTACCGAAACGATGCCTATCCGTTGCTGGTAGCTCAGCTGGCATGCAACTGTTGTATCTTTTCTCCTTTGTGTATTGTGTTATACGTATGTATTTCTTTCATGTATTGCGGCACAATAGCGGAGGTGTTTTCCCACCTCTAGCTGATGTGTATAATGATGATGATGAGGGTGCCGGCCCCTTCAAATGTGTTAGGCAGGCCGAAGGCTCCGTCTGCTTATATAGTGGGAGACGAGAGGTCTATGGGTTATAAGCTCACAGCTCGATTGGCGTAGAGCACGAGCGCCACGCATTGTCTCTGATGGTGAGAGGGCACCTCCGGGTGTTCAATGGTTTGTTACTGCCCGCCTCAAGCCAGGCAGCCCCTGGTCAAATTGGTGCAAACCTGCCAAAACCCACCTGCGTCTGGCCGTGGTCGCACGTGTATTCTCTTACGGTCGCAAAACATATATGAATCGTTCCAGTACCTGAAAGGCTGCGTGTGACGGCCGTCAAGCAGATCCCAATCTGTCTTTGCAATCACATTCCCGAGCTGGATCTGCTCCTCACTGCCTTGGGGGTCAGGCTATTGAGCCAAAGGCTCCGGGCGGAGTCCCTCAAGCAAACCTCCAAACCACGCACTGCCTTGTGGGTCAGACCACTGAGCCAAAGGCTCCGAGCGGAGTCCCTCAAGCAAATCTACAAATCCCCCACTGCCTTGTGAGTCAGGCTATTAAGCCAAAGGCTCCGGATGGTGTCCCTCAAGTAAACCTTTGAAGTACAACCGCCACCGAGCCTGCGATTGCCCACCAATGTAATCGTATGCCTGCGCGCAAAGCACTCAGCATCGGGTGCTGGAACGTGCGCACACCACAGGACCGGAAACTCGAGTGAGCGCTCGGAGTGAGGCACTGCACTCGTCGCGATAGAACTGGCGCGCTACAACACCGACATTGCGGTGCTCAGTGAGACTCGGCTCCCTGAGTAAGGCAAGTTGCACGAAGCAGGTGCTGGCTACACGTTCTACTAGGTGGGCAACGCCAACTCAGCTCTACGGGTACAAGGGGTCAGATGTGTAATTTCCGATCGCCTCCATGGCTAGATAGTGGACGAACAGACATCCACGCGCGAGCGATGACTGCTTGCCTACCACTAGGAAGAGGTAAGTTTGCAACCTTTATAAGTAAGTACGGTCCGATCATGTGTTATCCTGATGACAGGTGTGATCAACTCTACGCTCAGTTATCCTCCGTGATATGGTCTGTGCCGAGAAGTAACCGACTATTTCTGCTGGGTGATTTCAACGCGCGCGTTGGGCGTGATGCATCGGTGTGGACAGATGTTTTCGGCCCTCATGGCATTGGTTCAGCGAATACGAACGGTGACAGGCTGTTCTCACTGTGTGCCGTTCACGGCCTGACGATCACGAACACTCGGTTTGCACTGACTTTAAGTGATATAGAAACTTGGACGCACCTACAGAGTGGTACGCTCACCTGCTCGACTATATCGTCGTACGTCAGCGTGACATGTGAGAAGTGCGCATGGCACGTGTACTGAGTGTGGCACTGATCACAAGTTGGTATAATAAACCGCCAGCTGTACGCCGTAACGGCGCTTCGCTGCCACGGGACCACCACCAGTTGCGCGTAGGCTGAGTATACCGCGAGGACGCCCGCCTCTATGTGGATTCGAACCAGTCACCTTATGGTTGCAAACCAGACGCGCATACCACTCGGCCACCGGCCGACCACAAGTTGGTGGCACTAAAATGTACATATATTTTCGTAAATCAGTGTACTGCATCCCTGCCGTAAACCGGCAGAAATATTACGCTTTCTCTAGGTACTGTGGAGAAGAGGATGGAGCAGAAGAAGACAATGGCTGCACGCCTGTGTAATATGGACTGCATAGCCATAGTGGGCGACCTGTAGCAACACATTCGCGACCAGGTGACAGCTGCTGCCGAGGAGATCATAAGGCGCGCAAAATGTAAATGCAAAATGTTTTGATGAGCACAATACGACGATCTGTGCATTGGTGTCAGGGAAGAATGCGGCATTTGCTGCACATGTGGCAGACGCCAGTAACTTGGGGAAGAGAAAGTTTGGGCGAATTCGACGACGACTGACCCGATAGCTCCGTCGCAATAAAAATGCATGGTGGACGGAGAGGGCGAGGCAGATGGAATGCTACACCGAACGCCGTCAACACAAGAATTTCTTTTACTCCTTGAAGGCGGTATATGGACCGAGGTTGGAGCCGCTGAGCCACTGCACCACTTGGTGCAACGCATGTGGATTGAGGAAAAGGTGCATCATGAGCTGAAGGATGCCTTTAATGCTACCACTGTGCAAGGGCAAAGGTAGCAAGCAATGTTGCACGGATTATCGTGGCATCAACTTGCTGAGTTGTGTGGGCAAGGTGATTGCTCAAAACATGCTCAACTGCCTCGTCAGTCAGGTTGTGGAAACTAACATGACGGAAGAGCAGTGTGGATTCCGTTCGCGTCGCAGCCCTATAGATATAGTGATTGTGGCCCGTCAGTTGCAGGAGAAGTGCGGAGAACGACACCAGCCGTTGTACTCGCTTCTTGTTGATTCCACCAAGGCATTGGATACGGTGAACCGCGAGGCATTGTGGCTGCTGTTGGCAAAGTTTGGTTGTCCGCGTAAATTTGTAAGTTTAAATGTATGTCTGCACAGTGGTATGCGAGCGAGGGTGCAGCTGAGTGGAGAGACCTCGGATGACTTTGCAGTTGTCCCTGGTGTGAAGCAAGGCTGCCCTGTTTAATATTTCATGCAATGATGTCTTGTGCTTTTGATGCGGCTTGTGCTTACGATGTCCGTGTGGAGCACCGTATTGATGGTGGGATGCTGAACATCCGTCGTTTCGGTGCGAGAACCCTAGTCCGTGAGACAACTATCCGTATGTTGCTGTTTGCTGACGACTGTGCGTTGTTTGCACACAGCGCAGATGGGTTGCAGCACATGACTAGTACTCTGGCTTCGACAGCGGCCCAATTCGGGCTCACCATCAACACAAGCAAAGCTGTCTGTCTCTTTCAGCCTTCACCGGAGGTGCGATCTGCGAGTTTGCTGCGAATCACTATTGGACACCACCTCCAGCTTCGGCCACCTTGGGAGTGTGGTTTCGACTGACCAGCAGCTACACAGTGAGCTGAGTATCCGCGTCTCGAAGGTAGCGGCGGTATTCGGGAAGCTTGCGTACCGAGTGTGGAACAACCATCAGCTTACCGTCGGCGCGAAGCTGATGGTGCACAAATCCTTGGTGCTGTCCGTTCTTCTATACGGCAGTGAAACGTGGACGATGTACCGGCGGGATGTGCGATATCTCAAGCGGTTCCATTAACAGTATTTGCGAAGGATTCTGAGCATCGGTTGGTGCGACAGAGTTGTGGACACGGAAGTGTTGCACAGAACTGGAAGGTATGTATGTACGTAATCTCAGCACTCCAGCAACTAGACACAGAGCTAATAGAAAACCATGGAGATCAGCGGATAAGAGGAAGTCATTGTGTCATAATCATGGTGCATAGTAGTTGAAGGTGAGCAACAGACTTCAGCTAATATGCCGCAGGAAGAAAGGAACATTTTGACGCCGATTTTTCTCTTTTTTGTCACTTTCAATGTGTGAAGTATTAAACATGTTCAAAGCTGAATTTAGGGAGCACGCTGTGTGGTTGGGTTGCGACTCGCAACCTCTATTGAGACCTCGGCTCACTTTGAGGTAAACCTCAGTCATTCCGATCTCCAGGACCGTATTCTGAATGGAAATATTTGGGTGTTGGGAAGAGCAACACCCAAATATATCTAGTAAACATGTTAATCAATACAACACTGTACAAAATTCCTCCACTGATTCCGGTTGCTGGCCGTCTTCAAGTGTGTTAATCCGTTAGCACTACTCATCTTTGGGTCCCCATCATGTGTTAGATCTTCACGTTTTTCGCTATTTTGAATTAAACGTAAAAAATTTCCCCGGAAATATTCTAGCCCAGCGGAAGAAAAATCAATTGTCCAAGGACCTTGACTACGAAAAACGTGTTAACGAAAACGCTGCCAAACGAATATGTATTTATGTATTTAACACTTGCCCAATAAACATTTGGCAGTGCCAGAACACATGAGTAACAATAACAAAAAAGTGAGTGAGTAAGAAGACTGGAAGCAAAGTTCTAAACGTATCCATAAACGTCACCAAAACGCTGTACAAACTACGCCAGGCCTACGCCAAATATATAGGGGCTCAGTGACCTTCAGCTTCTAGAAAACGAAGGTCAACTAGTAAAATTAGCAGCCTTCTTGCCAAAACTCCGTATGCTGGCGATCACGTGAAGGAATGGAAGGTTCCGGAATCTTCGAAATCAATGCACGATCGAAGATAAGCGATTAATTGATAAAGTAATGGATTTTCCTCTATGTTTTGACCATTTTCCGGATAGTTCCCCTCCTGAAACGCCTGCTGCAGTGTATGATGTTAGCCTGGGATTGACGTGAAGCCTCCTGGAAGGGGATCTTCGACTGTCGGTCCATCGCCTTGGCTGTAGTGTTCTGGATTCAAGTTCCGTGCTCTGCGGTCTGGTATCATTGTCTGATGGCAGGGTTCTTCTACGGGCTGTTTAGGCAAGTTGAAGCTGTCCGTCAACAGGTCAAATGGAAGCTCGGCGGATTCTGTTGCTTGTGGTTGACACAGTGTTGATCGCAGTTGGTTTGCATGGTGTACCCATACCTGCGTTCCAACCAGCACGTCGTAAATGACGTTCCCGCGCTTACCATGGCTTCCACCATTCTGTGTGTACTTCCCGATAATCACGTACAAGCACTGGCTGACCCGGTCTAAACGAACGCCGCTTAACACCATACCGCCGACGAAAGTCACCTTCTCTCGTGAGGTTTCTTTCACCAGCTGTGGACCCTGAGGATGGCCGAACTGCAGCAAATGGCATGCGAAGATTTCTCTTCAACAGTGTCTCAGCTGGTGATATTCCACCCGGCGTTTGTGGACTTTTTGTAGATCGGTACAGAAAAAGGAAGTAGTCAATCGCCTTCTCTATATCTCCCCTCTCCTTGATTAGAGAAAAGCGCGTTTGAATATATTCACAAAACTCTCAGCTTGGCCGCTCGATTGTTGGTGGAATGGCGGAGACCGCACGTGTTTGATGGCGCAGCGTTTGCAGAACTGCGTAAATGTGGCTGAAGTAAACTGGGCTCTATTGTCCGTCACTAATGTTTCAGGGCAGCAGAACCTGCTGAAGATTTGTCTTAACATCGAGACTGTTGCGCTGGTTTTTGTGCTGCTCATGAGGGACACTTCGGGCCACTTGCTGTAAGCGTCGACCACTATGAGAAAGTTTTGGCCATTGATTGGGCCTGCAAAGTCTACAAGAACACGGCTCCAAGGTTTAGTTGGTTTAGGCCACGGGTGGAGTTCAGTCTTCGGCAGTGCACTTGAAGCAACAGCGCAGTTGCTACATCTAGCTAGCGTCGCCAGCTGTCTGTCCATAAACGGCCAATAAACATAATCTCGAGCAAACGCCTTCATTCGGTTGAGCCTTGGACGTCCTGCATGGAACTGCCGCAGCACACCTTTTTGCAACACCTGCAGGATGACTACTCTCTCTGAGAACATGAAGTAATTGTCCACAATGGAGAGCGAATGTCTTCGCTGATAGAATTGATGCATTTCGACAGATGAGCACGAACGTGGCCAACTGGTTCTGTGGAAGTGTGTAACCTTCTTTACTATAGTATCTCGAAGCGTTTCGGCCCGCACAGCTTCGTCCTTAACTGACAGACAATGTAGTGCCTCGCTCACTAGCAATTTGACATCATGTTCGATCTCAACTGAGGCTATGATGGTATCCTCGTGTTCTTGCTGCTGGGAATCAATGAGGCGTGACAACGAATCAGCCCGGCCCATCGAAACCGTTGACTGATAACGGATTTCAAAAGCATAGCCAAGCAAAGTGAGCGCCCATCGTTGGAGTCGATTCGCTGTATAGGCAGGAATTCCCTTCTTCCAGCCAAAAATGGCTAGCAGCAGCTTATGATCAGTCAGGAGTTTGAAACGGCGACCGTACAGTATCTTGTGAAATTTCTTCAAAGTAAACACTGGCCAATGCCTCCTCAATCTGACTGTAGTTTCTTTCGGCTTTCGTCAGCGTCCTGGCAGCATGTGCGATCGCCTTCTGAGATCCATCTGAGAACCTTTGGGAAACTACAGCACCGATCCCCAGAATCGAGGCGTCTGTGGCGAGGACAATTTCTCAGGACGGGCCAAAGTGAGTCAGGAGTAGGTCTGAAGCCTGCAATGACTTGATCCTCTCGAACGCAGTCTGGCATTCTGGCGTCCAATTCCAGGTTTGGCCCTTGCCCAGCAACTTGTTCAGCGGGACACGCAGGCGATGTAGTTCGGGCAGAAATTCGCTGTAATAACTGATTACGCCACAGAATGAACGCAGCGACTGCAAGTCCGCAGGTGGGGTCATCTTTTGAATAGCTCGGATATTTTCTGGATCAGGGCGACGACCGTCTTTTAAGAAAATGAACCCGAGAAACTTGATGGTTGGTGTAAAAAATGTACACTTGTCTTCACGGATACTGAAACCATATGACTGGATGCGTTCAAGCACTTCAGCCAGCCGCTCAAATAGTTCTTCTGCCGTCCGACCCCTTAAAATGATACCATCCAGGTACGCCGCGGCTTCAGGAACTCCCGCGAGTCTAGTGTCCATCAGATGCCGGAAGATGGCTGGTGCTGTTTTCCTTTCAAATGAGGGCGGTTGTACTGGTACAAGTCACGATGAGTGTTGATGGTCAGCGATTATCTCGAGCATTCATCAACCTCGACCTGGAGGTAGGCATGGGACAAGTCGAGCATGGCGAAACCCTTCTCACCATTCAGCTTGGCAAATATATCCTCTGGTATCGGAAGGGGGTATTGATGGTCGTCCAATGCGGCATTCAGGCCAGTCGAAAAATCAGCGCAGACACGCACTTTACCGTTCGGCTTTCTCACAGCAACAATCGGCACCGCTCATGAAGAGTAGTTCACTGGTGTGATGACACCGGCTCGCTCCAGTCGGTCGAGCTCCTGATCAACTGCTGTCATGGCTGCATACGGCACCGGTCTTTTTGCTCTGAAGACTGGATTGGTTCCTCCGCGAAGGCACAAGTTTGCTTTGGACTTAGTGCACTGACCGAGACCATCTTCAAACAAGGCGGTAAACTTCTGCTTTAGCTTTCTCGTCATGTCTTCTATCGACAATGATGCACGGACTGGATCGGTTTGGACTCTATTGCAAATCTGACTCATTGAAACACCAGACAGTTGTAGCTTTTCTATCCAGTCAAATTGGATCGGTTAGACAAGTAGCAGGTTCCGGCCTGTTCCACTCCGTTGAATGCAATTTTGCAAGTTATTTATCCGACCAGATTCAGCACTCCACCGGATGCGTTGCGGGCGACTTTGTTGGAATCAACTGTCTTCAGCCTCTTTATGTGCTTCCAAGTGTTTTTGGAAACGATCGTTATATCTGATGCCGTATGGAACTGCAGTCTGGTTGTGATTCCGTTGATGAGCACAGTGATAAATCCGCGGCGTGTTCTAGAGTCGTTGTGAAAAGTGGCAATTACCGATATTGATTCTGCGTCAGGCTTCCAGAAGTTCTTCCTTCGGTAAGAGTGCTTCACGTTTCTTGGCCGGGAATGATGACAAAAGTTGTCCTTGTGACCGCGTTTATGGCACTTATCACAAATGTGATGCCTGAGTGGACCGTATCGTGCGAAATGTCATTCACCGTATGACCAAGAAGGTGTAGGCGGCTTGTTCGAGCCAGCCTTTCTTGCTTTTTGCACAGCATGAACAGTATCGGCAATGATGGGGCAACTCTGCTCAATCATAGTGGTGTCGTGTTTCAAACGAAGCAACTATTTGCATTCCCCTGCAAGAAACTTCAATGTCAAATCTGGATCTTGATCCAACTTAGCAAGGAGCCGAGTGCGGATTTCCGCGTCTCGTGGAGACTGTAAAGCACTGACAAATATGAGACACTTAAATTGGTCATTCGTCCAAGAGCTTAACTTGAAAGGTTCCTATTCACGGTTAACCATGCCTGCTAGTGCCCCATAATCATCCGTAACACGCTTAACAAATTTTAGACATTGGTAGCAAATGGTAGCAAATGACGATGACTCACCAAAAATTTCTTTGAGTGTTGCCACTGTTTCGTTGAAAGTGATGTCCTTCGGCTCTTTGGGCAGGATGTGGTCAACAAATCTTGAACGTACATTAGTACCGAGCTTGCGGAGCAAAAGACGCACTTTCCATGAATCATCTTGACGGCTGAAATCCGTCCGGAACATATCCTCCCACCGTTGGAACCACGCTTCGAAAGTGCATTCGGAATCAGCATCGTAAAGAAATCAAGTGATTGAAATCGTAAGAAGATCAAGTGAAACAGCCTACGTGTCCCGTGTAGCTAGTCCCTTGGACTGTATGCTCAAGCACTGCATTAAACTTCCAATCAGTTTCATTTGTGCTTCCATATGGGATTGTTGCAGAAGAAGCAGCTTTCGAAAATGTTAAATGGAAAGGTTGGTAACATTTTCGGGCTTGTCCGTCGCCAATGTTAGATTTTCACGTTTTCTTGCTATTCCGAATTAAACACCCAAAATTTCTCCACGAATATTCTAACCTAGCCGAAGAAAAATCAAGAGTCCAACGACCTCGACCACGAAAAAAACGCCGCAAAACGTAACCAAAAACGTCGCCAAAACGCGGTACAAACTACGCCAGACCTACACCAAATAGATAGGGAGGCTCAATGACCTTCGGCTCTTGAAAACGGTCAACTGGTAAAATTAGCCGCCTCCCTGCCAAAACTCCGTATGCTGGCGATCACGTGGAGGAATGGAAGGTTCCGGAATCTTCGAAATCAATGCACGATCGAAGATAAGCGATTAATTGACAAAATAATGGATTTTCCTTTGTTTTTAGCTTTTCCCGGATATCCTGGAAGACGTACGGGTCCAACGGCAGCTAGACACGACGTCAGAGATTTCATGTGCTGTCGCTATGTAGAAGGCTGACCACCACCAGCCAGGTCCTTGACGAGCGAATAGAGTGAGACGCGGTAGACGCCCAGGTGCCATGCGTAGGACGTGACCGAGCTATCTCAACTGGCGCAACATAACCGGTTTGTTGAAGGGAATACGCACATTCCTCAAGATGCGACGTCGAAGGATATTACTATTAACTGGATGTTGCCAATAAACACAAGCAATCCGCCTTAAGCAACCGTTATCGAAGGCAGAAAGATGACGCATATCTTTCACGCGAATTGGCCAGGACTCGCTCCACTACAAAAACACTGAGCGAACAGATGCTATGTAAACGGGGATATTCAGCAAGAAGGAGATGTCGCGACGACGCCACAAGTGCCTCAGATTGGCATATGCTGATCGGACTTTAGCGATGCGAACAGAAACTTCTTTGCTGATAGTGCCGTCAGCAGAAACACAGCTCCTAAGGTAGATGAAACTATCTAACTGTTCAAGCTGTGCCCCTTCGAGAGTGGGCAAGGGAGCAGGTGTAAGCCAATCGCTGAGCAGCACTTTACACTTCGATGGGGCGAAGCTCATGCCATAGTTAGATGCTTCAACCGCCAAACGATACAGAACAAATTGCATACCCTGAGGGTCGTCACCAAGTAATGCGATATCATCAGCATAATCTAGGTCGGTCGCGCGCTCACCCGGTAAAAGCTCTAGGCCAAAATCTTGGAAACCCATTAGAGCACTCGACAGAACGTATTTGATGGCGAAGTTGAAGAGGAATATGGACATAGGGCAGCCCTGTCGCACATCGTTATTGACAGCGAATGGCGAGGAAAGCTTGTCATAGACCCTCACTCTGCCGGATGTATGAAGGTAAAGTGCTCGTAAGATGGCGGTATATTTCTCCGGCACCCCATTCTTTAGCAAGCAATGCCATAAAGCAGGTCGATCAACGGAGTCAAAAGCGGCATGTATGTCTAGGAATGCAACGATAGTGGGACTGTGATAAAGGTGGCGATGTTCGAGGAGTTGGCGGAGCGTGAAGATTTGGTCCACACATCCGCGGCCGGGACGGAAACCAGCTTGTTCTTCACGGTAGGATGATTCATGTACTGGGGATAGTCCACGGAGCAGGATGGATGCCAATAGCTTAGAGGCAACCAAAATCATACTAATCTCACGGTGATTTACACATGAAGCGCAAGTGCCTTTCTTGAAAATAGGGACAATAACTGATTCGCCCCAAGAGGAAGGAACTTTCTCTTTATGCCAGATTTTTGCGAACAGCAACGTCAGCTGGTTAATGATCGCGACGCCGACGTACTTGAATAGCTCCGGAGGAAGTCCGTCTGAGCCGGCAGCCTTGAACCGCTTCAAGTGTCGAATCACGAAACAGACTTCCGCTTCGCTGAGTGGATTCAGCCAGGGTGGACAACAAGCTGTATTGCACGTACTGATGGATAGTGGAGGCCAGTTGAACTGCGAGTGAACGGGCTCGGCTCAGCGGTCCATACGCCTCTGTTGGTTAGTGATCGGGGACTCATTCATCCCGCAAATAACCTCACTGACACCAGGCTTCCTGAGGCCAGTGGACCGAATGAGTTGGAAAAGATTGCGAGTGTTGCCAGAGAGAGCAGCGGACTACATCGCTAGAGCACGCTTAGACCACCCTACCACGCGATCCTTGCATACGTTTTGTTTGAGCAACCGGTTGGCAGAACGGCGTCGCTCGTTGGAATCTGATTCCGCCTGGATATCTTTGCAGCGTTCAAACAGCACCAGAGAACGAGCAGAGATCCAAGCCTTTCAGAGGCGTGGAGGTAGGCCGCAGCTTGACTGTCCGGAAATGGTCAACGCTTTCCGTATACAAGTCCAGTGTTGCTCCACGTCATGCCATGGATTACAATTGAGTGCGTATGCCAGTGAAGACTGATAGCTCGCCTGGACAGAGGAATCAGTTAATCTGTCGACATCAATGTTGCGGTGCTTCGTGTTTCGGGACCCCCCAAAACACATACAGATTTTCGCGCAGACCAGAGCATGATCTGAGTCAACGAACATGGACCAAAAAGACCTGCAGTCCAGTACGCTGCCACGCCATCTGAAGCTAATTGCAATGTGATTAATTTGAGACCACAGTTGTGTTGGCGAAGGGGACGACACGTGGCGGAACGCTTCTTCGTACGTCTGAAGTTAGTGCTCGAGAGAAACAGATGGTTGTCTTCGCACAATGTGAGAAGTCTCTCTCCGTTATGAAAGCGGTTCTCATCGAGTGCGTGGTGATCACCAAGGTGGCGTTTGTATGGTAACATGCAGCCAAGCAGTGCATTAAAATCCCCAGCAAGGACAACAACAGCAGACTTTTTAGCATTAGTTAAGAGCTGATGTAGATCCCGGTAGAATTCGTCATTGACCGAACTGCCACTGAAATCAGTTGGAGCGTACACGGAGATCACAAACAAGTTGCGTCTCTCTTCTCTGCGCCTGTTGATTCTACATGAAGCCCGAAGCCGAACTACACACAGTTGGCTGTTAATCGGGAACCAGTCCAGTAGTGCCGCCTCGGCCTTGCCACTTAGTGCAATACCTACACCAGCCAAATCCACTGAAGCTGCTTCTGGAACTCCAGAAAGACGCAAGTGATATATGGCATCGTGGTCAGTAGGGGATGTCAATGAAAGCACAGTGCTGGGATCTTGCAATCGGATTTCTGAAAGGCAGCAGACATCAATATCGAGGGAATATAGGGTGCGCCCTAGACCGGCTTGCTGTCCAATCTACATAAGTGTCCGAACGTTGAAGCACGCCAGATGGAACGAGGATCGGGGACGAAGAAGAGCCACAGGGTGATCTCCGTGGTTCGCGGCGCAACCGGAATCGCAGCCAGATTGTTGAACAAATGAATCTAGTAACGGAAAGTAAGGATTGTTAGCAAACAAACAATTGACGGGTGATGAAGTCCCGTGAAAGTGACTAGCAGAAGCGGTAGCTGATGAGCACGTTGTAGTACAGTCCATGGTTTTGTGAGTGGGCGATACCACCCGGTTGCCCAAGCCGAAGTAGGGAGTTGACTTAGGGGACTCCACCCCGAGCCTTAGACTAAATAACCTACCCGCAAGGCCGCGGGGCGAATTCAGGGAACCGCGCCCATTGTGAGGCGCTGACTGAATGTTCAGTTCATGGGTCTTTCGTTTAGTAGATCCCCAAACAGGGACCCAATACTCCCCATGAAATCAGCACAATTGCTGGACTACAATGCCCCACCGAGGTGAAACAATGTCGCCAAACACTTCGCTGGAACGGGTTACACAAGGCAGCTGGCACCACGAGGAGGTAGTTCGGCAGGCCGGCTCCGAAGTGGAATGTATTCAGTGGTCTGCATATCGTTGCTGAGACACCTGAGGTGGCTCGGTCATATATGGCGTATGGATTCGACGCCGATACCGAATTAGCTGTTATATGGTCAGCTGAGTGTTGGGAAGCGGCATGCGGGGAAACAAAGGTTTCGTTAGCAGGAGAGGATCAAAGGGGACCTATCTCGTTGTAATACTGTCCGCAGGTCATGGGAATCGAAAGCGGTTGATCGGCATGCATGGCGCGATCTGATCACGTACGCCGTTGCCGAAGTGCAAGAGAAAGCTCACGTGCATGCGGAGAAGTGGCAGTTGCGGAGGTGACAGACGCCGTTTTGGTATACTGCATTGACATCAAGCGCAGGTTGCTGTAGCAGATGCGGTCGCGAATGCCAGTCAGGCAGGCGTAGTAAGCCACGGGCGAGGCTACTAGGGACCAGCATCAAAACGACGAAGGGTGTTGTTGAGAACGTAAGCAGAATCGACGCAGCGTTTTCAGGCATGCTGGATTCGATTTACTAACCGCGTGGTTGCGTGCTGTTTTTCTGTTTCAGGTGGTGGGTTTGGTATCGTGTCTCAATGCATAGGCTTTTTTATCTGCTCTTAACATTTACCTTAATTTGTACACGTTGCCTAAGCAACGCTGACATGTTTTGTTAAAAATTTTAAAAATGTATTTTCTGACATCGTCACTTATCGCGGATGTGTTGGCAACCAATTTAGTACATATGCTTATATAGCGTAAATTTATGCCGGGATTTCCGTATGCTTCATTCGATATGCATTATTTGTTTTTCTCATTTTATGGGATTGGCTGTTGTTTGATATCCCCGATGTGATTGCACTTGATGTGCATGGTGACAAGGTGCCTACCTGTCTAGTACCCACTACTTCGTCCATACTGGCTCCAGGAGACAGTTGGTCGTTGCTGGAGGGGACGGGGTGCACGGTCCTCGTGTCCGCGCTAGTCTCGAAGAGTGGTTCCATTCACTCAGTGTGGAGTGGAGCACGGTCCAGTCACCGCCTTGTGTGCCACTGATTACCAAATACAACGCACTTGTGTTTGCCTGTGAAGAAGTGTTAGCCGGGCTCCGTTGATGGAACGTGGTTCCCATCCACACGCCTCCTGGTCTACACTAATAATGTGTCAGCTGTACGCCGTAACGGCGCTTCGCTGCCGCGCGACCACCACTAGTCACGTGCGGGTTGAGTAGACCGCGAGGACGCTCATCCCTACGCGGATTCGAACCGGTGACCTTGTGGTTGCAAACCAAACGCGCTGACTACTCTGCCACCGGCCTGGTTTACACTGGATATGAGGTGTGTGGTTGGAGCTGAGGGCTGTGCGGCGCAAGCCACTCATAGTCCCTCTGTAGGCGCAGACATTCTGTGCTGTCCCTGTGGAGACCGCAGTGACGCAAATCCGGAACCGGATGACGCCAACCATATACATGGTTGGTGGCATGCGGTTCCGGATTTGGTGACGCGGGAAGTGATACCTGGATCAATTGCATGTTGTGGAATTGAGTAAGGTTGTTTGACCGGGCCGAGTAGCGATGATGGTGGATCGGCCATGAACCGTGAGCCAAGGTCATGGGGATGCAAGTATCATGGATTGCGTTGCTTTAACAAGGGAACGGGATCACGTTCAATAAATTATGAAGTGAAAACTGTATGAAAAGAAAACAAGACAAAAGGCAGCAGGAAGGTTGGGAGTGAAGAGCTGACAACTAGACGCGAGAGCAATAAAAAATTAATACGGAGAAGCATCAGATATCCGAAGTTTCCCACCTGTCGACTTCGCTCACTGAGATTTTAATTTATTGCAAATTGCTTTCAGAATCATGTGATGGTACAGTGACTTGGTGCAGACAACCGCAATAATTATGAATGAGAACAAATGAAGGACGGTGAGGTATGTTTACCTGGCTAGGCACTGCCTTAGATTTGATCGCTCCCTTGGTCGTCAAAGCGGAGGCGTTGCACTTTATGTGAGCTGTAACTTAGATGCGTTGAGGACCTGCACATTGCAGTCGTCGGATTAGACTGTTGAAGCCCTATCGGCTGTTTTGTGCACTTCCTCTACCCAGTTCACAGTTGTAGTGATATACAGAAGTCCTGGAAGTTCTTCCAGGGGGATAATTGACTTTACTCGCACTCAGTCTGCGAATAAGTGTTTGGTTCTAGGGGATTTCAACCTCCCGGAAGTCTGTTGGGCCGATATCTTTTGCAACTCAGCGTCAGGAACATGCGGTGCAGACTTCCTTGAACTGACTCTCCAAGTGCCTTTTTACCAGTTCGTGGACTTCCCCACTAGGTATGTGGACAACCAAATACCATCTACTTTAGAACTGGTTTTCGCTAAGTCCCTCGACTTCGTGACTGACGTTTCATACGGTATACCTCTGGGGTCCAGCGATCACACATGCATATCCTTTCGGTGTGCTCTTTCAAGGCACAAACAGACCGCTGTTGTATTACTTCCGAATATTTGGCGGGAGGACTTTAGTGCAATGCGAGCTAATACTTCAGTTCTGAACTGTGAGATCTCGATGGTCGACACTGTCCAGTTAGCCTTGGATAACTTTAAGGCATACCTTTCGGAGGTTTCCACTCCCTATATTCCACTCATGAGAAAAAAGGGTTACTGGCACACCCTCCATGGATA
The DNA here is from genome assembly GCA_944474145.2 of Dicrocoelium dendriticum. NCBI lineage: Eukaryota > Metazoa > Platyhelminthes > Trematoda > Plagiorchiida > Dicrocoeliidae > Dicrocoelium > Dicrocoelium dendriticum. The sequence goes on from OX104063.1 coordinate 224,683,195, forward strand.
GATACCGCAGACAAATACCCACCCAAGAAACGGTCTAGATGCTGGCGAACCTACCAAGCAGCTCCATCAGCCAGTACCTATGACAGTTATCGAGAGATTAGAAATAAATGTAAGCAACATTTCAGGAGTGTTCGTCTCCAGTACGAACAGGGTTTAGCGGACTCAGCCGCAGCTAATCCCAAGATGCTCTTTGCTTACGTTAAAAGACGCAGTAGGGCAAAACTGCCGATACCAGCGTTATTGCGAGCAGACGGGACCCGTGCGCAAAGTGACTATGACAAGGCTTGTATACTTAGTGATCAGTATACTGGGATAATTTGTTAGATCTCTTTACCATAGGTTGAATTGGTTTCACGAGTTCCAGAGGATTCTTGCTTAGCTGAGTTTAACATAACGGAGAGGCAGGTCTTCGAGCTACTGCAAGGCATTAATACTTCGAAAGCTTCCGGTCGTGGTTCAATTCATCCGAAGCTGTTGCATGAATTGGCCACTGAACTGAGTGGTCTTCTCACATGTGTGTTTTCAATAACGCTTGAAAGCTGCATCCTACCTTCGGAATGGAAGGAGGCAATAATCTGTCCGATTTTTAAGGGTGGTGACAGCGCTCTACCCGCGAACTACCGGCCTGTCAGTTTGACAAGCGGAGTAGTCAAGTTGTTCGAAAAGCTTATAAGGGATTCAGTGGAGAACCACCTGAATAGATTCAACCTTCTCAGTGTTGCGCAACATGGATTCCGCAAAGGATTTTCATGTCAGACTAATCCACTTGTAGCTCGTGAAAGCTGGGCCGAAGCGGTAGACAGCGGCCACGCGGTAGACGTGCTATTCGTGGACTTGTCGAACGCTTTTGACAATGTACCTCATATCAGACTCTCGGTAAAGTTGAGATCTTACGATATATTTGAAATGGGTGTCTACTTTCCTTGAAGGGAAGGAACAATGCGTACGAGTGCGGCGTAGTCTTTCGCTCGGGCAACGTGTCCTTAGTGGTGTCCCAAAGGGCTCGGTATTGGGGCCATTGTTGTTCGCGATCTATGTAAAGGACTTGCCGGAGGAGCTAGAAGTCTCATCACTAATGTCTGCTGACGACCTTATGCTCTGAAATATTGTGAATATCCCGGGGGTCCCGAGGCAATTCAGCATGCCTTGGAAATGCACTGGGAATGGTCTACCTTATGGTTAATGCCCATAAATAGGGCCAAGTGCTCTGTTCTCAGAATCGGAGAATCTAATCTTCCTACGCGATAGGTTGTCGGCCGTGGTGAACTCCCTGTTGTCACTCAGCAGGTTGATTTAAAGGTCGTACACTCATCAGCACTCCATTCTGGAGACAATTGGAAGGATGGTTATCGGGGTTTCGTATGGTATGGTTTAAGCGCCGCTCTTTCGGAATCTTAATGGCCAATTAGTTTGTAAAGCTATTTTCGGCATTCGTCCGACCCCACTTGGAATATTGTATTCAGGCTTGTCCACCATGTCTTAACCGAGACAAAATGGACTCGGAGAGGGTGTTACGAGTGGGCACTCCGTCAGTGCTGGGTCTACGGGGACAAAGGTATCCTGAACGCTTGCTTAATTTAGGGATGTACTCCATGCACTACCGAAGGATAAGAGGGGATCTGATTCTCACTTAGCATATTTTGACGGGTAAGATCGGCCCGGACTTGTCAGGGCTATTTAGTCCCGCTACGTTACCTAATCTAAACGCTCACCCACTGAAACTGCATAAAGCACGGTCTGATAGGATTAGGATGGAAACTCGTCTGTCGCACCGAGTGATAGATCGCTGGAATTCGCTTCCAGATCAAGTTGTTAGGGAACCTACGGTTAAGGGTTTTGCGCGCCAGCTCTATACTTTTGGGTGGCAACAGCAAACCTTACCTTTTTCCTAACGGACTCGCTTTCATTATTCAGTCCCTTTTTAATGACTCAAATATCTTGGTATTTCACTTGCTTAGCTCTTTTCACTTTCTCTTTTTGACTTCTGAGTTTACTTTTTCATCTTACTTCACGTAACCGGTCCAGCAAGGAATGCCAGGGCAGGATACGTGGGCATTGATTGGTTGGGCAGGGTGTGATGCGGTCTTTGTTTAAAGTCCATAAGTAATTCAAAGTCTGCCAACTCCTGGTTCAACGACCCGCTGAAGAAGGAACATTTACGGGATAATCCTATCGTTCCAGTCCCGCTTGAACTTGACTATAAATGATCCCATGAACACGGATGGTTAGGTACATATTTTGAGTAGTAAGCATCTCGCTAGTGGGAAAATGTTATTCACACATGAATAAATGACAAAGAGCGATAGATAGGGACCGAACCAGCACAACAAGGAACGCCATTTATAGATAATGCTGAGGCCTCAGTAGTAATTAGCAGTTCAAATGACGCACACATAGCAGTAAAAAAAGTTAACTTGTGCATGGAGAAGACGATTTAGCGAGGTGTCACAAAAACCGAGAGAAAAGCAGACGTATCCGCAAAAAACGAATATAAAATAATTTAAAAATACTCTAATTCGGTTCGTAATGAACATCGGCGCCGACATGAAACCGGAAGAAAAGAGACGAGGCGATTCATTACAGTTAACCGATCACCAAAAATTGAGCTATTAGAATCGGGTGAAAGGTGATATGGAAGGGTTAAAGGAACAACACTAGTAGATACTCAAACGAAAAACGCAGGACTACTGTGTAATTCAGGACGACATGTTAAACGAATACGAGCTCTGCAATAGTCACAGTGACAGGAGTATTCTAAAGTGGTTAAGTTATACAGGCTGATGTCCGTGTACGAACAAAAGAACAGAACTTAAGAATAGTGAACAAGTCCGACGAAAAAGTCCAGAAAAGTAGTAAATGCACTCTCTGCAACGAACCTACAGACGTTATAAGGAAGGCAGTTAACAGTATACATCATGATCCCGTCGAGTTGCTGTACACCGACTGGGGAATACAGGCTTATACTACTGTTCCCAAATACTAAACGATAAAGGCACTAAGTTGACAGCAGATATCCAGACATACCGCATGTCAGCCGCAGATGCCAAGGAGGAAAAAGATGGCGCGAAACGCCGCGCAGAAGAATCTGAAAAAGAAAGAATCAGCGTGACTTTGTCCGACAAGAGATACAAAAATCAAGACGGGATAATGATGCACATGACAAAAGTTTTGAGTCAGAACTGTCACATACAATATGAGTACAAATGTGAAAAGGTTGTTTACAAAAGGCTCAAATATTGTAACAGAAAGATTCGGAGAGTTAACTACTGATCGTTTTAGTGCTGTCGGTATTGATTTGAAATAAGCTTGGGTGAAGAGCCAAAGACTTAACTGCAGATTTGGCTAGAGAAAAATTGCACACGATGAATTACGAAATGGTTTCAGAATTAGTCCAACAGTTACAGGTCTTGGTTTATACATAATGGCTGCTTAGACAGAGTGCTGTTACTATACAATTGATGAAAAATGGAGAACTAAGGCTTGACCACTGAAATTCCATTGGAAATACGCATGAGTTGGTCTAGCATATGTGGCAACTCAAGGTAATTGCACGAACAGCGTTTAGACCGGATCTGACGCTGTACTATAAAAGTAGAGTGCGGAAGTGCGTATTCAGAAAACGCAGCTAAATAATTACTTGAAATATTCTGGAACTAGTGTCTCACTGAGGAAACTCCACACTTTCATAGAAACAGCAAGTTAAAATACGGCCAATTTAAAAATAAGGTTTAGTAAAATCAGGGAGGTAACTGAAACATTACATTCAGAATTTTCCATAGATTACAATTCCCTAGTTGTAGAGAGCAGAAAGAATAACCTGTCATCTACATCACTCCCAGGTTCACTGAATAGATGATGTAAGTTGTGGCGGTAGTGTTCCACAACGGTAGCAGTAGAGCATGAGCATTCCTTGCCTAAAAAAGGTATCCATCAATTTACATCAGAGGGATCTCGAAGCCTCCTTAATGTAAACCACTTCCAACGATCGCCCCATGTCGTACAACCGCACAAAGGGGAAAATACTACGATTATTCGTTAGCTCCAGTGTTTAGAACAGAATCCTAAAGACGGACAGTCAGCATACTATATGTATCCATGGTTTCGACAGGGGTAGAATAAAATACTAAACGTAACCCACATAATAGTCAAAACATTTCAGTTAAAGTATGCGTACGCAGCATCCATATTAGAAAAGGAAAGTGAATCCAACACCGCTCAAAACCGAAGCAAATAGGAAGTTAGGGTGACCATTAAACGAAAATATGCGCGTAATCAACTGAAAGCAAAAAAACAATAAATAATGATCTATTTGTTAAGGTATCTGCGTGAAGTCCAATGTCTTATGGGATAAATACCTCTGAAAGTGGGAGCAAATACCCCAGAAATAGCACAGATAATGTAATAATGATAAATATCGAGTATTGCAACGGTATATTCACAATAAAAACACTCACGCGTAGCAAGAAAACTTGATAACCATTTAAAAAAGGTACATAATAAACAAAAGCCTACCTAAAAAACCAAAGTTTCAAAAACCAAGGACCTTGCGAATTATCAAGGTTGAAAACGCAGTAAAACAAAACAGTTTAAAGTTATGCACATAATAAAGTCAAAACCTTCCACAGTTAATTCTATTCTCGATGCGCTCATTATTTTTTATATTTTGGGATTTTGCTTGACTGTTTTTAAGAGCTACATGAGCAACCACAATTTCCAGTTCAATTAGGACCGGAGCAAAGTGATAAATCCATTAGTGTTCCTTCTTCTACATGACTCTTTTTGCTTTTGTGTGACGCAGTACCTCGAGTTGTTGTCGTGCCATATTATTCGTGTTGGTTTGCTGAATTATTGTGGTCAATGTAGCTCAATAAATAGGTGAAAACATTTGATTATTGTCCAATTTTATCGAAACCAATAAAACTTGCATCGATTAAACTGGTATCTGACCAAGCGTTTTGTTGACATTTGTTGGTAACTTTTTCAGTACTGGGACTGCTGTTGTAGGGAAGGCGAGCAGTAATTGGTTGACCGGGGTTTGTTGTCTCAAATTCAAGTTCAAGCGGGACTGGAACGATAGGATTATCCCGTAAATGTTCCTTCTTCAGCGGGTCGTTGATCCAGGAGTTGGCGAACTTTGAAATACTGATGGACCTAAAACAAAGAGCGCACCACACCCCTTCAAACCAATTAATACCCACGTATCCTGCCCTAGCAGTCCATGCTGGGTCGGTTAATTGAAGTAAGAGAGAGAAAAAGGTAAAGTCAAAAGGCAAATGTGAAAGTGGAAAGAGCTAAGCAAGTGAAATACCAAGATATTTGAGTCATTAAAAAGCACTGGAAACAAAAGTTGAGTCAGCTAGGAAAAAGGTAAGGTTTGCTGTTGCCACCCAAAAGTATAGACCTGGCGCGCAAAACCCTTAACCGTAGGTTCCCTAACAACTTGATCTGGAAGCGAATTCCAGCGATCTGTCACTCGGTGCGACAGACGAGTTTCCGTCCTAATCCTATCAGACCGTGCTTTATGCAGTTTCAGTGGGTGAGCGTTTAGATTAGGTAACGTAGCGGGACTAAATAGCCCTGACAAGTCCGGGCCGATCTTACCCGTCAAAATATGGTAGGTGAGAATCAGATCCCCTCTTATCCTTCGGTAGTGCATGGAGTGCATCCCTAAATTAAGCAAACGTTCAGGATACCTTTGTCCCCGTACACCCAGCACTAACCGAGTGCCCACTCGTAACACCCTCTCCGAGTCCATTTTGTCTCGGTTAAGACATGGTGGACAAGCCTGAATACAATATTCCAAATGGGGTCGGACGAATGCTGAAAATAGCTTTACAAACAAATTGACCGTTAGTATTCAGACAGCTCGGCGCATAAACCATACCATACGAAACCCCGATAACCATCCTTCCAATTGTCTCCAGAATGGAGTGCTGATGAGTGTACGACCTTTAAATCAACCTGCTGAGTGACAACAAGGAGTTCACCACGGCCGACAACCTATCGCGTAGGAAGATTAGATTCTCCGATTCTGAGAACAGAGCACTTGGCCCTATTTATGGGCATCAACCATAAGGTAGACCATTCCCAGTGCATTTCCAAGGCATGCTGAATTGCCTCGGGACCCCCGGGATATTCACAATATTTCAGAGCATAAGGTCGTCAGCAGACATTAGTGATGAGACTTCTAGCTCCTCCGGCAAGTCCTTTACATAGATCGCGAACAACAATGGCCCCAATACCGAGCCCTTTGGGACACCACTAACGACACGTTGCCTGAGCGAAAGACTACGCCGCACTCGTACGCATTGTTCCTTCCCTTCAAGGAAAGTAGACACCCATTTCAAATATATCGTAAGATCTCAACTTTACCGAGAGTCTGATATGAGGTACATTGTCAAAAGCGTTCGACAAGTCCACGAATAGCACGTCTACCGCGTGGCCGCTGTCTACCGCTTCGGCCCAGCTTTCACGAGCTACAAGTGGATTAGTCTGACATGAAAATCCTTTGCGGAATCCATGTTGCGCAACACTGATAAGGTTGAATCTATTCAGGTGGTTCTCCACTGAATCCCTTATAAGCTTTTCGAACAACTTGACTACTCCGCTTGTCAAACTGACAGGCCGGTAGTTCGCGGGTAGAGCGCTGTTAAGTGAGAAATGGAAGGTACAGAAAAAGGAAGTGCACATTAAAAATGGAAAATAGTATCAATGCTTGAGGTGAAGTAGAGAAAAGGAGGTTGAAGTACGAAGATGTGAGTTACTAAGGGAAATGGAAAAGTTTTGTGTTGCCAAGCAAGGGCGTCAAGTTGCCGCTGGAATCCCTTAACGGTAAATTCCCTGTTAACACTGTGCGGAAGCATGTTGAAACGCGATTAGTGCAGCTACAAGGAGTGACCGCGTAGAGTGGCTAATGTAGCGGGAGTGAATAGGTCAGATACATATTCACCAAGCTTCGCAGTGAAGATGCTGTAGGTTAGGATTAGGTGTCCTCTAATCCTTCGGTAGTGGATAGAATGTATTTCCAAAGTAAGTGGACCCTCGGAGTACTGCGTCCCCGTAATCCCAGGAGTAATATAGTACGCACCCGTAAAGCCCTCAGTAGGTCCATTTTGTCTCTGAGGAGGCAGGGCGGACAAGCCTGGCCGCGGTAATCCAGTGCACTGGGATGACACTCATGTACAAGGAGACCTAACTGGCACACCTTAGTCCCTGGGGTGCGCCTAGTACAGCGGTATGTGAAGGTAATCGTCAGATCCGGACCTGGTCGTGCGCTACCGGAATTAGCACTGAAAGGGCGACGAAGGGCCGCCGGCTGACCACCCGGAAACACACTAACCGGAGACGTTGTTCACATGCCGATCGCTTACTGTTCACGTCCTTCATGGCCTCCCTTATCTTCAGCCTATTGTCCAGCGGAAGTTCCGGCTGAACGCTAAAGTTTACACCTGTCGGTTTAAAGGCGAACCGCATGACAGCACTGCGTTCCTCAGGGGTACAGAGTACCACACGTAGTGGCCGTGGTAGATGGTTTGGTACATTAACTGGGATGTTCCCCAGTCTAAGCAGCTTCCCGTAATGTTGTCGTCGTTAGCGTTGCTTATGTGCCACTGTTTCGTAATCCCAGCGGCCAAGTTCTTTGTGAACCTAATCTCCGCATTCATCCGAGGTGCGCAAGCCTAAACACAGTGTGTTGGGGGCGGTGCAGAGGAAACAGTATATAGCAATACCGTGGTATGGTCTAATAGGTTCACGGAAGGAGCGGGGAATGGAACATGTGTTATGCAAGACTTCACAAGAAGGTACTTTCTAACAATCAGGATGCCAAGTATTGCTGATGGGATAACGGACTGCCTGAAATGGAGATAATGCAGGACCATACAACAGGTGGTCTTTTAACCACCGTAACTAGAAGCGGCAAGCAAGGTAAAGGAAAGGATATACTGTTCAATCCTAGGCAAAATGCTCACGCACGTTTGGGTAAGGTCATTCACACTCATCCCCACGCGGCGGATTACTAAGCAGCTGGGAGGTAATATGATGTCAAAAATGCAGCGTGAGCGCAAGGAATACATGTACCAGGTATTCTACGTCAAGCGTGCTTCTTAACTTGTCAATGCATGCTATCCTGGTGCCTTGAAAGCGCAATGGTTCTTCAGGTTGTTTAAAAGATGAGGCTGTCACAAAGGAGGTATACGTATATGTGTATCTGCAAAATTCAGGGGAATTTCGGGTGCTTCTGATGTCCTTAAGTACACCTAACAACCCCAAAATGTGTGATCCCGATACCGAGGTAGGCATACGTGACACAACTGTCAAGTAGTGGCGGCAACCCGAATGGGAGCAGTGGGTGTGCCTAACGACCAAGCGGAAGCAATGGAGTAAATAAAAAATAAATATTTTATGCTCGACTATGCGAGGCACGCCCATGGAGGCATGATCAGATAGTAGTCAAAAAGAGAGAAAAAGGTAGCAACATGAAAATGGAGGACTTACAAACACCGTTGGCAGGTGAAATGGTCCTGTCCACTGTACGAGACGCACAGCTGATGATACTGAGAGCTGCAGTCGGAGCACGTGACCCAGTCAACCACCTGTCCACTTGTTGCTTCGCAGTCAGTTTGGAGGCACCAAGCGCACGTGTCATTGTCGTTATTGGCTGGGAGTTTTGCATGGCAACGACGATTCCTTGGAGGCTTATACACCCTGGTGGTTTTCGTGTGCAACTCTCTAAAACGAAGTGCCTTCCTTTCCTGCTCGAGACCCACGGACGAAACCGGAATGGGCGCTAAACGTTGCTTACGTCTTGTGCCTTCCCTAGTAGGTTCACTCGTCCCTTCCGCAGCCGAATCAATTATGTTTGCGGAGGCGGAAACCGCAATGTCCTCTTGAGAGCTGTGTAGGTAGCGTAGTAACTCCCGCAACTGATCCATAACCTCCCTATACTTCGCATCGCCAAGGCTGCAAACCTGCATTTGAATATCACCCAGAACCTGACTGCATTCCCGAAGCTTCTGTTCCCTACTTAGCGGTGCAACTGTAGAACTCGGCGGTATTGGGACGATGGCGGAGGACGTGGATGCTGTTAAACGCGGATGTCGCGCGTGCGACACAACCCACCGGTTGTTACGCAATATGTCCTCAACCGGTCTGCCTGCCGCGTGCAATGCATGCACCATATGGGCTCATGGAAGCAGCCATTGCCGACTAAAGTTGTATTGGCACGTTGCCTCCGCAAGCATTAACACGGTGTACTGTCTACGGGTACCTTGCACTTCACATCTATCATCGGACAACTCGGTCACTGTCACCTTCTTCCTAATGTAATGGCGTCGCAGGCGCGTACTTGCATACCCTGAAAACTGAAACGCAGCCTGCCCAAGGCTATGGAAGCAAGAGTCTATTGGGTGCTCCGAAAAGTCCGTTTTGCTCATCAGATCTTCCCACTGAGCTTGAGCATCTAGCATGCGGTTAACAACCGCGGTAAACAGGCGTAATAAAGACGTTCGCTCTGAAAGGCCGCTCTTGAAATGCCTACTTTTGTGTTCCACGCGTTTTGTTGTAAAACAGCCGAACAAACAGGTAGACGTCAAGAGGTGCGCTGCCCAAACGGCAACTGTACTAAGTACTGTATGCGTCGGCGTTTTCGTCTTTAATGGCTGTCAAATACCTGACGAACAACCGGGAGCTCCTAGCGTAAGGTCTGTTCCGTACCCACTGCTTAATAGGCAACCTGTCCGTTGCACTTCTCAAAGATAACCCGTTGCAACGATGGGGGACCTTCTTCAGCAAGTGGAAACGGCACGATAATATCCGCGTACAGGGGTACACTGTTTGGAACCATGCACCTGGGCCATACACTTATCAATCACTACCATCCTTGCTGTCTCAGTCGCTGGTAACATCAGCCGCATGTTGCGCACCACGTTCATGTAGGATGCCGTTGTCTCATTAGGAGTCAACGAGTAGAAACTTGAAAGCTCAATAGCATGCACATCTACCAACATGCAGTGCCACAGTATGTAACCACCGCAGTGCGTCTGGTGTGTCGCGTCCGCCAGCATTACCTCACTATAAAGCTCCACGATGTCACGTAAGTACCTGGGAACGAAAAACATGAACAGTATCTCCGACTCCTCATACTCCACATTACCTTGACCGACGCTGACAAGCAATCGTATCACAGCTTCCACCGAGTTCCCCTCAACCTTTCCCCTCATCTTATCTCTTATGGTCCGGAAATCGTAACGGTTCAACCTTCTACCGCCGTGTGTCAATGCATACCTCCTGAGCTCGCATGTGTCCTTGAACAACTGCATCATATGATAACTATCCTCTTCCGCGTGCCGCGGGAGTCGTCTGTTGATGGCATGCAGGAACAGCTTTCCTACATGAAAGTTATGGCCGTGCTCAACGCTGTAGGATACTACGTCGTAGCACCAGCCGTTATGCCGTATGGCAATATGTGCCTTGCCGTCATAACTTTTGTATCTGAACTTAATAAGCCTCTAACAAACATTACATGTGAACATACCGCTTGCATGTGCATCCTCTTCGGGAAAATGCACGCATCTATAGCGCACGGATCTGTACCTCACACCCTCAGGCAACACTTTTTCGGTTTTCCTCATACGCGCCACCGATGTCAGGACATCTGATTTGAAAAAAACATGATGCGGTAGCATTTGAAAGCGCTTTAAATCACCTTCAAACCTCCAACGTGCAGTACGCATGCTGAAGGAGGACAGTACGAAAAGCCGCGGCATCGTCGACAGCCATGACAGCGACTGAATCCGCCAGCGCACTTTACAGTGCATTCATACTATAATCATACTCACATCAACCTAGGTCCGCGTTGCAACTCATGGCATTTTTCTCCACATTAACAGCTCTTAGATCACAAGTTCATCTTCCCTTTTCCTTCACCAACGCAAAGTTGCTTGTTGTCCGCTACGTCAACCCCCAGACGCCTGCTGATCACCGACCGTTGTGGAGCACGGTCTCCGACTGACCTGTGTGTTGTGCATCCTCCGTTCCCCCAGCTAGATCGTCAACGGTGTCGTTTTTATAGCTAAATAACACGGAATCTTACACTGTACTAATTAAAAGTTTCCCTGCAATTCGATCTGTCCGTTTAAATCACTAACGGTGCTCCCGGTACAGGCTACGCGCTAAGTTGGTGATCCCGACTGCGGAAGACTATCAGCGCCGGATGTTTCAAACATTTCTCCGGTGAGCCACTTACATTTATTTTTCGTATTTTCCGGTTTATTTTTGCATACGGTAACCTACTTTTGCGTCACTTTTAAGCAATGGAATCTGTAAAACGTAAGATAGAGTCTCACCTTAGTGTTATATCTCTCTGTGCCACCTTTTGGGACAAGGATCCACATTTGTGGTTTGTCACCATGCGGCTCAGTTTTTTAACCACATAATTACATCCGACCACGCGAAGTATAGCAAGCTTATGTCCTAACTCCTTAAGGAGATATCAATGAAATTGCGAAACGTTATCATTTTTCAGACAGAAAACGGCTAGAGGCTCTCAAGGAGGCCACCATTTAGTGTGTTATGCGCGCTGAGGAATTTCGCGGACAGCAGCTTTTCCAGAATCCGCAGCTGCGCGGCATACTGCCCTCAACGTTGCTACGATAGATGCAGCATCTCCTTGGTTCCTTAACCATTGACGAGGCTTTACTTCGCGAACTATGGCTAGAGCGGCTGCCAGGAAACACGCAAGCGCCTCTATCAATCGTGAGCACCGTTTCGCACACTATACTAACAGGTTTAGCGGATCGAGCTGTGGAGCGATCCCAGCCACAATCCGGTGCCAGCAAGATCAATGCCGCAGCGTACCAGGGCACTTCTATCGTTTGATTAGAGACAATTATGGTAGCCTTACAAGCACAGGTTGCAACACTTAGTCGCCAGGTTCAACAGGATATTATGAACGGTCGTTGACATAGCAGTTTAACATCGCCCTTCAGACGTTCTAAGACTAGCAGCAGGCATTCCTGCTGTTGGTATCATCAATGTTTTGGTACTTCTGCTCTTAAATCTAACAAGAATTGAAACTTTGCCGAGAAGCAAGGAATGGTCTCGGTCGGCACGTAAAGATGACGGACGCTACCGGTCAAAACCAAAGTCGCCTCGTCGGCGTTACGGTACCGAGATCCTAGTCGACACAGGATCCGAAGTTAGCGTTATACGCCGTAGCTCAGGTGAGGTCGTTTCACGCTCGCCGACCAAGCTGCGTGCCACCAATGGCACACCAATCACCACCCTCAGCGAAAGGCTGCTAACGCTCAATCTAGGCCGCCGAAGAACAATCCGCTGGCCTTTCATAGTAGCAGCATTGCCTTTCACCGTCATAGGCATAGACTTTCTTCGACGCTTCGACCTCACCGTCGACCCTACAATGAAGAAACTCGTCGACTCTAGGACACAGCTCCGTGTTACCGGGACTAGCGCCAACATGGCTGCTAGCACATTCATTCGTGTCTTACCTCAAGATTCACAGCCTTATACAGAACTATGGACATGCATTATAAATATGTTCGCGTTCCGAATGACTTGCCTCCTTTGACATCAAACGTCATGCATCACATTTACACGAAGGGTTCATCTGTTGCGGCACGCCCTCTTAGACTAACCCCGGACAAGCACAAATCTGCTAAGGCAGAATTCGAGCAAATGCTCAAACTGGGAATAGTTTGCACATCAGAAAGCCCATGGGAATCACCCATACACATGGTGCCAGAGCAATCCAGTGACGGGCGCCCAAGTGGTACAATGGGGCAGTTAAAAATTTACCGTTCCTGATAAATACCTCGTTCCGCATATGCACGACTTAACCTTAGCTCTAGCTGGAAAGCCCACTTTTAACAAAGTCGACCTAGTTCGAGACTACCAGCAGATACCTGTCGCGCCAGACGACATTACTAAAACAGAAGCCATCACGCCACTCGGCCTATTCGAGTACCACAGAATGCCGTTCGGCCTCATCAACGCTGCTCAAACATTCAAAGTTTCATTCATGAGGTAACGCGCGGACTGTAAAGCGTTTATCCTTATATAGATGACATTCTTATCGCCAGATCTTCTGACGACGAACAACATCATCAGTCGGCATTCTCTTTTAACGAGTAACGCAGTAATGGTGCACAGAAAAACCAGATAAAAGCAAGCTTGGCCAAAAATCCATCGCATTTCTTGGCCAAAGAAACCAACATATCGTATGAAAGCTACGCCAGAAAAATCCAGGCACTATCGGACAATCACGCTCCAACTTCTTTCAAACTTAAGCCAATTACTTGGCCTGGTTATCTGCTATCAACGCTTTAAACTTAACCGCGCGAGTAGGGTCAAACAATGACTGAGTTCCTCAGCAAAAAACAAAGAACATTTACTTTTCCAGACAATGCTAGACCGCCTATCGAGAAGCTCAAAGGCGCTATCGCCAACGTGGCCCTTCTCGCCCACCCAGACACATCTGCACAACTCTCCTGCACACGTGACACACCTACCACTGCCGTCAGTGCAGTTATTCAACGACTCATCGACCTTCCATAGCTATCTCTAGGCTGTTACCCGAAACGTTTACAACCTGCCGAATCGCGTTACAGCACCTTCCGTAGGGAACTATTAGCTATCTACCTAGGGATTCGATATTTCCGTCACTATCACGAAGGTAGTCTTTTTACAGTCTTCACTGATCAAAAGGCAACCAACGGCGCGACAGAGAAGCACTCTCCGCGAGAAAATAGACACAGACTACGGTTCTCTGTATACGACAGATGTACGACATGGCTCAGATGCCCTCCATCCCGTCGAGGATGCCCAATCACGCATTCATCATAACAGCTTGTCGCCTGGCACCAACCTCGACCTAGCCGCCATTGCTGCTGTCCAACAAGCTGATCCCGACATAGACAAGCTACGACGCAACTCCTACTACTCTACTACTACTACTACTATTACTACTACTACTACTACTACTATTACTACTGCTACTACTGCTACTCGAATTTCCACTATCCTCATCTGAGGGTATTATCCTCTGTGACGCCGCACAAATTGCTCCCTGCGCTGGAGCTCGTACGACAATGCGCCGGCTAGTTTTCAAGGCTTTACGCAACTTGTCTCATCCCGGCATATGTGCTTCGCAGAAGCTCGTAATCAAACGTTCCATATGGCCCAACGTCATTCGCGACTTCCGCATTTGGGCACGCTCATGCTTAGAGTGTCAACGTGCCAGGGTATACAGACAAACCAGGAGCCCACTTGGCGTCTTCCTCGCTCCTGACTGTCGTTTTGCACACGTCCATGTCAACCTGGTCGGGCCTTTGCCTCAATGCAAACGCTGGGTGTACCTCCTTACCCGTGTCGTCCGATTCACCTGTTGGCCAGAAGCGATTCCGATAGTCTGCTGCTCATCTGAGGCCGTTGCGCAAGCCTTCCCAGAACGCTGGGTAGGTCAATTTGGTTGCCTAAGCGCAGTCATCCTCGACAGAGGATCCCACTTCGACGGAGCCTTCAGCAAACTTCTTAACATTATTGGTTGTCAACACAAGCAACCCACTGCATACCACCCTGCAGCTAATGGGATAGTGGAAAGTTATACCGACAACTCAGAGCATCAATCTGTGCCCATTCTAGCCCATCCCGGCGCGAAGCTCTTCGGCTAATTCCTTTAAAAGTAGGCAGCACGATTAAAACGGATTTGCATGTCACGCGTTCCTCGCTGGTTTTTGGATGCACACAGCCCTTACCTGGTGAACTTGTGTCATTATTTTGCCCCACAAATTTGACCATTGAGACTACGCAGCTCGCCTACCTCATCGTATGAGACAATTTCAGCCTGTGCAACGCAGAGCACAGAGCTTGTGTACCAACGTGGACGAACACTTAACTACTTGCACGCACGTGTTCGTTCGCATTGACAGCGTACGCCGGCCACTCCAACCTCCTTATGCTGATCTTTGCCGAGTAGTTCGCAGAGGCGGCAGTAAGTTTGCCATTGACTACCATGGCAAGACTGAGACGATCATCGTCGATCGACTCAAGCCGGCATTTCCCGACAAGTCTGACTCTTTGGTGCAACAAGCACCTTCAATCCTGCGCCATTCAGCTCGCACGGTAACCTCAGACTAGTCAGTTCGTTCCAGCGTAACCGACAACCTAAACCGACAACAATCCTACGAGCCCTACTATCAGCCGACGCGGTAGGAAGCTCAAAGCTCCAATTCGTTTTTCGGACTTTGTTAGCACTTAATACTTTAAGTGGAACGTACCAATGAAAAGTTTGCTCTTACCAATAGTTTTTCAAACTCCACAATAAAGACCAAAACCGTTTGAGAGCACCAAAAAGGCAAAACATTTTGAAAACCCAAAAACAGTCATGCGCGTTCGCTTCCCACTCTTTTGTGTATTGCTATGCATTTAGGCTGCTTTTTCATTTTGCTTTCCATAAGCACCGTCGGTAGGCTTCACCTCGGTTTCACTTTACGCTGAATCCCCGCACTTCAACTGAAAGTGGACCGAAATTCCTGCTCACTTACCCACATAAACTTTACTAACTGTCTCACACAAACAGTATTTTTACCGTTTTGACACCTTATGAAGGACATGGGTAGGAGCCCGCTAGGGTCCGATGTCATAGTTCTCCCCCAGCAGCTGTATCAGGTTTCACAACCTGATCCTGCAGAAGGCTGGCCAGCGACGGACAGGATGCACGTTGATCAAAGGCCGGCTTAAACAGTCCCTTCTGGGGAGGTCTATGTTGGTGGTTTCCGGGTTCCCCTGTGTAAACTTCTAACTAAAATTATTTCATCCTACATCTAGGCAACCGGTGGGGTTGGTGGAACTGACGGCCGAGTTCGAATGCTTGACTTGCTCATCACTAGTTGTGCTTGGCGATTGTTTTGCTCGCCGCGCGCGATTGAGCTGTGTGCTTGCATCCTCCGTTCCCCTAGCTCAATCGTCAACGGTGTCGTTTTTTATAACTAGGTAACACGGAATCTTATACTGCACTAATTAAAAGTTTACCTGCAACTCGATTTGTCTGTTTTAATCGCTAACGGTGCTCCCGGTACAGGCTACTCGCTAAAAGCGTTAGACCAACCCGCTTTAGAAGAATGGAAAACTGATGTCCCTGTGTTGGAAAGGATTATCCGGCTATTCACTGGGCAGTGAATGTAGTTGGTGGCGAGTCACGACTGCCAAGTTGCAGTGTTGCTAAACAGATATTTGTGGCTTTTGCTTTAAGCACGCTTGCTAGGGGACAACCAACCAAGTCCTGAAACACTGCCGCCGAACTATTCCCCGAAACTGGTTAAACCCGAAACATCCAGTGGGCACAAAGAGGATGTTGTTCGGCTAGCCATCCAGGACCTGCTTTTGTTCGCTACTAAGGCCGGAATAAGGGGAATGTAACAGCTACCTTGCTGGTCAGCCTATGGGAGAATAGCTTTCGTAGCTAAACTTTTCGGAGCCAGCAAATTTGATACACATTAGTGAGCAAAATAAATAATGGCAGGATAGAAAATATGTAGACGGACCTGAAAAGATAAATGTGTAGTCGTCTGGAGATTACCCAGGCCTGTCTGTGTAAAATTCAAAATTATTTCATTGTGCACCTATACAATTGGTGTTCTTTTGAGCTTACTGCACAATTTGAATGCTTTCCGTGACCACCGCCATTTTTGTCTGACACTCATTTTGGTTGCAACGCGCGACTGATCTGTGTGCTGTGCATCCTCCGTCCAAATATCTAGATCGTCAAGGTGTCGTTTAGGCAACAGGAAAGCTTTTACTGTACCAATAAAAGTTTTCCCGCAACCCGATCTGTCTTCTCAATCGCTCTCCAGGCTCCCGCTGAAGACTACTATTAATTGGTGAACCCGTCGGCGGGAGAATTTTAAAGCCGGATATACCAAATTTTACTCCAGTGAGCTCGTTCCATTTAAATCCTCATGTTTTCCAGTTTACTTTTGCATGATGTAGCATATTTTTGCGTCTACTTTTAAACTCTGGAATATGTAGACGGTAAGTGGGAGGCTCTCCTAAGTGCTGTATCTCTCTTTGTGCCACCTTTTGGGGACTTGGATCCTGTTTTGTGGTTCGCTCATCTTGCAGCAGTTTTGCAACTGCAGAATTACTTCCAACCACGCGAAGTGCAGCATGCTCAATTCTCAGCACTCCACGAAGATAACCATGCAGGTCAGATACGTTATCATTTCACAGACCGAAAATCGCTCGTTGGCCCTCATGGAGGCTACTAGTAAGCGCGTCATGTTCTCTTAAACTTCCGCCTACAGCGGATTTCAGGGTTCTGCAGTCGGGCAAAATATTGTTCCCAATTCTGCTGCCAGAGATGCAGCAACTCCTTGGTTCATCAACCATGGACGAGAGTTTACTTCGCGAATTGTGCCTACAGAAGCTACCAGAAGGCACGCAAGCGGTTCTACCAATCCTGAGCCCCGTTTTGCTCACCCAACTAGCTGATTTAACAGACCGGGTCATCAACCATTCAGTGCCACTAGCTGACGCCAGCAAGATAACGTTTTTGCGTCCCAGCGCATTTCTATCACTGGCTTAACGTCAACTATAAAAGCCGTAGAAGCACTGGATACGACACTCAGTTGCCAAATCCAGCAGCTCACTATGAATTGTAGTCGCGATAGCCGACAGAATGCCCTCATAACGCTCCAACTCAAGCAGAAGACAAGCTCACTATTGGGATCAGCAACGCATTAGTACCGCGGCAGGCAAGTGTATAAAGCCTTTCACCTCGCCGAGAAGGTGGGGACCGTCTCGGCCGGCACGTAAAGTTGGCGGACGCGACCTGCCAAAACCGAAGTCTCCCCATCCGCCTTAGGGCGTTAAGTTTCGGTACCGAGTTCCTAGTCGACGCTGGAGCCGCAGTTGACATTTATACCCAGTAGCTCAGACGTGGTAGTCACACGCCGGCTGACCAAGCTGCGTGCCACCAATGGCACACCAACCACCACCTTCAGCGAAAGGTTGCTAAAGCTCAATCTAGGCTGCTGGAGAACCTATCGCTAGCCTTTCGTAGTAGCAGCCGTGCATTTCGCCACCATAGGCCTAAACTTTCTTCGATGCTTCGACCACACCGTCGAAGCTAAACTGAAGAAACTTATCGGCTCTAGGACACCGCTCAGTGTTAGAGAGACTAGCGCCAACGTGACTGCTGGCAAACCCATTCGTGCCCTACCTCATGCTTCACAACCTTTTATAGACGTTTTCAGCAAGCATCCTGAACACGTTCGCGTTCCGAATGACTTGCCTCCTTTGACCTCAAATACAATGCATCACATTTGCACGAAGGATCCACCTGTTTAGGCTCGCTATCTTAGCCTAGCCTTGGATCAACTCAACTCGTTTAAAGCAAAATACCAACAAGTGCTCGAACTGGGAATAATCCGCTCGTCCAGACGTTTATGGGCATCACCATTACACATGGTGCAGAAGAAATCCGGTGATTTAACCATGTTACCGTGCCGGACAAATACGCCATTCCTTACATGCACGACTTAACCTCAGCGCTTGCTGCTGAGTCCGCTTTGAACAATGTCGACCTAGTTCGCGCTTCCTATCAGATACCTGTGGTGCCAGATGATATTGCTTAAACTGCAGCTATCACGCCACTCGGCCTACTCGCGCACCTCAGAATGTCGTTCAACCTCAGTAATGCCGCTCAATGTTTCCAGCGTTTCATTCATGAGGTGGCACGAGGACCTGAATGTGTTAAGCCTTATTAAGATGACCGTCTCATCCCCAGTTCTTATGACGACGAACAAATTCATCAAATCTAAGTTCTCTTTTAAGGATTGTCGCAACGTGGGTGTACTGTAAACACCAACAATGCGAGCTCAGCCAACGCCGCATCGAATTTCTTGGCCACCGAATTTTCGCCTATGGTATTTAGCTCTGCTACACAAAATCCAGGCCATGAAGGACTATCCCGCTCCTACTGCCTTTAAACACTTACGCCGATTTCCTTGGCCTGGTTATATATTATCGACGAATTATTCTCAAATGAGCGAGCAAAATGCAACCAATGGCCGGCTTGCTTCGCGGTAACTGACGCACTTTTATTTACCAGAGAAATAAAGACTGTCTTTCAAGAAGCTCAAAGGCGCTATCGCCAACGTGGCCCTTCTCGCCCACCCAGGCACATCTGTACCACTCTCCTGCACACGTGACGCACCCGCCACCGCCGTCCGTGCAGTTATTCAACGACTCATCGACCTTCCATAGCTATCTATAGGCTGTTACCCGAAACGTTTACAACCCGCCGAATCGCGTTACAGCGCCTTCCGTAGGGAACTATTTGCTATCTACCTGGGGATTCGATATTTTCGTCACTATCACGAAGGTAGTCTTTTTACAGTCTTCACTGATCAAAAGGCAACCAACGGCGCGACAGAGAAGCACTCTCCGCGAGAAAATAGACACAGACTACGGTTCTCTGTATACGACAGATGTACGACATGGCTCAGATGCCCTCCATCCCGTCGAGGATGCCCAATCACGCATTCCTCATAACAGCTTGTTGCCTAGCACCAACCTCGACCTAGCCGCCATTGCTGCTGTCCAACAAGCTGCTCCCGACATAGGCAAGCTACGACGCAAATCCTACTACTACTACTACTAATACTACCATTACTACTACTACTACTATTACTACTGCTGCTACTGCTACGCGAATTTCCACTAGCCTCATCTGAGGGTAGTATTCTCTGTGACGTCGCACAAGTTTCTCCCTGCGCTGGAGTTCGTACGACAATACGCCGGCTAGTTTTCAAGGCTTTACGCAACTTGTCTCATCCCGTCATATGTGTTTCGCGGAAGCTCGTAATCAAACGTTCCATATGGCCCAAAGTCATTTGCGACTTCCGCATTTGGGCACGCTCATGCTTAGAGTGTCAACGTGCCAGGATATACAGATAAACCAGGAGCCCAATTGGCGTCTTCCTCGCTCCTGACTGTCGTTTTGCACACGTCCATGTCAACGTGGTCTGGCCTTTTCCTCCTTGCAAACGCTGGGTGTACCTCCTTACCTGTGTCGTCCGATTCACCTGTTGGCCAGAAGCGATTCCGATAGTTTGCTGCTCATCTGAGACCGTGGCGCAAGCCTTCCCGGAAGGCTGGGTAGGTCAATTTGGTTGCCTAAGCGCAGTCATTCTCGACAGCGGATCCCACTTCGACGGGGCCTTCAGCAAACTTCTCAACATTATTGGTTGTCAACACAATCAACTTACTGCATACCACCCTGCAGCTAATGGGATAGTGGAAAGTTATACCGACAACTCAGAGCATCACTCTGTGCCCATTCTAGCCCATCCCGGCGCGAAGCACTTCGGCTAATTCCTTTAAAAGTAGGCAGCACGATTAAAACGGATTTGCATGTCACGCGTTCCTCGCTGGTTTTTGGATGCACACAGCCCTTACCTGATGAACTTGTGTCATTATTTTCCCCCACAAATTTAACCATTGAGACAACGAAGCTCGCCTACCTCCTCATATGAGACACTTTCAGCCTGTGCAATGCAGAGCGCAGAGCTTATGTACCAACGTGGACGAACACTTAACTACTTGCACGCACGTGTTCGTTCGCATTGACAGCGTACGCCGGCCACTCCAACCTGCTTATTGGTTCACGCAGACGCTACTATACCTTTCCCTTTTGTCACTGTGTTTAAACCGGTACGAAGGGCCTCCATCTACTCAGCCAGCATCTTTCTACAAATCTGACTCTTCGATGCAACAAGCGCTATTACAGCCATTGTGCAACCCTAGACCATACACTCTGCTCTGGCGTACCGACGTCATCAACCGACGTTATCCCGTCACCCACCCTGACATGCGAAGTGATAGCAAAGTGAACCACTAGTACGCTTTTCTGAGTTCGTTACCATTTGCTACTACCCGTGGAGCATTCCTTGTATATTTTACGTTTACCCAAATGTTTTATATAACCTAATATACAGACTAACATCATTATTATAAACGTTAGCTGTAGGTGGAAAACAAAGAAGCTGTTGCGCTCCAATACAAAAGACAAGGAGAAAACAACCGACGCACGTCGTGTGCTACATTAGTAACGGATGAACATCGTTCCGGAGAGCTAATAGCCGGCTATCGTGACGCAAAATTAGTTATACTACGCCTAATGAATGAGGTTGCGATTGGCTGAGGATGGACAATGGAACTCACAAGACGCCTTGCCATATCAGTGTTTGTCCAACCAAATCTGTTCATCGTCCTTAGGACCCCCATCCAGGCAGTCGGGATGCATCAGCCAACGCCAACTTCGAAGTCAGGGTTTTTACATCTATGGATCAAATCATCGCTTGGCCTCCCTCTTGCTCTTCCAACCACACCCCAGGCGCGCAAACAATGCACGTTGCGGGAGTCGGTGTGCTGGCAGGCGCAACACGTGGCCAAACCACCGAAGCCTGGTGCGTAATATAATAGTGCTGAGCGGTTCACTGCTCCTACTGCACCAAATATGCGACGCCGAACAGGCTCATTGCTCACGCGGTGCTCCTGCCAGACATGAGCTAAGCTGCGTGGGCAGCGGTGATCTAACTTGGCTATCCTCTTTATGTCTGTCGACCTGATGGGCTAGATTTCACAACCGTATAAGAGGGTTGAACCGACGACTGCATTAGTAACTCCACCCTTCGGGGCGAGGGTGATGTCGCGTCTGCGCCACGGGTGGCGGAGATTTACAAAAGCACCTCGAGCTTTTGCTATACCGTTCGTGATTTCAACTTCGATACGAAGGGCGTTAATATAGCTGCCAATGTACTTGAATTCTTGAACGACTTCTAGCTAATCACCACCGAAGGGCAGTGCAGAAGTGGATCATTGAATTTCGACTTGGCAGAGGACAGCCCAAAACGAGTGACAGTTAGTGCGAATCGGTCCAGTGCAACCTGGCTCGGTTGGGCGCTGGCACTTATGAGGGCAATGTCGTCCGCATGCTCCGAGTCAAGCAGTCACTCACCAGGAAGTACCTGCACATCTAGGTCGTGTCCAGTAAACAGTTTCCATGACTCCGTCAATAGCGCGAGTAAAGAGGAAAAGTGACAACGGACAACCTTTTCTCACAACGCTGGATTTCCTGAATGCCGGCGACAGTTTGCCATACACCCTCTCTCTGTCCGAACTATGCGCGCACAGTGTCTTGATCAGGCTCACATAGTTTTCGGGATCACCTTTTCTTAGGGAACAATCCCACAGGTCACATATATCCACCGAATCGAACACACCTTTGATGTCGTGTAACACGACAACGGTGGGTCGCCAATAAACATAGCGGTGCTCCAACAATTGGCTCAAAAGGAAGAGGCGGTCGATGCATCCTCGACTTCGACGAAATTCGGCTTGCTCTTCGCGGATCGGATCTACAGGAGCACCGGTCTTTCTGTGGAGAATGACAGGGTAAGAAATCTAGAAGCAATTGAGGTCAGACTGAGCCATCTATGGTTGCTTCATCCCGAAATGGGAGTCACCCTTCTAAATTGTGAGTTTGACACAGCGAGTCCAGTCTGTCGGAACAGTATCCTGCTCCCAAAGTTCCATCAGCATCTCGTGTAAACCATACACAAAAGCAAGTACACCGAATTTGTAGAGAGCTGTGGGAATTCTATCTGCACAATCAGCCTTAAATAATTTCAGCAGTCCAATCTCCCGTTTGAGTTCTGCGCGC
This sequence comes from Dicrocoelium dendriticum, assembly GCA_944474145.2. NCBI lineage: Eukaryota > Metazoa > Platyhelminthes > Trematoda > Plagiorchiida > Dicrocoeliidae > Dicrocoelium > Dicrocoelium dendriticum. The sequence goes on from OX104063.1 coordinate 224,705,936, forward strand.
GAGGGTGGGTCGCAGGAGTCGGCAATTGAAAAAGAGCACTCAATGCCCGAAAAAACAAAAAGTCAGATTGGTTAAACTGCCTTGCAAAGTGTTTGGCTCAACGCTTCAAGCATTTTTCCAAGCTCTGGATCAGCTGTCTACTCTCGTCGTGTATTTTCTCGTTATTACCAAGTCTCCTGCTGCCTAGTTCCCGCGTCAGAAGGAATAACGTACGACGGTTACAAACGGCAGCGGCTGTTTCCATTTCCGATGCACTATAAGACCACAGGCTTCGCGGTTTCGCTTCAGGCTAGCAGGTAGTTTTGTCCTGAGATTTTTGCGTGTCTCAGTGTATTCGCTTCTAGCCGGAATACCTCAGCGATAATCCATAAGTTCCAGAGACTTTGTAGAGGCTCCTAGCCTAGATTGGCACGTAGATTTGCCACATGGACATGTCTTCTGAAAGTAACCTTCGACGAATATGCGACCAGTGATTTTCGACGGTGTTCGGTGGATGCTTACTCAGTCCAGATGCTATCGTTGTGTGATACGCATTCAGAACACGCTGGTGTCAATGAGTTTAGAGCAACGTTGCTGACGTCCGCCGAAACGCACCCGCAGACCAACAGACACAATGGTCTGATCGGAGTCCACGCTGATGCTGCAAATCGAGAGACAGGTTTGGACGCAGTCGCTCTAGCGGTAACTAATTGTGATGTGATCGATTTGCGTCAGAGGCTGGCCAAATGCTGATGGGCGCCATGACACTGCGGGTGCTGTGTCGAACGTTAGTGCTACTGAGAAAAAGACGAGCACCTTCAAACAGGTGTAACAACCGCTCACCATTATCATTACAGGAGCCTACACTGTATTGGCCGCCCAGATAAGGCTGAGCAGAAGACAATCTTTTGCATAGGCGTTTAGCTCATCAGCAAGCAACACAGTGTCCGTGCTTCTTCTGTAACGAAGATCGTTAAATCGGTGAGAGAAATCATCTTTCACGGAAACAGGGGTGCAGTTTGTGGTGGGGACGTTAACCACAATGAAGGCAGAAGGCAATGGGTGGGTAAAGGTAGGGAAATTGGCGTGATGCAGGGGAGGGAAAATGGCATGCATAATAAAAACGAATACGCTTTTAGGTTTTCAAAAGCCTTCGGGGTTCGCTGGTCGATTTTGTAAATGTTGGTGAGTGTATTGCACGATTACCAACAAGACGAAACAGACGTGTCAATGGTAATAACAAAAGCTTACCAACGCTGGGAAACGCACTAGACCTTGGACCTGTCTACTGCGTTGGTCGGTCGCCTGAGGTTAAGGCACTTTAGTTAGACGGCCCAGGGGAACGGAGGGTTTCGGGGTATCCATTGCTCAGGAAGTCCCCGGAGGTGCAGGTGTTTGTGTGATAGCATCAGGATGGGTTGCACGCGGTTCGTCAAAGGAAGCCACTTTGAGGCGGTCGATTGACACCGATGTTCGTGGACCATTCTGCTCTGAAGGGAAAAGTTTCGAGGTTC
>OX104063.1:224707928-224854177 GCA_944474145.2 Dicrocoelium dendriticum
CCTTAACTTATACAGTGGACGTTACCGTCCGTTTGAGACGCGAATTCTCCATATTGGTGTACCAGAAACTGGAACATCCCAACCACACGAGTCATTCACCTTTTAAACCGTAGTCAAAACGCAATCCCTAAGTGGTCCATCAGTTTAAGATGATCACACGGTACAGTCCCCCCCCGACTGGAATGGCACGCAAGTTTCATCTCCCTGCGAGTGGGGTCACAACCATGGAACGCCCTTCCATCACATAAATTAACGCTCCCACCCTATCCCTTAATCCAAAAAACCGCCATGACGAACTCTGACACGATAGCACAATGTTGAAAAAACTGAGGCGAACCAATCGGAAGAATGGAATTAGTGAAAAGCAAACGAGTGGAGCAGGATCCCCTTAAAACACCTATTGGATTACTGTTAAATGTATCATCACCAAACCCTTGGTGAGTCCAGCATATTTCACACGTTACTTTCATCAAAACTATTTTTTTTAATTTTTGCGATGTCAATTCTCATCAACCTACAGTCGCAGTTGAGTCGCGCTTCTGAGGGACCACAGACCGCTTTCAATGTATTCAGAATCATCGATCACGAGACACAGTCTATACCAACTCACGACACACATACAGTACGCACCACGCACATTAATGCTGATATTCTATCACTCTTTTCTGCGGAGGTACTCTCAGCCCGTCTTAATCTCCTCACCGCATGCGCCCATTCTCTCTCTACGATCGCTTCATGTAGACAACCACGAGAGATCGTTACATTACCTCCCCCGGCTTCTCTAAGATAATTGATAGAGCAAGATCTAGCGCGTGTTCACGTCGCCTAGCGACCACATGGACACAGGACACACCCTCGTTTTCATCCATCGCTAGTGCTGGTCTCTTTCGTCTTGCGTTGCGCATCCAGTACAAGACGCAACACCAGACACCCGCGACATACAGTGTTTGCACACTACAGCCTGCTGACATGACTTCACGATTGACGGATACGGAGCGCGACAAAATATAGTCTCGGACCTTCCTAACGACGTGATCAACACACTTCCTTTACCGACTCGCGTTTCCCAGACGCATCATATCACAACGGACGACCTCTCGACCGCGCATTAGGCGATCCTAGGACCTCTCACATCCAACAAAGGCGAAGAACCAACGGGCTGTCGTGACCTAGCACCATTGCGCCTTTGCCAGCGAGGAAGATCACACCCTTCCCGGGCAAAACCCAAATTATCACAAAATCCTCCTTGCATCCCGACTCACAACCACTGCGACCGGGGGCACGACAAATGAAGAGCTGAGGTCTGTGTGTCGATGCAGTAGATAGTGGAATAGATTACAAGCCCCAATTGATACTGCGAGCGTGATTGGAGTACACAACTTGGATCGTCGTGGTACTCCGGATTCTCTGTAGAGACGTGTCATCTTCCTTGCGTCCATCCGCGGTGCCGATTCTCTGACGCCAATATCGAGCTTACTTAAAATCCGAGATCCGAAATGAGTCATATCTCTAGCCACGACGCAGTATATGCCGCTCCTCAAGGCCTACCACCACATCATTCCGAGCACATCCTGCGCTCAGAAGCGTGACTACGCTGGATTCTCTCACTGTGAGTAACTCGGCATAACATTATGAAATTAATGTAAGTAGCACACACAGAAATTTTCTTATTCTTTCTCCGAGTGCACATCATACTGATTTATTATACGCCCAACACAATCACCGCGTCTTCGCGATGTGAGTCACACAGCCGGACTCTCAGGCATGCGATGTACGCAGCGGGATCGTTCATAAACCACTGCTTGCGCAGTGTTAGAAGGTATTTACTATCTCATCTTAATACATTGCGAAAGGAAGACCTCGTTTCTCAACAGCTTACCTCGAGCACATCTTTTACTACACCTAGACAGACAAACGGAATCTACACCGCAATAACTTCTCCCCGCATCTCTGAGCGCTATTCAACGACTCCCGGGCGAGCTTCTGGACGATGGTCACATACACTATCGATTATTTCCCAGTGATCCGTGCCAGAGCTACTCACGCGCGACTGGCCTCTCTCGTCAACACCCGCAACCTCATGTTATAGGACACACACAGATCAGCTCACTACACGCAGTTTATACACATTCTTCTGAGCCGTACAAAGCGTACAAATGGCCACACTTGTTCACTTTATCAGTTTTATACACACGCGAGATAGAAACAACGTATATACCTGAACGCGCACACACCTCATTGTCTTCGTGAGAGAGTCCACTATATATTGTTCCGCACAGGCAATGCGTGGCTATCTCACAGACACATTGCCACAAGATATTAGAAGGGGTACGTGTTACAAATATCTACAAGTACATTGAAAGTAGAGACAGTGTTGTTGTGATTTATCGTGTCACATTCACGATCTAGCGCGAGAGCAAGCCACTACGTTTTCAAAACTAAGTCAGGCACATACATGGTGACTAACTTCGATAGCAAACACTTCACAAGTCACAGCATCCACTCACACTACTAAAATGGAGAGCCCCACATAGTCCGGCTCTCCCCGTGACCCAACGATTCTCCCTCAATTGGAGTCATGTTACCCCTCTGCGCAGCCACCCCTGAGAGTGTGCGCTCGAGTAGACTTAAGGCGAAACCTGCGATGGCACACACTAGACTTATCACTATCAATAATCTTTTTGCACATATTTTGTAACTCCCCCTACGCCGATTCTAGGAACTCTAGCCATACAAAGTGAATTATCCCTGTCACCGATTGTGAGAGCGACTAAGACCGCCAAAATTACAAACTTATTAGCAAACTTTTATAGTTTTACGGAGATAGATCAAAACGAGACACAGTATTGACGTTAGTTCTCTCACGTTTTTCTCTGCGTCTTCTATATATCTTAACTCTGTGCGCGTTACTAGTCTGTGCTCATTATTCTATACAGCAAACACAACTATAATCCAAGACATTACCTCTAGATAAGTCACGATCAGTTTCATCATTACCATCTAGCACACCCTATGAAAGCTTGCTCCGCATCTCCTACAGTGTACTGCAGTAATAATTCTTTTGAGCTGAGAACCACAGTCTCTATGACACACTACCCCTATCTGAGAGCATAGTACATAGCAACTAACAATCCCAACTATCCCGAGATGCTCCATTATCTACATACATTCTCTGCACACACACCAGAAGACACAGACCACAACACCAAGTGCCATCACATATCAATTACTCTCTACGATCATTGTCAGAGCAGGCAGCAAATTAATTCGGACTAATCTCGAACTACTATGCTGCGCTCAAGACTTATATGATGATACATCAACATAGACTAAACTACATCATAAAGATTATTTGATATGAAGATTTGCTTTCAACTAATTATCCACACATGAAATATAGTGTTTAACATCAATATGTGTCATAAATCTAATCGGGTTAGCAAGCTAAGATGCCATCCAGAATGCTAAGGACAGAGTGTTTGCAATTTAGTATTATCTAGCCTTCTCTTACCAGTATATATTGCGTGCGTATCTTTCACAACGACAACTATGCTTCTGAGACTATCAGGGAATACGTTCTTCTGCTCTCCTAGCAAACGATTATCCACTATGTGTGTGATTACTACATCATATGCTGCGTATTATATGACACAGACACACTGAGAATACAAAACAAGCAGTCCTTGTCCCTTCTTATTATAGCACAATTCACACAATGAAACACACTAAATTTCTACTCTGCCTATACCATGTAACTATTCTTCAATGACACACGGCGTATCAAATGTCATTACACTGCCTGATCCCATCTACATATCATTAACACCGGTCTGTATCCAAAGTTTCTGTTAACTATCAGAGCGCGAGACATCTAATTTCTCTGATGCTGTGTAAGACAGATCATTCTACTAGGGATCTACTGGAGGAACAGTGGATCTAGAGCAGTGTACTACATTAACACACGTTTAAAGTAAATTTTGTATATACAATCTTATGAAATTTATTGATTAGTATAAAGGAGAGTAATAGGGAATGGTGTATATTAACAACCTACTAACAGAGGCGTAGTCCATATGATTGTAAGTTTCACGTCATACACGAGTTATAAGCAGTGCAGATCTATCACGGATAGAGCTCTTCTATCTATCTCTATCTAGAGTACATAGTGATAACAAGAAATTAAGTTAGCTCTTGGACCGAAAGGATCTAGTTTAGGAAGTAATCATCTTTGCTCAAATTTTTAGTGTAAGATAAAATTCTATGACATACCGCAGATATGTCATTCATGTAGTCACAATTCAAGGTCAAGATAACAGAATTTGCTGTTACACTTTTAACTACGTATGCGCGCAGAAGTGATTTCTAGAGAGAGACAGAGCGTACAATTTCTGTTATAGTACATGCACACGTACATTACATCAAGTCATTTAGACTGACTGAGCAAAAAATGTATTCACTCATGAGGCTATACAGATCAGCTTATGTGTTCTTTCTATCACAATTGGCTTTCTTAATAATTATTTTGGTAGTTTTTAGTGTTGTATGTGAGTCTTTAGCGCTATGATGAGTAGTTACGATTTGCTATAGGTTTTTACACACTCATTAGTTGAGACTATAACACTTAGTGAGTAATGACACACGTGTATAGGACTTGACACTTCACATTATATCACTATTGTATTTACGTGTTGCGCGCGATGTGTCATGTGCACTAATGTGAATACACATACTTATAGAGTGTCATAAACAAGAATCTAGACAGCAAGTGAAACGGATGATGATATACATACACACTAGACACACAACATTTTATACTATACACTTACGTGCATCTTATGTTAACACAGCGCGAGATGTATAGTATGTGAGTGTTACAGCTCACATAATTACAGGCTTATAAAGTACGTTATATGTCTGGTGTGACTGTGTTCTATCAATTCAACGGGCTATCTACATTGTGGGGATACATGTAGCTTTCAATAACGTGTATTTTCTATATCTGTCTCAGGCAATACACAGTCTATCTGTTAATCATGTGAATATTAGGGTTGTGTCTACTGATACACTCGTCATATCTGTCTGACGTAATGTGTGGATGCAATTTTATATTTTAGTGAGGTTTTATAAGGTGATTATGATTAATTATTAAATTGTTTTCGCGGATTGTTTGCGTCACAGCTCAGCTGGTCTGTTGACCTATCACTTACCTTCACTGGCGTGTTGATACACTCGGCGACCCTGTAGGCATACACTGTTGACCAAGCGTCTGATTGGAATGGCTACATCTGGCCACTGAGACTCTCCTAGCGCCACCATCTGTCGGTCGTCGTAAATTCGGCATCTCTGTTCAGAAGTAGCTAGTGGCCATTGGCCCCATGCATATGCGATGATCCAGTGCTTGTTGGGAGCCACTCCGTATCTCAAAAACCTTTATTCCTTTAGAATATCTGCATCCAATCCTTCCGCTGCCCTGCCACCAATTGATCTTTAGGACTCTCTCGCGGCAACCTATTTATTTTCGCTTATTATGCCATCCCTCTCGGATTACGCTAACTACGTGCTGTTCATGCACCTGAGAATCACTACCAATATTCTAACTCCTTTGTTCTATCTCCACGCAATTATTGGCTCATACTAAACGGATACTTCGTACTTTACCTACTGGTACAACGCTCTTGTCTCTATGCAGGCGTTAGCAACCACCCGTAGGGCAAAGGATTCTATGGGATATTCAAATGACATTTTCAGCGTAATTATTGTTGCACAGCGTACATGCTTTTGTCCCAAACCCAAATGTTGTAACACAAGACGTTAACAGTGTTCAACTCCATGCCTGTTCTTGCGGTCTTCTCTCGCTTGTCCTTCACTTTCCCTTTTCTCTGAGGTCCGGGACTTCTTGGAGATCTGTGATTGGACTGAGGAATAGTTTTGACCCAAGACGGACGTAACAACACACAAGAACTTACATGGAGCATGGTAGAACTCCGCAAGGACCGAACTACAATCACCATGACCCTTGTCCAGTATGGAGAACTGGACATATCCCCATACTCCCAAACATTATACATCTGAAAACTCTGGACAGCGGAAAACTTAAACTTTTGCTCACCTGGACATACAACAAGGAGAATAATCGCGATGTCCCTCTCCTCCACCGACCTCAAAAATCATGGCGACCCCGATCAAATTACCTGTCCAGCAAACAGAGGAAATTAGAAGCCATTACTCTGCGAAAAACCGAAGGTAAAACCAGTCGTCAAGCGGCTTTGCCAGTGCAACATTATTGTTCAAAATGCTTTACGGTGGTGTTGAAGGACGTGGTGTGCTTTCGCCTGGCTAGCGTTCTCCCTATAAAAAGCCACAAATGTCTGTTTAACAACACTGCGACGTGGCGGATGTGACTCGCCACTGAATAAAGTCTCAGCCCACAACTACATACTGGCAAGTCGACTAGACTCACATATCAACTCTCCCCGACACCGTTTCAACTACACACGATTGAACCCGATGTATCGTCGTGATACATATCTGTTTTTAAACCTTGATTATGCCTGAGTTGGTGTGTCTCTATGAAACTGAGAATAAACTATTTATTTATTAGTTTATTTATTTATTGTACTGTTCCAATCATAGACATATGAACGACTTTCTACTCTCACTGGCACAGTTTCCATAAAATGTTTGTACAGCTGTACAAATCTGCTCACGCCTCCATGGGCTTGTCGCGCATAGTCGAGAACAAAATATTTATTTATTTATTTGTTTAGTATTCAAAGCTCGTTCAGCCATTTAATACAGCTTCGCCCTTGGCAACCTAAGTCACGCACCACAAGCGGACTAATGACCCACCCGTCTCATGCGGTCCACTCCGACTATCGCCTAAAAATTTAGGTAGCTAGGGGAGAGTTGTAGCGCAACCCCGATCTTATAAAAGTCCGTCCTTCCGATAGCCTTTGATCATTTACCCTGAAGATGGTCCCCAAGAAAACTAGTTACTGGCGCCCTTGCGGTGATTACCGCGCATTCAACCGTTTAACCATCCCAGCTAGGTATCGCAACCCACACATGCAGGACCTTACCGCATGCCTCACAGGTAAGGCGCTCTCCAGCAAGATCGATCTAGTTCGCGCCTAACACCAGATACCTGTAGAAGAAAATGGAATTCTTTAACCAGCCGTTATCACACATTTCGGTTCGTTTGAACTATGCAGCGTCGCGCAGACCTATTGACGCTTTATGCACGATGTCACTCGTGGTCTAGACTTCGCTTATTCTTAGCTGGACGATACTCTAGTAGCCCGTTCATGAGGAGAGGAGCAGCTCGACTACTTTCGAGCTAGCTTCCAGCGATTGACCCAACACATTGTCACAGTCAAACCGACTAAGTGCAAATTTGGCAAATCAACGGTAGAATTCCTAGGCCACCTTGTTTCCTCACCTGGTATCGAGGCCTTCCATGATAAGCTCCAGACAATTAAGAACAACCCAGATCCGACTTCGTTCAAGCACCTCCGTGGATTTTTTGATTTGCTCAACTACTATCGGCGCTACATTCCGCGCTGCGCTCAGCTCAGGCAGCCTCGGACGGACCTACTCAGAGGCAATGTACGTAAATTCGCTTTCCCGGATACAACCCAGACAGGCTTCGCCGAGCGCAAGGGTGTTATCTCAAACATAGCTCTCCTCGCTTAGTCTGATTCCACTGCATGCCTTTCTATTACGACTTATGCCTCACTCGTCGTGGTAGTAGCCGTCCTCCAACCACAAGTTGGTGGGCAATGGCAACCCCTTTGGTTCTTCTCCAAACACTTGCAGCTTGTGGAATCCCGCTACAGCACGTCTGGCAGAGAACTGCCTGCCATATACTCAGCTATTCGTCACTTCCGGTAAACAGTAGAAGATCGAGCTTTCAAGGTCCACACTGACCCCAAGCCCGTCAACATCGCCTTCAACTGTGCCTTTGACAAATACGCGTCCCGGGAAACAAAACACCACGACTTTGTCACACAGTTCACTGCTGCCATACGTCATGTCTCAGGTGTCGGCAAGCCCGTCGCCAATGCACTCTCACGCATGAATCTCATTCTCCATTCGTTGCCTACCGTAGACAATACCGCTAGGACATCGGCTCAGGCTCAAAAGGAAGACATTCAACGCTCTCTGCGGTAAACTTCGCTGCATGTGCAACTAGTTTCTCTTCAAACAATGGAAGGAACCATTCTCTGTGACACTTCACAGGTTGTCCTAGGCCCTTCGTGCCCGTCTCCTACAGACGCACAGTCTTCGACGCACGGCCCTCACTGTCACGTCCCAGTATCCGTGCACATTGGAAACTGGCCAACAAATGTTTTGCTTGGCAAAGCGTAGTCAAAGATGTTCGTACTTGGCCTCGGGCCCGCCTGTAATTCTAGCGCTCCCAAACACATCGTCACACCCGCAGTCCTCTTGATTCATTTCCTGCCCCGGACTCTCGGTTCGCACATGTACACTTAGACCTAGTAGGCGCCTTGCCTCCTTCATGCGGATTCGTATACATTCTTACATGTGTCGGCCGCTTCACCAGCTGGCCAGCAGCCATTCCCGTAACAGACTGCACAGCTGAGACCGTTATCCGGGCCTCCTAAGGTTGATGGGGCTTTCACTACGGATGCCCATGCACCATTATAACTGACCGAGGAACGCCCTTCAAATCTTCACAATTCCATACGTTCTACAACTTTTTAGGCCGCCGCCGTATTCATTGTACAAATATCACCCAGCCTCCAACGGTCAAGCTGTACGCTTCCATAGACTGCTAAAGGCCTCCCTCTGCGCCTCCTCTGACCCTCGCTGGAGCGAAAACGTTTCACTCGTACTCGTAGGCATTCGCAGCGGCATCAAAGCTGACTTGCAATGTGCACCAGCTGAGCTGCCTTACGGCGTAACGCTGGAGTTGCCAAGAGAATTCATTTGGCCCCTGCATCGTCAAGTAAACCTCCGCCTCAATTTTCGTCCTCCCTAGCTCAACGCACGCGTTCACTACGCGTGACTTTGCTCGTGAGCAGATTAGAGATGTGCAAATGCACAGCAGGCTCCCTACCCGCACTCCTGTCTTGATCTGTACCGACGCGGTGCGGCGCCCTCTGCAACCTACCTATACTGGCACATTCAGAGTCCTGTAATGAACTTCGAAACTTTTCCCTTCAGAGCAGAATGGTCCACGAACATCGGTGTCAATCGACCGCCTCAAAGTGGCTTCCTTTGACGAACCGCGTGCCACAAATCCTGACGCTATCACGCAAACACCTGCACCTCCGGGGACTTCCTGAGCAATGGATACCCCGAAATCCTCCGTTCCCCTGGGTCGTCTACCTAAAGCTCCTCAACCTCCAGCAACCGACCGAGGCGGTAGACAGGTCAAACTTCTGGTCCGTTTCACAGATACTGTAAAGTTTAGCTCTTTCCATTAACACACCTTTCTCGTCTTTATTGGCACTCGTGTGTCTCTAACAAAAGTTTGGCCAAATCGACCAAAATATCCTAGAACAATTTGAAAACCTAAAAAGCATATTTGCTTTTAGCATGCATGCCATGTTCCCTCTCCTGCATCAAGCCACTTCCCGACCCTTGCCCACTCTCTCAGTTCTACCTTCCAGAAACTCAACCACCGGAACTACCAAGGCACATTTCGAGTGCATTTCCATCCGGCTCAACATAACACCTGAGTGACTCCCTAGCTGGCCCATGGCCTTTCTCCTGACCCAAGGAACAGTCAATCGCCCTCGACCGCGGGCTTCCACGAACAGATTGGTCTCCGACCTCCTGGCTAGTCCTCGCCGACAAGGATGTCAGGGTTTTTGTGGGACGAAGGCGCCTGGATTTCTTCGTTGCACAAGGACCGTGGACTGGAGTGCGATGATGGGGTGACACCTCGCAAGCGCACCGTCGGATCTGCAGCGCAGGGATGTCCTATCGGCCTTTTTCAAGACTAGGCAGTTTTGTGCAGCCAGCCCAGACGGACGACCGATGACGCACTCTGGTCCACTGGATCCACATATACATAATTGATAACAAAAGCCTGGACCCCGCGCACTATGTTACACACCCCATCTTGGAAGCTCGTGTTCAAGCTCATGCGATTATTCGCACCCATCCTCATCTTCTGTTATCCCCCACTAAAAGCTCCATCAAAGGCTCCATCCTTTAGCCTTCTAGCGGGAGGCCCTTGTAGTTTACTGGGAAACGCTCTTTCCGTATTTTGCAGCATTGGCTTTTACGGTTGTTTTAACCTTCAGAATGTTCACTTGTTTTACTGGTGGCACTTCCGTTAACACAAATCGTTTTGTTGAGTGTCTTGCTGCACCGTTTCTTGCTCTGGTTGATCCGCTTCCTATTTTTGTAGCCTGCACAATACACGTTGGGTTTAGTCGCCTCCAACTTTTTACTGTCTCGTGTTTGGTGTCTCTCACATGTCATTGATCATGGAATAGTATCCCAGGCGCCACCTAACATGTATTAGCTTATCTAGGCGAAAACTTTTGTCAATTGCTTAAAAACCTGCGTATTCTGGCTTTCTCGCAAAGTTAAGGGTAATTTGTGCCAAAAATTTGCGTAAACAAATTAAAAGAGACCTTAGCGTGACATCCAATGCATTATTCCTTATTTAAGATTGTATAAGCTAAGCGATAAGCATATTGATTAAGTAAATGAGCTTTTTATCTTGCATGATGCGCACCGGATGCGAACGAGCTAAGGACGTCGTCTTAAAAAGTTGGTTACAAGCTATAGTTGCACTGACTGATGGGTGGGCGAAATTAGTTAAATATTTCACTTTGACATTATCAGTATTGTTGAAATCTTGGGGAGTGTCAATACTTAATGTGGTAAAAGTTCAGGCTGCTACTTTAAAAGCTCGGCAAATTACTTGCCAGGGCCTAGGTTAAGCTTAATTGGCTGTACGCTGTAATTTGCGGCTGGAACGATATCGATGATACGTAGTCCGGCTGTCGAAGGTAAGATCAACTAATTTGCACTGCACGGTGCGACACTGACTTCCACTCCAGAGTACACTAACAACTCGGTAAGGTTGTAAGATTCCTAACACCAACAAACCGACTTTGATTCTCACTGTCGTTTTCCTGACCACTGTTTATTAACCGTGGGGTTTCCTCCCTCAGTGAATGCGGAATATCGAACGTACCTACTAGCTGCGCAACCAAAACGCTTGTTTACCGGGTGCACCTTTGTTCGTTGATTCTGTAGGCGCCTTTTAAAGATGCTTTGCACTATTGCGACAACGACGGTTTAGAGTGAGCTGCTAGAATTGGCAACTGCGTCCAAACTTGTATTTTTGGCGCATGCATTGCTAATTGTAAGCCAATGGGCAAATGGCCCTTAGACACGACGTCTATAGCATTGCCGTCATCGGCTTGTGGCTAGCACAACAAGATTACTCAAGCCGCTAGCTTGTCTATTTCTGTAATCAATACGTTACTCGTGGCTGCAAGAACCGTTTGCTTGCATGATTATAGCCACGGCAGTCCGTTTCGTACGTGGTGCATGAGCCGAGGGCTTGCTGCAACTACCGTTACAGGTTTGAGAGATGTTTATCTATTAGTCGCAGAGAACTACCTATCTGCTGTAGAAGGAAAATATCGGAAGCCATAAGATGCATAAGTTTGTTCTACTTGAGTCTCGCAAAAAGCTTTGCTAACTGTGAAATAATGAGGTCTTGAATCTTCATAGGCAATTCTTTGCGTAGCTATGACGTAAGTTTGCTATACCTAGCTTAAGTGATTCAATTGCATGATCATGCAGTCCAACTCTAGAAGAACGAGCATTGAAGAGAAGCCGTATTTCAAACCGTTAGCCTGAGTGAGATGCAGCGGTAAAGGCTGGAGATAATGCTCACTTTACAAAATCGATGACTAAGCTGGGTATATACGATAAATATCAATGAATAGGAAAATAGTAAAAATTAGATGGAACATGCTCACTGGAAACGAATTCAAAATAGCCGTGTAGGGGTTTTTCAAATTCGAGGTCTCCAATTTAACGAATAAATAAGTGGCCGTTTCAACAGGCTGATGGATGCAGTGAAAATTTATTTTGTACGGTAGACAGTACTATGTTGTGCTAGCTATAAAAACGTCGCAGATGTTGGTAGCTAGGATAAAGTAAATGTGCGGCACACGTTGTGTTCGCACTATGGACACCAACCAGTTTAGCAGAAGGCGCTGCTTAATTCAACTGCATCATGCACAAGATTTCACACTGACGGTCTAAGTGTATAATGATATTATTTTTGTTCCGAATTTTGCATAGTAGGCTCAGGCGAATCCGGGAGGTCTCTAGAATTCCAAGCACCGCATTGTCAATCACATTATTCGTTTAATTATCCAGCACTGGTTTGCCAACAGCGAAACGAATAGCTCTAGGTTTTGAAGCGATAGTTATGGCCGTCACTGGGGATCTTAGCTAATGCTCTTGTCCGTACAGTGGCATGAAGTATGGTCTTATTAAGAAGAGTTTAGCTGGGCCACCGCTAGCTGAACAAAGTGCTTGCGCTGCCAGCTGTGTGACTCGCATATTTTACGGTTTCAGCGAGCGGCTCGGCGGCAGAATTCCAACACGTAATGTTTCCGTTTAGCAAGAGTTCTCCGTATCAATAGCCGCGAATCACTGTTTAACAACACTGTGATGTGGCAGATGTGCCTCACCACTAACTAAAGTCACTACCACCTGCCATTCCGAAGAATGTTACCGACTTCCCGAACGTCATCTACTTCGAACTGTGATTTATCTCTTCCTTTGTTGAAGAATCCACCGAAAAATCACAAATTTTGAGTCAAAATAATAACTTCATTTAACATGATTACCTACGCATGATTTGCGGCATCTGGTTCCGGCGTTGCCAGTCACTGTGCCTCCACGGGGCAGCAAAGGGCGCCTGCGCCTAGAGAGGGACCATGGTGACTTGAGCTGCACCACCCACAACTCCAACCACACATCCCATATCCAGTGTTAACCCGAACGAATTAGACCGGGAGGAATGCGGATGGGAGTCACATATCATCAAAGGAGCCGGCCGACACTCCTTCACTGGTAAACACAAGCTAGCTGAAGTTGGGGAATCGAGCGCACACAAAGCGGTGGCTAAAACGTAGTCCGCTCCACACTGGATGGCACAAATCCACGAGCCTAGCGCGGCCAGGAGGACCGTGAACCCCAACCCTCCGGCAACGACCAACTGTCTCTTAGAGCCAGAATGGACGAGGTAATGGGTAATAGACAGGTACGCATCTTGTCAACATGCACATCAAGTGCAGCCACACCGGGTATGTCAACCAACATTCATTTACTTGAAATTGTAATAGCAAATAAAATAAGTCGAAAATATATAGATTGGCCGACATAACTCTTCGCTAAATTAGCGTATGAAATATATGGGTTATCAGCATATTCTTGACAAATACAAGATGGTATAACAAACGATCAAAAAACATAGTCAAAAAGCAAGAAAAACGTTAGCGGTTACCAATCTTTTGTTTGAGCGACTTGTGTAACTTAATAGAAGATTACTCATGTAGACATTAAAATGAGGCAACAACACAAGCAGTAATACACTATATCAAACCAACCACCTGAAATAACGAACCTCAGGACGCAAGCACGCGGTTGGTAAATCGAATGGAAGCGCATGCAGCCTACGTATCAACGCTGCGCCGGTTCTGCTTATGTTCTCAGCAACACTCATTGTTTTGATAATGGTTCCGGTTGGCCTAGCTCGTGGCTCACTAGACTTGTCTGACTCAGGCATTCGCGACCGCATGTGCCACAACATCATGCGCTTGACTTCGATGGAGTGTACTCCCTGATTCGGACTGTCAACGGAGTGTGGGAAAAGCGTTTGCAGGGTAACCCACACGCCTTTGCTTCAAATCTCACAGACGAATTTCCTTTGTTTCCTTTTATCCTGGCCCCATCTGCTGCCGTGATTGCATTAGGTGAACTCAGCTAACTCGTTCAACTTCGTCGGAGCAAACGGAAACGAGTGCTATAGGTTTATTTCTATGGACAGGTTACCTGAAAAACACGAGTCCTTTCCATCGGACGGGGTCCGTGCCATCATGCTCCTCTGTACGTTGCATTTACGTTTGGTCCTGTGAATGATCAGGTTAACAGTAAGATATGTAGGACTAATCTATACTAGTCCGAGAGTGTTCTCGCTCTGGTAGGGATGCCAGAAAACCAGAAAGACGGACACAACGGATTGTATTCGCGGAAGGCTACAATGGAACGAATAACGAAGGAAGTGACGAGAGCGTACGTCAGTGCCGGAACTCACCGTGGATAGAAGTGGTGAGCCGGAGGCAGTTCATACTGGCTGTAGGGTAGGCATTAAAACAAAAAGCAATATTGTATGACTGAGTAATAAAAGTGTACATAAAACAAGAAATATCTTTTGGGTTGCTACAGAGCTCCCCTCTAGAAGGCTGAACATAGAAAGCCTTCGATTTCGTAAAGGACTGTTGAATCATGGTTCGTAAGCAAAATCGTGCCAAGTAAAAATGAGGGAGCGTTCGTGTAAATGGGGGTTCGCCGGAAGTCTGAGTCCGCTGTGCTGTTTGTGAGATGTTATTTATTGATTGCAGGGCAGGATGCATTTCGGCGAGCCGTTGGAGCGGGCTTGTCAGACTACAATAAAAACTGGCTAGTCCAGATAAAGGCCGACAGAATCTCAACCTCCGCTGCTGCCAAGCGGCGCGCTTGGGAGTGGTCTCTCCTCTCGCCGCACTCCGCCTCGCGCCAAAACGACCCTCGTCCCATGCAGAAGACGACCGGGGTCCCACGGAGAAGCGGTCCTCGTCCCGCGGAACAGGGACTCTCTTCCGCAAAGAAGCGACCAGTGTTCGCGTCAGGGTCCTCGAAAACATTCCTAGTGTGAGCCAGTCGAACGAAGGGGAGGGTTAGAGAATGTAAAGACGAGAAAATAGTAAAACGCGCGCAGAAAAGCCAAAAAGAATAAACGTATGAGTTGCGTGTTTAAATATTTTTTGGTTTATGAATATTTTTTCGCTAACGAGTTTGGGGAGGTTTTTTGATATTTTTGTTTGTTTTCAAACGTTAAGCGGCCAAAACTGTAGCAAATATATACAATATTTACAAAGTTAAAAGTATTTATACTGTACATAATCGGAGAAACGAACGGGCTTGCTTTCCTCCCGACCACGGCGATTGGTCGTGGGAGGCGGCGGACTAGGTTCCGGGGATGTCGGGAGAGCTGAAGCTTGTAGACCGTGATCGTGGTCTGGTTGGACTTCATTAGCATGTGGAAAAGTGGTACGGTGAGTTGTGATGTCGCACGAGGCACTACTAGAAGAAGTAGGCGAGGTAGTTACTTCCATAAAGGCGGGTTTTAAACGGTCGTTGGTGACGATTTCCTGTCGACCACCGCGATCAATAGTGTACGCCTTACTCGCATGATGCAGCAACTTGAAAAGTCCTATGTACGGCGACTGAAGAGGCTGTCGAACACCGTCTGCGCGAAGAAGGACGTGAGAACACGTAGACAGCTTCTCGGGCACGTACACTGGTATATTCTGCGATCTAGGAGCGGGTGGACGTAGCTCATGCATCTGGTGAGCCAATCGATCAGGGTAACTTCCGTGGTCAAAAGTGAAAGTACATGGGGCTGATGCTACCAGCTGTCCGGGCAACCGCAGCGTGCAACCGCAGAATAGCTGTGCTGGTGTGGCGTCGAAATCGGTTTTAGCCGTGTTTCTTAAGCCTAGGAGAACGAGGCGCAGCGTTTCAGACCATGAAGTATCTGCGTGCGCAAGTAGCGCTGCCTTCAACTAGCTGTGAAAACGCTTCACCATGCCGTTAGCGGCCGGATGATACGCCGTCGTCTGGACGTGGCGACAGCCTAAATCCTTAAGCAACGTGGCAAAGGTCGACTACAAATGTGACCCTGGATCGGTGGTCACGATGGCAGGACAGCAGATTTTAGCTACCCAGCGCTCCACAAAAGCTTTCGCTACCGTTTTCCAGTAGCCATTTGGGATGGGGACGGCCTCAGGCCATCTAGTAAATCGATCGATGCAGGTCAGTAGATATACCGAGCCTTTGGAAGGCGGCAGAGGACCTACGAGGTCCAAGTGCACGTGATGAAAACGTGCGACTGGCGTCGAAAACGTGCCTAATGGGCTTCTCGTGTGCTTTTGCACCTTTGCGCGTTGACACAGAAGGCAAGCAGCTGCCCAGGTACGGACGTCCCGACTAACATTGCGGCAAACGAATCGCGCGGTTACGAGTTTAACCGATGCACGAACGCCTGGATGAGACAAGCCGTGCAACGCGTCGAACACGGTCTGCCGTAACTCGCGTGGGACGACTGGGCGCGGCTTGCCTAAAGATAAATCGCAGAGTATCGTTCCGTCTGATGATGTCAGCGGAACGGGTCGTATATCCAATTAGGGAGACCTGCGTAGTAGATCAACCTCAGGATCGTTGAGTTGTGCTGTGGCCATGGCTGCCAAGTCAATAGCAGTGCCGGCGTCAGCGGAGATAGCTTGGATGAGAGAAAGTGCATCGGCGACGGCGTTGTGCACACCTGAGACATGCCGTATATCGGTCTTGTGCTGAGCGATATAGTCAAGGTGGCGCAACTCTCTAGGAGAGTATCGGTCGGTAGTCGAGCCGAGCAAGTAAGTCAGGGGTTTGTGGTCGGTGAAGACGACAAAGGAGCGACCTCCTAGTACTAGTCGAAAGTGACGTATCGCTAGTTATACGGCAAGTAGTTCTCTACCGAACGTGCTGTAGCGAGATTCGGTAAGTTGTAGGCGTTTGGAGAAAAACGCTAAGGGCTGCCACGTGTCGGCTATGCGTGGCTGCAAAACAGCGCCGACTGCCACGTCAGGGGCGTCAGTACTGAGGGACAGTGGGGCGGCTGGATCGTGATGCGCTATAGAAGCTAGGTTGGCGATAGCCTCTTTTAGCGACTTAAAAGCAGTGCGGGCTGAGGCAGGAAATTCTAATTTCTTGAGTTTCCCTCGGAGAAGGTCCGTGAGGGGTTGCATCAGCGAGGCGCAGTTGGGTATAAGTCGTCGGTAAAAGTTGACAAGGCCATCAAAATGCCTAAGCTGTTTGAAAGAATGAGGCTCGGGGTAGTCGATGATAACTTGAATTTTACCCTGCAGTGGCCCGACGCCCGCAGAGAAGATACGATGGCCGAGGAAGTTGACTGAATCGACACCAACCGAACACTTTTCCGCGTTGATCGTCACCCCGTGTTGAGATAAACCATCAAAAAGTGTTCGTACATGACGTATGTGCTCTTCTTGTGAAGAGCTTGCGATTAAAATGTCATCGAGATAAGCGTAAGCGAAGTCTAAACCGCGACAAACTTGGTCAATGAAACGCTGAAAAGTTTGCGCGGCGTTCTTTAGGCCAAATGGCATGCGCAGAAACTCGAACAAACCAAATGGAGTCGTCACGGCAGTATTAGCGATGTCCGCTTCGGCTACCGGAATTTGGTTGTATGCACGTACCAAGTCGATTTTGCTGAAGATATTTTTACGCGCCAGACTGGCAGTGAGATTCACTATGTGTGAGATCGGATAGCGATCGGGCGTGGTAACTGTATTCAAGGACCGGTATTCGCCACAAGGACGCCATTCCCCCATGACCTTCTTCGGGACCATGTGCAGAGGCGACGCCCATGGGCTGTTGGACGGCCTGACGATACCAAGTTGAAGCATGTGGTCAAATTCGGCTCGTGCTGCCCGTAGTTTGTCTGGAGCAAGCCGACTTGGTCTTGCGTTAACTGGTTGACCGCGCGTAACTATGTGATGAGCGACCTCTGTCGTGACTGGTGGAAGCTCTGCAGCCGGTAGAGCCAGTCGCGGGTGTTCGGAGAAGAGGCTCAAGTAGTCGGACGGTGCGTCTTCGCTCCGAAATACATGGCTGATTATCGGGGCATCCAAAAAACACCATCAACCCCTAGTTTCTTATGCGTCTCTAAAATTCTGTTGCGACCCGCGTCAACAAGTAGTCCGAAATGGCGAAGAAAATCGATGCCGATAATTGCAAAAGATATTGTCGCAACCTTGAAAACCCAGTGAAAGTCTCTGCGGAGATGTAAATCTTGGTTCATCATGCGCTGACCGTATGAAGCTATCGGTGAGCCGTTGGCTGCCCATAGATTGTACGTGGGCTTCGAATGCTTGTCTGGCACGCTGGCAGGGATAACGCCCACTTCGGCTCCTGTGTCGATAAGGAAAGTGAGGCGGGAGCACCTATCCTTGACGTAAAACAGACGGCCTGTTTTGTCGCTGCCGGACGCGTGGGCAGCATTCACGTGCCGGCGAACTAGTTTTCCTGTGCCACCACACCACATTTCGCGCAAGGTGAACGGCAACGCCGAGCGTTATCACCATACTGGCGATGATACCTACACAAATCATCCATTAAATTGGCACTTCGGGTTCGGCTGCGAGGAGGTGATGGACTGCGTCTGCATGGTGACCTGGATCTATACGGTGGGGGTCGGGGCTGATAGGCACCGTGACGAACAGCGGCTATTTCGTGGTCGGTGTGCGGTCTTAGTAAGCCTTGTCTTTCCAACTACACAGTTGCTAATTCACGGCGAAAGCGCGGCTATCTCTTCGTCTCTGGGGTCTGCTTGCAAGAATGCTTTCGCATTCAAGCCTTTATCCGCTAATGTGACGAAAATGCTACTGGATGCCTTCATGTGTTGAGGGATTCTCTCAAAGGCTGCGTCAGCGGTTATTGCCAACTCTTTGAGTGATCTATTTGGATGAGCTAAGAGCACTAAAGGGAGAGGATCAGGCAGGTGTGAGAACCATAGTTCTTTTAATGCTCCTTCACTCACGTACGATGGGCCAGCTATCTGCTGAATATCGCGGAGCAAAACTGAAGGCTTGCGAGCCCCTAGCTTAGTGCTATGAATGAGTTGCTCCAATCGAGCACGAGCGCTGGGTTGCAACTCCTTTAAAATAAACTGCTTCATTGCTTCGTAGTTACCGTCTTTTGGTGGATGAAGCAGTAGGTCTTCAACCAGTGTCACACCTGTTGCGGAAGGCGTGGGACGAGTTGGTTGTATTTAGCTTGGTCAGCAGAGATCCCTTCGTTCTATAACTCTATTTCAAAAATGGCAAACCAGACGTTGGGCTGGAGTACCATAAAATCCGGAATAGCCAAGGTGAGCAAATGCATGCTGCCGCCCGATCCGGTTTTACACCGGCGTCAGATATAGTATATGAATAATACGGATGGTTTTAAAAACGAAACGGACAGAAAATAATCCAACAGGGATTAGGGAAAAACGACTCGGAACGAACTCATAGAAAAAGAAGCGATCAAAAATTTGAATATACTCGCGTGCTATTCGGGGTCACCAATTTGTAGGACTAGTCCAAACTTGTCCGAGAGTGTTCTCGCTTTGGTAGGGATGCCAGAAAACCAGAAAGACGGACACAACGGATTGTATTCGCGGAAGGCTACAATGGAACGAATAACGAAGGAAGTGACGAGAGCGTACGTCAGTGCCGGAACTCACCGTGGAAAGAAGTGTTGAGCCGGATGCAGTTCATAATGGCTGTAGGGTCGGCATTAAAACAAAAATCAATATTGTATGACTGAGTAATAAAAGTGTACATAAAACAAGAAATATCTTTTGGGTTGCTACAGATACCATATATAACCGAACATAAGCAGTTACATTTTGGACAAGTTTTCATTTCTATAAGTGGGTCGGCTTATAAAAAGTTATACGCAGTTTAAAAGTCCACACAAGAATTAACTGCACACCTCTGTCCTTATCTCCCCTAGCACCACCCACTAGTGATGGACGGTACCATCGATCATGTGACGTTGCGTTGCGTTAGCGTTAGTTTGGGTAACGAATCAAAAGCGCTTATACACTAGGGTTACCACAACTGACCAATTGTAGGGCAGCTTTCATTTGAAATTTTCCAGTGGGAGCAAGTAGTGACGACATCCAGATCGTTGAGAAACCAGTTCGTTTCCCTTTCTGCTGATTGTTTGGGGGTTGGCTAATGTAGGGACCGACGACTTTGACAAATTTGCTATTGAAGTTACGCACTGTAGGTCTATCCATGGACGGGCTTATGTCCGGTACCATACCTTATGTCCATACACCAAGCATCACCGTTGTACGCGTTCATCTAAGCTCCAGAGCAATTGATTGCTTTGAAACTACAACTTGCATCCCTCTTGGGCTTAACAATAAAAGTGAGTTCCACTCGAAATCCAGGATTGTTCCATAAAGGTTCCCTTCAGTGCGTAGCATCATTGTACATTTCCCTGGAGCAAGCAGAGTGAAGTCCGTTATTCCGATTATGCCTGAAGAGAAACCAAAGCCTCCGTGTAATTACTCGGCGACTCACCAGCTTGAGAGCATATATGTCCTAAAATATTCCAAAAATAGTTTTCCTATGAAATACTAAATAAGATAGATGGAAACTGGGTGTTGCCCATCCGAAAACACTGCACAGCCACGACGCGTTTCGGTGTAATTTCATCTCTTCAGGTGGGGACAGCAGGCCTCGATCCCTCGACCGTTGGAATAGTAGCCGAAACCTCTACTCCTTTGGCTACCGGGTCAGGGTAGGCGACGCTTGGCACACAGCCAATGACTAATTGGAGGGTCAAGTTTGGACTACACGTTGAGTAATTTGGTTGCGATGAGCAATCTCAATGTAATGGATTGTGATACACATTGAACTGTACCTTAGTCTCTGCGATCGCTAGGACCGTAACCAAAGCAGATAGAAATTGGTGTTGCCCACCCGAAAACACTGCGCAAACACGACGCGATTCAATATCATTCCATCTTAGCAGGTGGACGTGTAGTCCAAAATCGACACTTCAATTAGTCATTTACCGTTGTTAATGGTGGATGTTTGTGAATAGCGTAAAGTTCGTAGAAAGTAGAAGTCACGATTAAAATTCACGCGCAATAATGTGCCTCACGCACGTTGCCCACCGTGACACGGTAGCCCAAGGGGTAGACGATTCTGCTACTATTCCAATGGTCTCATCAGGTCTCCACCTGATGAGATGAAATTACATCGAAACGCATCGTGGTTGTGCAGTATTTTCGGGTGGGCAACTTCCAAGTTCTATCTGCTTTGAGTATGGTCCCAGCGATCGCATTGACTAAGGTTTACTTCAATGTGAATCACGGTGGTTACATTGAGATTGCGCGTCGCAATCTAACCACACAACGTGTAGTGCAAACTTGACCCTCCGCTTAGCTATTTACCACTGTGCCACAAGTTGCCACGGTGACACAATAGCAAAATGGGTGGAGGTTGCGGATACTATTCCAGTGGTGGAGGGTCGAGCCCCGCTCTGTCCACCTGATAATAATAATACGTCGAAAAGCGTCGTGGTTGTGCAGAGTTTTCGGGTGAGCACCACTCAATTTTTATCTGCTTTGAGTACGGTCCCAGCGATGGCAGTGACTAAGGTCCACTTCAATGCAATCACGGTGATTATATTGAGATTGCGCTTCGCAATGTAATCACACAACGTGTAGTCCAACCTTGACCCTCCAATTAGTTTTTTACCGTTGAACCAAGCGTTGCCCACCGTGACCCGGTTGCCAAAGGTGTGGAGTTTTCGGCTACTATTCTAACTGAGGATGGATCAAGGCCTGCTGTCTCCACCTGACATGATATTAATACGTCGAAACCCGTCGTGGCTGTGCAGTGTTTTCGGGTGGGCGACCCTCAAATTCCATCTGCTTTGAGTGCGGTCCCAGCGATCGCAGTGACTAAGGTTCACTTCATTGTGAACCACAGTCCTCCATTACATTGAGATTGCGCCTCGCAATCAAACCACACAACACGTAGTCCATACTTGACCCTCTAATTAGTCATTTACCGTTGTAACAAGCGTTGCCCACCGTGGCCTGGTAGCCAAAGTTGTAGAGGTTTCCGCTACTATCCTAATGGTCGAGGGTTCGAAGCCTGCTGTCTCCACCTGATGAGAAGAAGTAACGTTAATGCGCTCCGTGGTTGTGCAGTGTTTTGAGTGGGCAACACCCAATTTCTATCTGCTTTGAGTACCGTCCCAGCGATCGCAGTGACTAAGGTTCGCTTTAATGTGAATTACAGTCCATTACATTGAGATTGCGAGTCACAATCCAATCACACATGGTGTAGTCCAAACTTGACCCTCCAGTTAGTAATTTAGGTGGTTTGCTTATTTAATTTTTGTGCCAATTTTTTGAATCGCACATGGCACACGCGGGCATCTGCTTTGCAAAATTGCTTATACGACCGGTTGACAAGTTTTGGTCCACACACTCGACAGATGTCTACCTTCTCCCTCGCTAAGTCTCCTCTGTTGCCTTATTTCAAATTTAACCACCTGAGCGCCCGCACAATAAATTCTTTCTAGTTTTTTGTGTCCTCGCCCGTGCACACTCGGTGGGTATTTTAGCCGCGAATCTGATATATAGCGCGCTATCGACGCGCTATCCACGTACGGTCAGCGCTTATTAGACACGTGCAGTAAAATCCTGGCTAGCTTTGAATAACGCAACTTCGCAACATAGACGCACGCATTTGTATGAATAGCAGGCGATTACGCATTTTGAAAAACTATCGCGTCAAATAATTGCTCGTGGACGGTGTCACACCATAATCTATAAAAGAAGAGTTACATTAAATAGAGCACAAATTTCCGAGATTCCGCTGACAGTCCACCCCAGACTGTCGGCGGACTCCTGACGGTGCGGTTGTGCCCGCAGGCTGCATGTACAAGCCGTAACTTGTACAATCCAGCAGTAAAGGAAATTTAACTGGTAGCTGAGGGTATAACTTCAATGGCTTAATCAGCTTTAATGAAAATTGAGGGTTCGTTTGCTTTACAGGACGTTTGTTCAACAGCTATTCTACATTTTCCTATGTTAGGAGCCTGTATTTCGTCAAGGTGTCACTTAAGTGCACAGTGTTAGCCACTGAGCGAACCTTATGGCAAGTTTTCCTGCTTTCTTTGGCACAATATCATCCACACTAAGAAAGTCGTATGCGAGCAGATATTAATCTTTTCATCACATTGGCGGCAGTAGAGGAAAGATGGCTCAACTTTGAGGTCTCTTTGTGCCATGTAACGAGCTGGTCATATGCAGATTCAAGCTAGTGCATATTTGCCGCTGCCAAAGAGAATTGACCCACTTCCATTGTTGCTGGAGCCCAATATCTGGTACACTTAAACCTACAAATCCTCGTTGCCCCAAACGGAGCTTTTTGACGTGCTTGTGGAGTGTTTCGGCATTGGAGCTAAATTTCGTCAATAAATGTTGTCAGTGCTTGTGTTAGTGTTCGCTTGTCAATTTGAATCAAAACTTTCGTTCCCTAATGTAGACCTCCAAGGCGTGGGATGCTTTATAATGGCGCATGCTTCGTCCATTAAGGCTATGCATTCAAGTATTTCCCTTTGAGAAGGACTTTTCTTTTGAGCGCAATAGCATGTTTACTTCTTAATTTGCAACTTGTCTTTTTAACTCGCAGTCTGGGTAGCTGTTCTGCTAGTTGGAATCATTTGGTTTATGAGCTAGGTTGAACAGGACGTCGGTATTCCAGAGCTAACAACGACGCGGATGAAATGATGCACAGCAAGCTCACGTGGAAATCGTATGCAGTGAATTCGGAATCACACTAAGTTCGAAGGCACAGTAAAACAGGAACGGTACACTATTGTTCATGTACAATCACCATGGTGATTGTACATGAACTGTGGCGGATATGCATAGCCGTCACAGTTCAAAGGAAGTTCCGAGTTTTTCTTATGACGGCGCGCTTTGTTCTGGAGTTTAGCAGCACTCTGTGGTTGCAGAGGCAGAATTTCAGAAGCCTCTTCGTCCGTTGAAGTTCTCGCTGGAAGACTCAAACAAAGGATCGTTAGTCTCAGCAACTGCCTTTGTATCAGCAGGTGAACGACATGCCAATTGATTGTATATATATATATATATATATATATATATATATATTATTTTTGATCACGCCTTTACAGTTGTGTCTCGTTTTATCGAGAATATACCATTTATTTATTTATTTATAATACCTATCATGCACAGAACCATCCGATAAGTCTAGTATTCGACAGATACGGTAAGCAAGGTGGTTGAGGCAAATTCGACCTGATGCTCAGTGATCATTACTCCGATTGTAGACAACTTCAGCGGATTCCAGGATTAATCTATTGGTCCTAAGCACATGTCTCCTGAATACATTTGCTGGGTTCTCACCGGTGGTCGCAGGAGCAGCACTCTTGTACTGCAGTAGAAAGCTAGCAAATCGTAGATAAGGCCAATAGGAATATAAAACAACACGGTTTCAAAGAGATATCATTTCGGTAACTCACACCAGGCAAATACGTTTACATCTACAACTGGGATGCGCATGAGCTGATGAAAGCTAAAGCGAAAGTAGGAGAGGGCCTGAATTTATTCGGATGGAAGTCAAGTTGATTGAGCCAATTGGTAAAACCTGTGTTGTCGATGAATGCGGACCGCATTTGACCCCAGTTGACACAGTTCGCTGCCCACTTCGCAAAGCGAATTGGGTCAGCAGAGAAGTAATGCCATCTTCGGTCTCATCGGTGCTCCACGAGGATGGACCCTTATCACGGCCATAGCAGCGTGAGAGATTGCAGTAGCCTCCTCTGCTTGCGAACCTCCGGTTGCGTTAACTTGATCGCTATCGATTCCGCAATCTTAAGGAGGCGTCTCCTAATCCCCTTAGGATACCGTTTTGACGCAGTGTAGAAAACGTTGAAAGCATCACTGGTCAGAATTTCGTGTCCACTTTTAACCAGATGTTCAAGGATGGAGTTTTTGATACTTCCGGCAGTGTCTTTTGGTAGAGACCCGGGACAGTGCTCAGCTATCCTTGTTGACAAACACCTAGTCGTAGGTCCGAGGTGCAATTAAGTTGCTATACCATATACGATTCGGTCTTGGCCGGTCATCTCTCTTTAAGGCGCTGAGTAACAAATGGAGTGGTCTCATCAAGAACATGTGAAGTTGCGGCTGGGTAAGTTCTTGTCACTGCAGCGGAAAGTCATCTGTTGGGTAGATCAAAACCGGTGTCATCCTTAAATGGAACCTTGTTCTTGCTTCATTGGATTTCTACTGCAGTATATGGATAACACGTTCGTTCTCTGTGAGTCGAGCGCTGCTTTAGTTAGTTTACTCGATCAACTCAACGGTGAATACCCATCATTGATGTTCACCAAACAAACCGCAAAAGAAGGAAAGCTGTCGTTCCTGGACGGAATACTGGTGAGAGAGAAGACGGCTGTCTTGAGAGAAGGGCCTTTCGAAAGAATTCTTGGGTTGGACAATAAACGCACTTTCTGATTTTCTTGCCTGAGGTATAAACGTAAATTAGTCCGCTGTATTACAAAGCCTCCAAAATCTGCAGCCCGGAGACGCAAGCAGCGGAGAAAGAACACATATTTAGAACGGTGCACCCAAACGGTTATCCCCCTTCTTCTATCAAAACACATGTGGTTGTTATTGCTTGCAGTTTACCTGTCATCAATTCCTAAAAAGGAGGTGTTGCTCACGGTTTCGTTTAAGGGTGACATCTCTTTCGATCTACTGAACAGATGACTTTCCGCTGCAGTGACAAGAACTTACCCAGCCGCAAATCCACACGTTCGTGCTGAGACAACTCCAAGTCCGAATCGTATGTGGTATAGCAATTTAATTGCACCTGTGGTGCTAAGTGCCTCGGACATTCGACTAGGTGTTTGTCAACAAGGATAGCTGAGCACTGTCCCGGGTCTCTACCAAAAGACACTGTCGGAAGTATCAAAAACTCCATCCTTGAACATCTGGTTAAAAGTGGACACGAAATTATGGCCAGTGCTGCTTTCAACGTTTTCTACACTGCGTCAAAACGATATCCTAAGGGGATTAGGAGACGCCTCCTTAAGATTGCGGAATAGATAGCGATCAAGTTAACGCAACCGGAGGTTCGCAAGCAGAGGAGGCTACTGCAATCTCTTAAGCTGCCATAGCCGTGATAAGGATCCATCCTCGTGGAACACCGATGAGACCGAAGGTGGCATTACTTCTCTGCTGACCCAATTTGCTTTGCGAAGTGGGCAGCGAACTGTGTCAACTGGGGTCAAATACGTTTCGCATTCACCGACAACACACTGACGAAATTATGTCTTTCTCAGCCATGTCTTCTAGTGCTTTCATCACAGGCTGCTTGAGGCCGAATGGAACGGTTCGTATCTTTAGGAACACCTGGATGCCTTGAATAGCAACTATGTCAGGTTTAACGCGCATGCCGCCTCAGGCATTGGAAAATTTTGTGAAAAGCGAAAAAGTTGTTGATTGAAGTGTGTCAGAAAAGTCGGCAACGAAATCTGTAAAACTTTCATGCTCTTCAAGCCTACGATGGATGGACCGGATTCCATGACAAGGAATGTAGATTTGATAGGATTAGGCTGACCATTTGTAAGCAATAATTCACAGGAACCAAGGATAGAAATTGAAGGTCCAGCAAGCCTTTTAACAGAAACAGTAGTTTGTCTTAGTCGAACCTGGGGGTTAAACTAATAAAACAGAACTTGGGAATATAGGACTCGACATTACCGGTATCTATAGCATAGGACATTTGTGACTCCCCATTGACAACAAATTGTTTGGCAATGTGGGATTCTGATAAGGGGAACACAGTATGAGCAATGGATTGGGATGACCTGAAATGTTGCTCACCTGGTGCTGCTCCTACCAAACAAGTATTTGTACTTCGCAAAATAGCATGAAGATGGCTAATCTTTCCGCCCTTATCATATTTGGAATTGCGGAACTTGCAGGTCGGTCGAAAAGCTTTATACCCACAAGAATTGTAGTTGTTCCAACGGTTTTCACAAGAAGTAATAATTTTCTTATTTCTGTCATTGTGAGTAGTAGGCATTTTAAATTGCCGCGGCTGTTGGTTATGAGCTTGTATCTTACTGCCGAAGTTGTATGACATGACACGTACTTCTCTTATTGCTGCTTTCACATCTTTCAGTTGCTCGTAAAATACCCTGGCGGATGGAATAGTTGGATCGGGAATAACCACTAATTTCTGTTGCATGTTGGAATGGTTGAGTCTGGCGACCAAACGACCTCGAAGTTGGACATGCAACAGGTCGCTACACTTTCAGCGAGCAGCTTACGTCTGAAGTTACAAGGTGAAATCACAAAGCTCCTGTTTATCATTTCGCAAAAGCATGTGAAATTTGTAATGTACCGGAAAACACGCGCTTTCAGTATTTTGCAATATTGGATTTTACAGTTGTTTTTACCTTCGAAACCTCCACTTGTTTTACCGACTGCACATCCGTTGACACAAAGCGTTTTAGTGTGTACCTTGCTGCACGTTTCTCGCTCTGGCTGGTTCGCTTCTTATTGTTGTAGCCTGCACGATATACCTTGGGTTCAGTCGCCTCCGACTTCTATATTCTCGTATTTGACACATCATACGTGTCTTTGCTTACCGACTAGTAGCCCAGTCTCCGCCCAACAATTGGTGACCTTCCTGACAAAAACGCGCCGCTCGCCATTTTGATTTTTTGTTCTAGTGAGCTCGTACCAGTGATTTTGTGCTTCAGTACTTGTAATAATATCGTTTTCTCACCTACCACATATTTTATCTGCCTTTTGCAATCGAGTATCTAGAGGATAAGCCGTCTCCATGCGCGGTTAACGCCGTTCAGCCTGTCATGGTCAATCCTGTTGCCTTAGAACCTCCCGCATTCTGGGAGAATGATCCTTTATTATGGTTTTTGCACCTAGAATCCGTATTTTATATTCGTAAGATTTCTTCTGATTTCGCCATGTATAATCAGCTAATATCTTGCCTTCCTCAGAGTATATCCTCGCAGGTGAGAGACACCATACTTTGCCCCCTCTAGTAATGAAATACGAGAACCTTAAACAGGCTATTATTCAGCGAATCACGCCTTCTGACAAGGTCCGTCTGCAGCAACTATTTAGTGATCTGCAACTAGGAGATAGGATGCCCTCAGCCTTGTTGCGCGAAATGCAACAACTCATCGGCACGTCCAACATGGACGTAGAGATTCTCCGCGAGCTGTGGATGCAACGCCTTCCTGAAAGCACTCAGGCTATCCTTGCAGTAGCAAGTGACTTGCCTATCACAGCAATTGCAGATCTAGCAGACCGCGTCATCGAACGGCACCAGCCAGAGACTGAAACCAAAGCACCTAAGCAGATTTGCACTGGCGCAACCACAACGACAGGCGCGACTAGCTCGCCGTCGGCAATAGAAGCAGTACCATCGCAGACGGAGTCGCTTCAGCGCCAGATCGAGGAACTCACTTTAAACCGTAAGCACCGCAACCGCTCTGGATCATCGCCCCGTCGCACAAAACCTGATGCCACAGGTTACTGCTTTTACCACTCGCGTTTCGGTACTAAAGCCCGTAAGTGCGTACAGCCGTGTAGCTACTCCGCTATAGATGATCCGCCACGCCGGCCTGTAATGGCCACGAATGTCGGCAAAGCCCAAAGTCGTCTCATCTACATTAGGGATTATGACTCCGATACCCAGTTCGTAGTTGATACCGGGGCGGAAGTCAGCGTCATTCCCCCTATGCCAGGTGAGCCTACCGCTTCTCTGTCGACAAGTCTCAGTGCCGCCAATGGCACGCCAATAGCCACCTACGGTCATCGGTCGCTTACCCTGGACCTAGGTCTTCGGCGCACGTTCCGCTGGGTATTCACTGTCGCTGCAGTCCCTTTGCCATCATCGGCATTGACTTTCTCAGGCATTTCGACCTCTTGGTCGATGCGAAACGCCAGATGATAGTCGACGCTGCAACAAAACTCAGTGTACGTGGCATCACCGCCGATGTCACATCTATATCCCCGGTCTATGCATTTCCCCAGACCTCGCCAGACTACGCTAATCTCTTTTCTCAGTATCCCAAGCTCGTTCAGCCAATGAACGCAGCTTTGCCCGTGGCAGCTCAAGTCACGCACCACATACGGACGAATGGCCCACCTGTGTCATGCCGTCCACGCCGACTATCGCCCGAGAAACTAAAGGTAGCTAGGGCGGAGTTTGAGCACATGCTTGAACTTGGAATAATCCGCCTTCCGACAGCCCTTGGTCCTCGCCCCTGCAGATGGTCCCCAAGAAATCTGGTGACTGGCGCCCTTGCGGTGATTACCGCGCACTCAATCGCCTAACCGTCCCAGATAGGTATCCATCCCACACATGCAGGACCTTACCGCATGCCTCACAGGTAAGACGATCTTCAGCAAGATCGATCTGGTTCGCGCCTATCACCAGATACCTGTGGAAGACAATGACATTCCTAAAACAGCCGTCATCACTCCTTTCGGTTTGTTGAATTTTTAAGAATGCCATTTGGACTGTGCAACGCCGCACAAACCTTCCAACGCTTCATCCACGATGTCACTCGTGGCCTAGACTTCGCTTATTCCTACCTCGATGATATTTTAGTAGCCAGTTCATCGGAACAAGAGCACCTCGAGCATCTTCGAACTCTCTTCCAGCGCTTGACCCAACACGGTGTCACAGTCAACCCGACTAAGTGCGAACTCGGCAAATCAACGGTAGAATTCCTAGGCCACCTCGTTTCATCGTCTGGTATCGAAGTCCTTCCTGATAAGATCCAGGCAATCAAGGACTTCCCAGCTCCGACTTCGTTCAAGCACCTCCGTCGATTTTGTGGTTTGGTCAACTACTATCGACGCTTCATTCCGCGCTGCGCTCAGCTCATGCAGCCACTGACTGACCTACTCAGAGGAAATGAACGTAAGTTCGCTTTCCCTGACACAGCACAGGCAGCCTTCGCCGAGCTCAAGGATGCTATCTCCAACATAGCCCTCCTCGCTCATTCCGAATCGACTGCACCCTTTCTATTACGACTGATGCCTCAGACGTCGCGGTAGGAGCCGTCCTCCAACAACACGTTGGTGGGCAATGGCAACCCTTGGGTTCTTCTCCAAGCGCCTGCAGCCAGCGGAATCCCGCTACAGCACGTTTGGCAGAGAACTGCTCGCCATTTACCTAGCGATTCGTCACTTCCGGCACACACTCGAAGGCCGCGCTTTCACGGTCTACACTGACCACAAGCCCCTTATCTTTGCCTTCAACTCTGCTTGCGACAAATACTCACCACGGGAAACAAGACACCTAGACTTTGTCACGCAGTTTCACTGCTGACATACGTCATGTCTCAGGTGTCGACAATCCCGTCGCCGACGCTCTCTCACGCGTCAACCTCACTCTGCAGTCTTTGCCTACCGTCGACCTTGCCGCCATGGCATCGGCTCAGGCTCAAGACGAAGACATACAGCGCACTCTGCAGTCCACTTCGCTGCATGTGCAACCCGTTCCCCTCCAAACCACGGAAGGAACCATCCTCTGTGACACTTCCACAGGTTGTCCTAGACCTCTCGTGCCCGTCTCCTTCACACGCACAGACTTTGACGCACTGCACTCACTATCACATCTTATTACCCTGCATCTTGGAAACTGGTCACCGAATGTTTCGTATGGCCACGCGTAAAGAAACACGTTCGTACCTGGGCTCGCGCCTGCTTTCAATGCCAGCGCTCTAAAGTACATCGTCACACCCGCAGTCCTCTTGATTCATTTCCTGCCCCGGACTCTGGGTTTTCGCATGTACACTTAGTCCTAGTAGGCCCCTTGCCTCCTTTACCCTGTTTGGTATACATTAGTACATGTGTCGACCGCTTCCCCAGATGGCCAGAAGCCATTTCCGTAACAGACTGCACAGCTGAGGCTGTTATCCGGCCCTGCTTGGACCGATGGGTCTCACACAACGGATGCCCATCCACCATCACAACTGACCAAGGAACGCCTCTCGAATTTTAAAATCCGATACGTTCTGCAACTTTTAGACTGTCGCCGCATTCATACCACAGCGTATCACCCAGCAGCCAACGGGTTAGTTGAAAGATTCCATAGACAGCTTAAAGCCTCGCTCTGCGCCTCCTCCGACCCTAGCTGGAGCAAAAATATTTCGCTCGTACTCTTAGGTATTCGCAACAGCATCAAAACTGACTTGCAATGTGCATCAGCTGAGCTGGTTTACGGCAAAACGTTCGCTACCAAGAGAATTCGTTTTACCTCCCGCATCGTCGGGTACGCCTCCGCCTAACTTTGCGTCCTACCTAGCTCAACGCATAAGTTCACTTCACCAAACCCCGCCCCGTCAACAGATCAGAGACGTGCAAATGCACAGCGGACTCTCTACCTGCACACATTTTCCTCCGCACTGACGCAGTGCGGCGCCCTCTCCAGCCTCCTTACACTGGCCCTTTCAGAGTTCTGCAACGGACTCCGAAAGAGTTTACTTTAAACCAGAATGGTCACCGAACAACGGTGTCCATCGACCGCCTCAAGGTGGCATTCTTTGACGAACCACTTGCAACCCATCCTGATGCTTTCACACAAGCACCCGCACCTGCTGTGACTTCCTAAGCATTGGATAAATCGCAACCCTCCGTACCCCTTGACCCTCAACCTGCCCCGCTTCAACCCCAGGAAACCGACGGACGCGGTAGACAGGCCAAACGTCCGGTCCGTTTTCAGAGGTTGTAAGCATTTTCTATTTCCAGTAACATGCTATTCTCTTCTTTAGTGGTTAGCGTGCGTCTTGTTCATAAACGTTTTGCAAAAGTGACAAAAAATAACCCAAAACATTTTGAAAACCTAAAAAGCATATTGCGTTTATCATGCATGCCATGTACCCTCTCCGGCGTCAAGCCACTTCCCCAACCCTTGCCCACCCTTCTGAGTTATACCTTCCAAAAAGTCAACCAGTGCAACTGTCCAGGCAACCCCCGAGTGACTCACCAGCCAACCAATGGCCCCTTCCTCATCCAAGGAACAGACAGTCGCTCTCGGCCGCAGAACCCGCGAACGGATTGGACCCAAAACGCCGCCTAGGCGTTGCCGACGGGACGCTGGATTGCTTCGTGGGGGAGGACGCCCGGATTTGTTCGTGGGACGAGGATTGTCACCAAAGTCCGGTGGGGAAGTGACGCCACCCAAGCGCACCGTCGAGGCTGCAGCAAAGAGAAAGTCTTGTCGGCCTTTTTCTGGACTAGCCAGTTTTTTGCAGCCCGACCAGCCCGCCCCGAGGGTCCACCGCTGATGCACTCTGGTGCACACGAGCATCATAAATAATAACTAACAAAAGCCTGGACTCAGCGAACTCTGCTACACACCCCACCTTGGAAACCCTTAATCAAGCGCATGCAAATATTCGCATCCACCCTCACCTTCCGTTTCGCGCCACTACAGCTCCATCGAAGGCTTCCATCCTTCAGCCTTCTAGGGGAAGACCCCTGTAGTGTACCGGAAAACACGCTTTTCGTATCGCGCAACTTTGGATTTTACAGTTGTTTTTACCTTCGAAACATCCACTTGTTTTATCGACTGCACATCCGTTGACACAAAGCGTTTTGGTAAGCACCTTGCTGCAGGTTTCTCGCTCTAGCTGATTCGCTTCCTACTCTTGTTGCCTGCACAATATACCTTGGATTCAGTCGCCTCCTACTTCTATACTGGCTCGTATTTGACACATCTCTTACGTGTCGTTTGCTTACCGAATAGTATCCCAGGCTCCGCCCAACAAATTTAGCCCGTTTAGCTGCTTCCAACTTTGATGGTTGAACGGGTTTCAGCAGCACATTTTTATCGTATCATAGGACAATGAAATTGGCGGATCAGGGAAGGACAAGTTTTTCAAAACTGAACAAGCGTCCTGTCCAATTGCAGTAAGGAACTGTGCTGTTTTCTTTTCAACTTTCAAACGATTCTTAAGAATGCACCAACTTTCAAAACATTCAAGCTAATCTGCGGTTTCGCGAGGGCAGGAGTTGACATGCAGAATGCCCATGTTGCATAGATCCATGAGTAAAATGGCTGACCGCGAAGCCAATTGTGGTACTCCAGAGCTAGAATGGTCGCGGAAGTAATACCGCACAGCGAGCGCACGTGGAACTATATTCAGTGAATTCGGAATTACATTAAGTTCGAAAGTCAAGTCGTCAAGTAAAAATAAGCATTATGAACCCTATGGGTTCATTTTCAACATTTACACCACCACTGCGGACACCTGGATGAAAAGTTCAAAATACATGCTTGGGTAAAAATTAGGAAAAAGCAGTACTGTTACTCTAACAAGTGCTGGCGCAGAATGTCAGTGACTTTTGCTGTGTTAACAAGCAAACGTGAAAGATAAGGCAAAACAGTATTACGATCCGATGACGTGCGGGAGAATAAAGTAATGAATTTCCTAGGACTGGAAGAGAAAGAAAGCTTTTTGGAAAGAGCATTGTGAAGCGGATGACATCGATCAGTTAGCTTCTTAGAAGCAAACTTATTTAACGCATCAAGATGTCTAGAAATGATCAAATCAACTAAAGCATCTCTAGACAAGCCACTGCATCTAGAAATGTGCTCTAAAGATCGCACCAATAAGATGTAGTCTTTCTGAAGCAGTCCAGGGAAAATGACAGGAAAGCAGTGTAGCCAAAAGGGAATAGTATAAGAGGTCACAAACCTGAGTATTAAACTACGAGGTACTGAAATCACCTTAAGTCTGAGGGCATACAAAGGAAGTTCGCTGGGTTTTTGAAAAGTCTTACAGACGTGCATAGACCAAGGAAGGTTCCGGGACAAAAAATAGATACTTGATGGCGGAAGAGCTAGGTATGGGATTTTCATTCACAGTTACTTTGAGGGAGAAATCCATGAGGGACTGCAACTTATCGCTACGTAGAAAAGCAAATATTACATCGCTGCATTTAGAAGCATTAAGCTTAAGTGATCTGGATGAAGACCATTCCACCCGATCTTCAAACCCATGTTGAAGTGACGAAGATTCCTGGTTAGTGGGGTACATACCTCCCAGCACAACATCAGCAGCATATTTAGACCCTATAAACTTGTTGTGTGTAGGGAGATGTTCA
This sequence comes from Dicrocoelium dendriticum, assembly GCA_944474145.2. Classification (NCBI taxonomy): domain Eukaryota; kingdom Metazoa; phylum Platyhelminthes; class Trematoda; order Plagiorchiida; family Dicrocoeliidae; genus Dicrocoelium; species Dicrocoelium dendriticum. The sequence goes on from OX104063.1 coordinate 224,741,971, forward strand.
ACACACAACGAAAATAGAAAAGTTGATAAGGTCGTGCCCAGTAGAACACCACAGTCAGCACGAAGGACGGCGGATTTCCTACCGTTCAACTTGGTGAAGTGAATCCGAGCTGGAAGGTAGTCACGTAGCAGATTACGCACTTCAGGGTGAGCTTGTAGAAGTCTGGAGATTTCCCGGTTTGCCTGTGTAAAATTCTAACTAAAATTATTTCATTGTACACTTAGGCAACCGGTGTGGTTTGTTGAACTGATTGCTGAGTTCGAATGCTTGACGTGCTCATGGCCAGTTTTGCCTGGCGCTCGTTTCGGTTACAACTCGCAACTGCCCTGTGTACTGTGCTTGCTCCGTTCCCCTAGCTAGAGCATCCACGGTGTCGTTCTTTTATAGCTAGATAACAGGGAATCTTTTACTGTACCAATAAAAGTTTCCCTGCAACTCAATCCGTCTTCTCGAATCGCTTTCTGGGCTCCCGGTACAGGCGACCCTCTAAAAGCTCCCTTTTCGGAAAGCAGGTTTAGCAACCTTGGCACATCCAGGCTTCCAAAGGCATACGTATAATCCAGATGGAGAAACCGTATGGCTTTACATTTTTGAGCGAATGCAGCGGATATACAATGAACAAGATATGCCAGTGCATCCAATGTGGAGCGCTGGGGTCTATACGCAGACTGGTAGATATCGTCTTTAGAAACGGCTGAAAAAATCAGCACAGTAAACCAAACAGGCTACAACAGTGTTCATGTAAACTTAACACAGGTGGGTCTGGCTGTATTCCATATATTGTATCAAGCTCGTAGTGGCCAAATTGTGAATCTACCATCAAGCTTTTGAACACTCTTTCCTTGATAAAAAGCAGAAGGGCTAAGGTAGCCAGCTGGTTAAACGTTACAAGTGCGTTATAAGTTTTAAAACTGTTGTGTCGGAGCCCCGCAAGTGTTTCCACCCACTAACTGTAGAAAAAACACGAACGACCAGGGACAGCGCTTCAAGGGTTCGTTTACATGGGGAAACCAGTTTGTTATATAGCATAACACAACCGTGAAAGCCAATCAGAGTACGACAAGCATGCAGACAATTAAAGCCAATAAGAACGGAACAAATGAGGAACCAATCAAGTGCACACAAAGGAAGTAGGGTGAGAGTGATAGCGTCAGAGAATGCCTGCGATCTGAAGGCAAGAACAACGACTCCAAATAGCCAATAGGGATGGCGAAATGATGGGTTAAAACAAACCTCGGTGAACCTCCATAGCAGAATGAAAGTCTGCAGTTATGAACGGCTACCCAAGCATACCTGTATTTTTCTTGCTGCTCCAACAAAACCTTAACTACTGGTATACCAGCGACTTGTATCGCCCAAAAGTTGATTAATATCATTTGTGTACATGTTCACTGCTGACCAACTGTACATTACTTTTTCTCGTCTTAACCGTCCTTACATCCGGCTCTTCCCTCGACTTCTGTACAGCGGAACTTAGGTACTGGTTACGACGACAACCAGTAGGAATCAATGCGGACATCAGTTATTAAGCAGTGAGTACGTAGCCGGGCCCAACGTATTTAGTAGAGATGCAATGAACTAGAAACAACTTAGCAACAGCACAGTGAAAGATAGCGTGACAATCACACTGAGTTAGAAAGTGAACCAGACTAGCCGTTAGTAAAACAACTGGACCATGGGAATATGCAAAGAATAATAAAATCCAATGTCAAAAATTATTGAAAGCGTAAGTGTTTCATGTTCACTATAGGGGTTTACCCCAAGAAGGCTGAATGAGGGAAGCCTTCGATAGAGCTATCATTTGACGGGACAAAGTGAGGATGGAAAAGTAAGGTAGTAGTTGCAGTGGGCGCATGCAGACAGTAAGGGCGCGCCTGGAGTTTGTTGGGTCCCGGCTTCTTTGTTATTTCCTCTATTATTTAGCTGCGGACAAAAGTGCACCATCGGTGGGCCGGTGGCGGCGGGCTGGTCGGACTGCAAGAAAGACTGGCTTGTCCAGAAAAAAGCCGACAGGACATTTCCCCGCTGCGGCCCGATGGTGGGCTTGGGAAGTGTCACTCCCCCACCGGACTCAGAGTTTACGACCGTAACGATCCTTGTCGCACGAAGAATCCCGACCGTCATTTTGGGAGCCAGACCAGTCGTTATCGCGTCAGTAAAGAGGCGTGCCAGTCGCTTGGAAGCAGGAGTATGGGGTCGGAGGCTTCAGACAGATGGACCAGGCGATTCCGCGGTTTCTCAGGGGACGAATGCTGGAATGTAACATTCGTGGAGGTTGGGGCGTGGTTGGGATAGGCGGCGTGGTACCGCGTGGATAACAAGGCAAGTATAAGAAATGAAAATTTGTGCACCATTTTGTTTGTTTGCTTATAAAGAATAGTCTTTAGTTCATTTTTTGATCGCAAAACGTTGTGAATGATACACATACTTACCAGGAAAGGGGAAATACGCAAGTCAAGGAATATAGTAAAGGTTAACAAAATCTACAAAGCGGATTTGGCATTTGACAAATCTACCGCGTCGGTCAGTCGCCTGGGGTTGGGGATGGGTTGGCGGAGGATCAAGGGTAACTGACGGGTCTAGGGTGCCTGGCGCGAAGGATATGGCTGCTGCTTAGGTTACTTTGCGGCTGTACCAGGTAAAGTTGGGGGCGGATCTTCTTAAAATGCCACCTTAAGACGATCGATGGACCCCGTTGTTCAGAGAGCATTCTGGTCTAAGGTGAAATGCATATGGTTTCGTTGGAGAACTCTGAAGGGGCCGGTGTAAGAAGGTTCAAGAGGACGACGCACTGCGTCTCCGCGGACGAAAACGGGAGTGCAGGTAGAGCGTCCACTGTGCAATTGCACGTCTCTGGTCTGCTCATGAGGTGGGGTCGGGTGCAGCGAACGCATGTAATGAGAAAGGGAGGCTGCAAAGTTTGACGGTGGCATACACGATGGCGAGGGAAGCGAAATGAACTCTCCTTGCAGCTTAATTGTCGTGCTGTAGACCAGCTCTCCTGGTGCGCACTGCAGCTCAGCTTTGATGCTGCTGCGTATACCTAGAAGTACTAACGGAATGTTTTCGCCACAGTCAGGTGCAGAAGCGACACAGAGCGACGACTTAAGTTGTAGATGAAAGCGTTTGACTAGGCCATCCGCCGCAGGGTGATATGCCGTCCTGTGGATACTGCGGCAGCCTAAAGAGTTGCAGAACGTAGCGAGTTGCGAAGATTCGAAGGGCGTCCCACGGTGGGTAGTGATGGTAGATGGGCATCCGTAGTGGGAAACCCCACGGTCCAAAAACGTATAATTAATTGTTTTGACCTTGCAGTCTGATACAGGGATAGTTTCTGGCAGTCTAGTGAAGCCGTCGACACATGTCAATATATATATATGTCTATATATATATATGTATATATATATATATGTCTATATATATATATGTCTATATATATATATATATATATATATATATATATATACATATATATATATATATATATATATATATATATATATATATATATATATATATAGAACCGTGAGAGGGAGGCAAATGTCATACCAAGTCTAAGTGTACCTGTGAGAACGCGAGTCCGGAGCAAGGAGTGTAGCTAGAGGACTGCGGTTGTGGCAGTGTACCTTGGAGCGCTGGCAGTGAAGACAAGCTCGAGTCCAGTTACAAACATCTTTGTTTACGCTTGACCAAACGAAATGCTGGGTGGCCAGTCTTAAAGATGCCCGCATATTAGGATGAGACAGTGGGCGAAGGGTGTCGAAGACTGTGCTTTTGAATGAGGCGGGCACGAGGGGTAGATGACAACCTGTGGTAGTGTCATAAAGAATAGTTCCGCCCGTATTTTGGAGAGGAACTGCTTGCACATGCTGTGGAGTGGACTACAGGGTGCATTGGAGGTCGTCATCTTGAGCCTGAGCCGATGCCATGGTGGCGAAATCGACAGTAGGCAAAGAATGAAGAGTGAGGTTGCGGCAAGTGAGAGCGTCAGCGACGGGCTTGGCGACATCAGAGACATGGTGTAGGCAGCAGTGAAGCGTGTGGCAAAGCCTAGTTGTCTAGTTTACCGTGGTGAATAGTTGCCAGAAGGTGGTTTTAAGGCAAAAACGAGAGGCCTGTGGTCAGTAATAATAATAATAATGCGTCAGCTGTACGCCGTAACGGCGCTTCGATGCCGCCCGACCACCACCAGTCGCGCGGGAGCTGAGTATACCGCTAGGACGCCCACCCGTACGCGGATTCGAACCGGTGACCTTATGGTTGCAAGCCAAATGCACAGACCACTCGGCCACCGGCCGACAGTGCAGACCGTGAAAACCCGAGCTTCTTCTGTGTGTCGGGTGACGGATAGCTAAGTAGCTGGCAAACACTTCACCACCAAACGTGTTGTATCGGGATTCCGCTGGTTGCAGTCGATTGGAGAAGAAACCGAGTGGATGTCACTACCCATCAACGTGTTGATGGAGAACAGCTCCTATCGCAATGTTTGAAGCGCCAGTTGTGAGAGAAAGAGGAGCCAACGGTTCGGAATGAGCGAGGAGAACCATGTTGGAGATGGTATCCTTGCGCGCAGTGAACGCAGTGTGTGTTGTGTCAGGGAAAGCGAACTTGCGCTCGTTCCCCCTAAGAAGGTCAGTTAGGGGCTGCATAAGTTGAGCGTAGCGGGAGATGAATCGTTAAGAGTTGACCAGACCAGAAAATTCGCGGAGATGTCTAAAGGAAGTTGAATAAATTTCTACCTTCTTAGGTATGACTCATATTGAATAAGCCGCCAAAAGAGCTAAGTTGTATTGAGCAATTTTGTATGTTCAAGAAAATGACAAAGGTTTATCTGTCAATATACAGAGTGTAACAGATCTTAAAAATACAACTTGATGTTGAAAAGCTGTATGAAGAAGGGCCGGATCATGAATGATACCGGAGAACATCGACTCGAAACATATCCAACAAATGCACAAGAGCAAACATGAGCATCTAGGATGGGCTGTTACAACCGCCTTTTATGCTATTCATTAATGCTACCTCCTATGCGGTTTAACTCCTTTTAAACTTATTCAAACCAACAGCCTTCTGTCTAAAACCGAGAGCAAAATTATTCACTGGTGTGGGGCCAGGAACTATTTTCGCAATTCCACAAATTGATTAATTCGTAATATTGTTCTGCGATTCCCTTCGCTACATTTGTTCTGCAACGCTAACCCGTTCCCCATCTTTTCTGGAGTTAACAGTCCAGAAACATATACTGGAATTCAGTGATAGCAACAGGAGAAGCGGAATCCAGTCCGAATTCTAGTGGGATAACACCTTTGTTCGTAGGAAATAAGACAGTTCGAATATCTACAGAGCGTAGTTTCGGTTCAACGACAGATATCACATTTCCTTAGTTGGTGACATCAGCAGTGACTGAGTAAACCTATTGCTCAGCTGAATCGGCTACGTCGTGCTCCGTAACGAAGTCTTATTCAACAAATGCGATGCGTTGGGATTGGCAAAAATGAGCAAGTGTCCAATTTCTCACAGTCTTTTTCCTGTGAGACTGCGAGCTGGATAAGAGGAGAAGTTAGCCTTGTGGGGAATACTACCACAACGGTAGCAAGATGGTTTATTCCCTAGTAAGTAATGAGTAGACTGTCTTTTTGCCACCCGGTCAGTTTAGTTACACAAAACTCTTTCGCCTGCAGAGCAATCCCCAGCTTCATTGTGGCCAAATCACAGGCTCGATCCCAGATCAGAGTTCGGGCGTCTTCCTGTAGCAGCATTTCACGTATACGGTTGTCAGCAACTCCAGTGTTCAACTGTTGCGTCAGCATGAATAATTCGACCTTTTTCTGCGGAATAGAAGAGTACTCGCACAGTAGCACTGCACGCCTAAGTCTAGTAATAAAATCATGCCTAAATGCACTTGGCTCCTGTTGCATTCGGGAGAAGACGTACCTTGCTGTGCACAGGTTCATTTAGGTGCCCAAATGCGAACGAGAGCTTTGAATGCATTATCGGCTGATTTGCATCCCTGGAGGCTTAGGTCATCAAACTGCCGTTGCCCATCATCTCCGAGCAAGTGAAGAAGCAGCTTTAAGTTGTTTTCCTCGCTGATTGGAGACTTTAGGTTGGGAATTATATCCAAATAATTCCGGAAGGAAATTATCCTGTGGTGCTAGGCGTCTGAGGTAGGCCTGTTTCTACAGTCAGTCCAAAATGCTGATGAAGGTTGAATTGAAAGATTCATGGTTTTACTCGCGACGCCACCTGTTATCTCAGAAGAAAGTAGACGTAACAACTGTATAGTTTAGGATGCAGGTACAACGTACAGTTGCGCAGACTGAATAAAGGCACTCACTGAGAATTCCGCTAATGGATCAATCAGCGTTGAGCGAAGTTCAGTAGATCAGGATATGTCTGGGGTATCGAATCACAACGCTAGACATAAGTCTTCTTCCCCCTTTGAGTTTCATTGGAGAAACATGCGGAGGGGCAGCAACTTCCTTTTGTGAACCTTTATCGCGGCTTTCTGGTTCTTCGGATGGTTCGCCCTCCAGGTTGACTGTAATTAATTATCCATGAGGCAATGCGTCACTGAGTCTGGCTCGTTGACAGAATATCAAGAGATCCAGGATCCTGATTCATTTCATTCAATAGTGCGGTAGTGTATGATGGAATAAAGCGCACAGTTTTACGATACCCATACGATCGAAAATGCGCAAGAAAGTTAAAATCAACAATGTTCCATCGTTGAACGTGAATCATCAGTAGTAAAAAGACGGTACTTTCTCACACTTTTGTTTAGCATTTAGCACTAAGCTGAAAGTTTAGAAGTCTCTCGAATGTCGCGATATCTGTTGCTTGCACCACATGTGTTCGTAGTATTTATTTAAAAGTTCAAGTTTCAATATTATATCGGTTAATTTCCAAGGCAGCTTTCTCCTGCTTGCGCTTTTTCTTTCCCTACTAAATGGTTGAAATTTCTTATCTCAAAGGATCAAGGATTCCTCATCGACGACTCTGTTCCGTGAGTAAAGCCCTCGAACGCATTGAGTTACTCAAAACAAGCCATGTCCCAATCCGGGACTCCACACATCCATCCGGCACACAACTCTTGCGGAGAGACGAAGCAGAAACTGTTCAATTTCAAATGGGACTGTAGCAGCAGGTTTTCGAAGCTCAATAAGATTAATTGTTCAGTCATGCGGCCTTCCATTTGATACGCATAGGCCTTTACTGAGCAAACCTGCCTATGCTAGAAATTGCATCAATAAATCCACAGAATCCAAATTATTCCATTGGGAACACTCATACTTTACATCTGATAGCCGTATCATTTGATTGTGCAAAAGTTCTACTAATGATTAATTGCAATAATTCTGTTTCGTAAATATGCTGCACATTGCCTGAAAGGAAATTTCATGGAAGTGAATAATGGATTTAATTAGCACTCAAAAGAAGATCCATACGCAAGTTCGCAAGCAATGTCATCTTCTAGGTTGATGGAAGCTTGTTGGGCGGAGCCTGGGATATTAGTCGATAAGCAATGACACGTAAGACGGGTCAAATACGACAGTATAGAAGTCAGAGGCGACTAAACCCAACGTGTATTGTGCAGGCTACAAGAATAGGAAGTGAATCAGCCAGAGCGAGAAACGTGCAGCGAGGTATTCACCAAAACGGTTTGTGTGACCACAGGTGTGCAGTCAGTAAAACAAGTGGATGTTACGAAGGTAAAAACAACCGTCAAATCCAAGGTTACAAATAATGAAAGAGCTTGTTTTCCGGTACACTCCAAGGGCTCCCCTAGAAGGCTGACGAATGCCAGCCTTCGATGGAGCTATTAGTGGGGGAAACGGTAGGTGAGGGTGGATGAGAATATCTGCAAGGGCTTGGGTAAGGGCTTCCAAAGTGGGGTATGTAGCAGAGTTCGCTGACTCCAGGCTTTTGTTAGTTATTATTTATGCCGATCGTGTGGACCAGAGTGCATCAACGGTGGGCCGTCAGGGCGGACCGGTCGGGCTGGTCGGACTGCAAAACTACTGGCTAGTACAGAAAAAAGGCCGACAGGACCTTCCCTTTGCTGCAGACCCGACGGTGCGCTTGGGAGGTGTCACTCCTCACCGCACTTTAGTCCACCGTCCTCGTCCCACGACGAAATCCAGACGTCCTCGTCCCACGGAGAAATCCGGGCGTCTTCATCCCACGAAGAAATCCGGCGTCTTCGTCGGTCATGCCTAAGTAGCGTTTGGGAACCAACCAGTTCGTGGGTGCCTACGGAAGAGAGCGTTTATCTGTTCCTTGGGTGAGAAAGGGGCTTTGGGACTGCTGGCGAGCCACTCGGGGGTTGCGTTGAGTCGGTTGGCGAGTCACGCGATGGTTGCCTGGGCAGTTTCGGCGGTTGAGATTCTGGAAGGTAGAGCTCAGAGGGGGTGGGCAAGGGTCGGGGAAGTGGCTCGACGCCGGAGAGCGGACATGGTATGCATGATAAAAGCAAATACGCTTTTTAACTTTTCAGCATGGTTTGGGTTTTTTGTCGATTTTGCAAAACGTTTGTAGATGAGACGCAGGATAACCACGAAAGACGAAAAAGGCGTGTTAATGGAAATAGTAAACGTTTACAAAATCTGCAAAACGGGCCGGAGGTTTGACCTGTCTATCGCGTCGGTCGGTTTCCTGGGGTTGAAGCGGGTAGGTTGAAGGTCAAGGGGTACGGAGGGCTCCGGGAGATCCATTGCTCGGGAAGTCACCACAGATGCTGGTGCTTGTGGGATAGCATCAGGATGGGTTGCAAGTGGTTCGTCAAATAATGCTACCTTGAGGCGGTCGATGGACACCGTTGTTCGGTGATCATTCTGGTTTACAGTAAACTCTTTCGGAGTCCGTTGCAGAACTCTGAAAGGGCCAGTGTAAGGAGGCTGGAGAGGGCGCCGCACTGCGTCAGTTCGGAGGAAACTGTGTGCAGGTAGAGAGTCCGCTGTGCATTTGCACATCTCTAGTCTGTTCACGGAGCGAGGTCGGGCGTAGTGAACATATGCGTTGAGGTAGGTAGGACGAAAAGTTAGGCGGAGGCGTACCCGACGATGCGGGAGGTAAAACGAATCCTCTTGGTAGCGAACGTTTTGCCGTAAGCCAGGTCAGCTGGTGCACATTGCAAGTCAGTTTTGCTGCTGTTGCGAAAACCTAAGAGTACGAGCGAAATATTTTTGCTCCAGCTAGGGTCGGAGGAGGCGCAGACGGAGGCTTTAAGCGGTCTATGGAATCTTTCAACTAACCCGTTGGCTGCTGGGTGATACGCTGTGGTATGAATGCGGCGACAGTCTAAAAAGTTGCAGAACGTATCGAATTGTGCTGATACTAAAGGCGTTCTTCGGTCGGTTGTGATGGTGGATGGGCATCAGTATTGCGAGACCCATCGGTCCAAGAAGACCCGAATAACATCCTCAGCTGTGCAGTCTGGTACGGAAATGGCTCCTGGCCATCTGGGGAAGCGGTCGACACATGTAAGTATGTATACCAATCCGGGTAAAGGAGGCAAGGAGCTTACTAGTTTTAAGTGTACATGCGAGAACCCCGGGGCAGGAAATGAATCAAGAGGACTGCAAATGTGACGATGTACTTTAGAGCGCTGGCATTGAAGGCAGGCGCGAGCCCAGGCACGAACGTGTTTCTTTACGCGTGGCCATACGAAACATTCAGTGACCAGTTTCCAAGATGCAGGGTAATAAGATGTGATAGTGAGTGCAGTGCGAAAAGACTGTGTGACTGCAGGAGACAGGCACGGGGGGTCTAGGACCAGCTGTGGAAGTGTCACAGCGGATTGTTCCTTCCGTGGTTTGGAGAGGATCAGGTTGCACATGCAGCGAATTGGACTGCAGAGTGCGTTGTATATCTTATTCTTGAGCCTGAGTCGATGCCATGGCGGCAAGATCGACGGTAGGCAAAGACTGGAGAGTGAGGTTGACGTTTAAGAGAGTGTTGGCAGCGGGACTTTCGACACCTGAGGCATAACGTATATCAGCAGTAAACTGCGTGACAAAGTGTAGGTGTCCTGTTTCCCATGGTGAGTATTTGTCGCAAGCAGACTTGAAGGCAAAGATAAGGGACTTGTGGTCAGTGTAGACCGTGGAAGTGCGGCCCTCGAGTGTGCGCCGGAAGTGGCGAATCGTTGGGTAAATGGCGAGCAGTTCTCTGCCAAATGTGCTGTAGCCTGATTCTGCCGGCTGCAGGCGCTTGGAGAAGAACCCAATGGGTTGTCATTGCCCACCAACGTATTGTTGGAGGAGGCTCCTACCGCGACGTCTGATGCATCGGTCGTAATGGGAAGTGGCGCAGTCGATTCGGAATGAGCGAGGAGGGCTAGGTTTCAGATAGCATCCTTGAGCATGGCGAAGGCTGCCTGTGCTGTGTCAGGGCAAGCGAACTTACGTTCATTTCCTCTGAGTAGGTCAGTCAGTGGCTGCATGAGCTGAGCGCAGCGTGGAGTGAAGCGCCGATGGTATTTTACCAAATCACAAAATCGACGGAGGTGCTTGAACGAAGTCGGAGCTGGGATGTCCTTGATTGCCTGGATCTTATCAGGAAGGACTTAGATCCCAGTTGATGGAACGAGGTGGCCTAAGAATTCGATCGTTGATTTGCCGAGTTCGCACTTAGTCGTGTTGACTGTGACACCACGTTGTGTCAAACGCTGGACCAGATTCCTAAGATGCTCGAGGTGCTCTTGTTCCGATGGACCGGCGACTGAACTATCATCGAGGTAAGAATAAGCGAAGTCTAGGCCTCCAGTGACAACATGGATGAGGCGTTATAAGGTTTGTGCGACGTTGCGCAGCCCAAATGGCATTCTTAAAAATTCAAATAAACCGGAAGGCATGATGACGGCTGTTTTAGGGATGGCATTATCTTACACACTTATTTGGTGATGGACGCGAACCAGATAGATTTTGTTGAAGACTTTCTTACCTCTGAGGCATACGGTAAGATCCTACATGTGCAGAATGGGATACCTATTTGGGACGGTTAGGCGATTTAGTGCGCAGTAATCACCGCAACGGCGCCAGTCTTCAGATTTCTTGAAGACCATCTGCAGGGGCGAGGACCAAGGGCTGTCGGAAGTGTGGATTATTCCAAGTTCAAGTATGTGCTCAAACTCCGCCCCAGCTACTTTTAGTTTCACAGGCGATAGTCGGCGTGGACGGCATGATACAGGTGGGCGGTTCGTCCGTATGTGGTGCGTGGCTTGAGCAGCCACGAACAAATCTTCTTTCATTGGCTGAACAAGCTTGGAATAATGAGAAAAGAGATTGGCGCAGTCTGGTTAGGTCTGGGGAAATGCACAGACCGGGAATATAGATGTGACATCGGCGGGGATGCCACGTACAGTGAGTTTTATTGCAGTGTCGACTACCATCTGGCTTTTCGCATCGACCAAGCGGTCGAAGTGCCTGAGAATGTCAATACTGATGAGGGCAAAGGAGACTGCAGCGACAGTGAATACCCAGCGGAACGTGCGCCGAAGACTTAGGTCAAGGGAAAGCGACCGATGACCGTAGGTGACTATTGGCGTGCCATTGGCGACACTTAGACTTGTCGACAGAGAAGCGGTAGGCTCACCTGGCATAGGGGGAATGACGCTGAGTTCCGCCCCGCTACCAACTACGAACTGGGTATCGGAGTCATAATCCCTACTGTAGATGAGACGACTATGGGCTTTGCCGACATTCGTGGCCAGTACAGACCGGCGTGGCGGATCATCTATAGCGGAGTAGCTACACGGCTGTACGCACTTACGGGATTTAGTACCGAAGCGCGAGTGGTAAAAGCAGTAACCTGTGGCATCAGGTTTTGTGCGACGGGGCGATGATCCGGAGCGGTTGCGGTGCTTACGGTTTAAAGTGAGTTCCTCGATCTGGCGCTGAAGCGACTCTGTCTGCGATGGTACTGCGTCTATTGCCGTCGGCGAGCTAGTCGCGCCTGTCGTTGTGGTTGCGCCAGCGGAAAGCTGATTGGTGCTTTGGTTTCAGTCTCGGTCTGGTGCCGTTCGATGACGCGGTCTGCTAGATCTGCAACTGCTGTGATAGGCAAGTCACTTGCTACTGCAATTATAGCCTGAGTGCTTGCAGGAAGGCGTTGCATCCACAGCTCGCGGAGGATCTCTCCGTCCATGTTGAACGTGCCGATGAGTTGTTGTATTTCGCGCAACAAGGCTGATGGCACCCAATCTCCTAGTTGCAGATCACTAAATAGTTGCTGCAGACGGATCTTGTTAGAAGGCGTGATTCGCTGAATAATAGCCTGTTTAAGTGTCTCGTATTTCATTACCAAGGGGGGCAAAGTATGGTGTCTCTCACCTGCGAGAATATACGCTGAGGAAGGCAAGCTATTAGCTGGTTATACATTGCGAAATCAGAAGAAATTTTACGAATATAATATACGGATTCTTGATGCAAATATCTATAATAATGATCATTCTCCCGAAAAGGGTTGGGGCTAACGCAATAGAGTTGACCGTGACAGGCTGAACGGCGTTAACCGCGCATGGAGACGGCTTGTCCTCTAGATACTCGTTTGCAAAAGCAGATAAAACGTGTGGTAGGTGAGAAAACAATATGTGCACACGTAGTAAATCACAAATTCACTGGAACGAGCTCACCAAAATGAAAATACAAAATTGCGGGAGCGTGTTCTTGATCGGGGGCCACCAATTGTTGGGCGGAGCCTGGGCTACTAGTCGGTAAGCAAACGACACGTATGAGAGGTGTCAAATACCAGAGTATAGAAGTCGGAGGCGACTAAACCCAACGTGTATTGTGCAGGCTACAAGAATAGAAAGTGAATCAGCCAGAGCGAGAAACGTGCAGCGAGGTATTCACCAAAACGGTTTGTGTGACCACAGGTGTGCAGTCAGTAAAACAAGTGGATGTTTCGAAGGTAAAAGCAACCGTAAAATCTAATGTTACTAAATAATGAAAGAGCTTGTTTTCCGGTACACTACAAGCTTCTGACGCAGCCATGACTCCATTTCTACTTATTCAAATGGAGTTTGCTACAAACCATTTTCCGACTCGCAGAGTGTGTAGTGCTCTAAAAGTCAAATATCATCTTTGTGTACAATTTTACTGATAGCCAATGTATATTATGCTTCCCTGTAAATCATGCACACTAGGCGGACGCGTGAACAATGGACAATGAGTTTATACGGGTTAAGAAGCGTTGCTTTACAAGTTCCATTTGGGAGTTGGTGGGGATATCAACATAAAAGTAATGATGATAAGGATAGTAAAATAGTTGATATTGGAAATATGAAAATGAGGACTTATCATTTGCTCCGCTGTAGTCCTGCGATCTCCTAAGCTTCACAGAATCCACAGTTAACAACAAATAATTCCATGGTATACTCCAGGTGTAGGATGGAGACGTAGTGTTAAATGACAAAGTGTAAGTGGATGAGTGCATCGCCAGAGCTTCTTTTAAATACTGTTAGTGTCGGTGCAGAGACGAGCGATTCTGGGAGAGCATTCCACGGGTGACAGACACGAATGGAAAAGAAATTTCTGTGGCACTCCAGACGACTGCATTGTTCCGCGAGTTTTAATGAGTGGCACCTCAGGTTTGTATTGCTGCTGAGTTGCAGTAAAGGGCGGTACACATGGTGTGGGTCACGCAGAATAAAGTATGCCACAATCAGGTCACCTCGTAGTCTGCGATAGCTTCCACTGAACACCCCCAATCGTTGCAGCCTCTCCTGGTAGGAAAGATTGTGCATTCCAATTACCTTCTTAGATGCCCGGCGTTGTGGCTGCTCCAGTGCATTCAGGTCGTGGTTCAGCCATGGATGCCAGGCTTGAATTGCGTATTCGACATGGGAGCGAACATACGCACTGAGCATTTGTCGAAATATGGAGCTGTTTATTTGTCCAAACGCCCGCCTCAACAGCCCGACCTGTTGGTTCCTGGTCTTCGGGGCCTTTTCGAATTGCCTGGAGCAACCCAAGTCATCTTGAACCAGGACACCCAAGTCACGTTCGACAGCTGATTGTTGTAGTACATTCGTTCCGATCCGGTATGAATAGCTGCCCTGATGTCAGATGGAAAGCACCTTCATTTACTGAAGTTGAAATGCAATAAGTTTTGGGTCGACCATTGATACACCGTATCTAGGTCACCCTGAAGCACAAGTTGGTCGGCGCCCGCCTTGCTCCTGCGCCAGATCCTGATATCGTCGGCAAACATTAGGAAGTTTGAAGTGATTCCCTGTGCAAGGTCATTAATAAACACCAGACAACCGTGGACCCAGAACTGAACCTTGCGGCACACCACACTCAACTTGTATGGGGTTCAATAAAGGGCTCCGAACTCTGACCACCAATTACCGTTGAAGTAGAAAGTTGGCAATCCAGCTTAGAAGTGGGTCGCCGATCCCGTAATGCTGCAGCTTGGAGAGTAACATGCAATGGTCTAGACGATCGAAAGCTTTGGAAAAATCCAGGCAGATCACATCAACACCTTCTCCAGCGTCAGCTGCCTCGGTCCAACTACTGCGTGCAATTAGTAAGTTCGTTGTATGTGACCGCTGTCGACGGAAACCGTGCTGCTCAGGCGTGATGATGTTGTAGTTTTCCAGATAGCACACCAGTGCATCGGCAATTATGGATTCCATGACCTTGGAGAGTATAGGAAGAAGGGATACTGGGCGATAGTTGGAAGTATCAGTGCTGCTTCCACCTTTGTGAATCGGGGTTATTATTCCAAGCTTCCACACGGCGGGAACTTGGTTCTGGTCTAAGCAGCGCTGGAAAAACTGAGCTAAAGGTCCTGCTAGTTGGCTTGCTGCTGCTTCCAGTGCCTCTGGACGAATGGTGTCGACACCCGGCGAGCTGTGTTTGCATAGAGACGTCAGCTTTTGCAATACAGCCTCCGCGGTAAAAGTGATGTGGGTTATTCCTGGCAAGGAGAAGACAAAGCTTGGTAGATCGCCTGGTGGCAAGACCCTTCGAAACTTGGGAGCAGTGGTTACGTTTGGTCACGTAGTTGTCCCAACTTTCTTGTGCTGGAGCTTCTCTGTACACGAATTCTGCTCCTAACGTAAGAAACTGATTTACATTTATAGCAAAACTTGGATCTCTGAAGCCTCTGAAATCAGCTGACTGAAATATTTGACGAGCTCAAGCCAGGTTACTTCCGGGGTTCTTCTTCGAGAAACGATCATGTTGTGGCGCTGACGAGCTTGGCTAATGGATCGTAGTTTGTGATGGTTCGCACAGTCTCATCGTTGGCATTCAGATATTCTGCATAGCAGACGAAGTTGAAACTGATCACGGCGTGAGCACTGCGACCCAACGGGCAGTCTAAAACCAACACACCGATCACATGCCCCTCGTTCGTAAGCACAAGATCCAGCACAGATGACCTGTTACCTGTTCTGAACCGAGTGGGCAAAGTGCTGCGCTTGTAAAGAGGAACAGTAGTTACTACATCTTGTAGATCGGCTTTGAATTGTTCTCCCATCGTGGCGGGAATTTCTAAATAATGTACGTTGAAATCACCCGTGACAAGAATGGGAGTGTACTTTTGTTGTAAACTGCATCTTAAAGCAGCCGCTAGGTGGTGGTCGGTTTCGGGTGTTGAGTTAGGGGCGCGGTACACAAGGACAACAAGGCAAGCGTCCCTGCCATTTAACTGCAATCAGCACCAAAGAGTCGGGGAACTGCGAGTCTGAATCCTCCACGGCTTCGCACTGTAAGTCGTTTCGGGAATACAGGATTACCCCTCCTCCTTTTGTGAGCCTGTCGTTCCGGATCAGCGACATGCCTGGTAACGACACTGCAGCGTCCGTCCGTGTGAGACTGGACCTTATCGTGGTGCGATGGTTTGTGTGCCTCAGTAATCCATTGAGCTATACTGGATGGTGCATTTTTGCACCTTCAGAGCCACTCATACCAGATTGGTCAATGGTTAGAGGCCAGACAAACTCAGTCTCCTGGTCCTCCAGGTTGGGGGTTGGAATGAGGGTGGCTCCTTTTTCCTTAAAACGGACTCCTTGTAGACCAACGCCAAAACCCGCTGCCTTGCGGTCAGGTTTTTGAACCAAAGGCTTTGGTTGAGAACCCTAATCGTTCTCCTGTCTAGGCCTGGGCAACCTGACAGTACCCTGCCCACGCAATACAATGAATCCTTCCCCAAACAAATTTCTGATGCTCTGGCCACCACAGAGGATAATCAACGGTGCCCTATCTGCTGCATCGAGCAGGGTGGATAGGGGGTTGGATGCTACTGCTCAAGCCTTCCCCATCTTCTTATTCCCCTTCTTGCGCTTTTTCACCCTTATCGTCCCGTTGCAGCTTTACTCTTATTCCCGTGTTTTTAACCCCCTAATTCTCGGCCCTTCCCCACCTTGCTTCAATAGTCACTTGTCTTTTAGTTTCAACTCACAGGTGAACGCAGAGCGTCATTCCTGCGCTGTCCACAGGCCCGTGTCCAAGCAAGCGGCCCATTCCAGTTCATCGGCTTCCATTTGGAGCCCTCGATCCTCCTTCAGACTGGCATGCCTCAATGTTCGCACATTGCTTCAGATTGGTCAACAGGCAGCACTTGCCCGAACATTGGAGACCCTCTCGATCGATATCTGCTGCTTATCAGAGACCCGCCTGCAAGACTCGAGCTCTGTACTCACTCTGCGATCCCCTTCAGGTGACACCAGCAGCACTTTCTCATTGCGCCTATCCAATGACGATGCAGCTTCGAGCACCGGCCAAGCCGGCGTTGGTATTGCCCTGAGTCCCCGGGCTGAAGCTACTCTGGTTGATTGGATTCCAATCAGTAGCTGGATGTGTGCGGTCCGATTGGCTGGCTCGTTCAAAACTTCGAAGTCGCATGGGACTAACAGGTGTCTATTCGTTATCGCTGCCTATGCACTGACAAACTGTAGCGATGACTCGGTAAAAGACGACTTCTATTGCCAACTGAACGAACTCCTTTGCTACAGAAGAAGCTCGGACCATTTAGTGCTGGCTGGGGATCTGAACGCTCAAGTTGGAAAATTATCCACAGCTGAGCTGCATCTGGGCGGCCAACATGGTATAGGCTTCCGTAATGACAACGGTGAGCGGTTACTTCATTTGTGTGAGGATGGTCGCTTATTTCTTGCGAGCACTGATTTCCGACAGAGCACCCGCCCCAGAGTGACTTGGCGCCCACCAGCCTCGAACCAGCTATGGACGCAAATCGATCACATTGCTATCAGTTACCGCTGGAGGGGCTGCTTCCAGAACTGTCGCTCAATTTGGAGCACAGGTGTTGACACCGATCATGCACTTGTATGTGCTGACCTGCGGATGCGCTTTGGCGGACGCCCGCAACGATGCTGTGAGCGCATTGACACCGGCAGACTGGTGAATCCAGCTGTTCTGAACGCCTATCAAATTACGCTGTCATCCGAGTTGGATAAACGCTCAGTGGATGCAATTGAAGCTCACTGGTCTCATATGCAACAGGCCTTACTAGCAGCAGGCAAATCCTCATGTGGTATGTCTAATCGCCAACATGAACATTGGGTCTATTCGCAGTCTCTGGAGCTTATGGCGGCTCGCCAGCATATTCCAGCTGGAAGCGAACCTAATGAAACTCTCAAAGAGCTCCAAATTAAAATCCGTGCTAGCCTGAAGAGAGACCGCGAATCCTGGTGTTCTCGTCGTGCAACAGAGATGGAAATGGCCGCTGCCCTTTGTAATCATCGTGAGTTATTCCGTCTTATACGGGAAACGGGCAGTAGGAGACCTGGTGTTAGTGAAACTATACGTGACGAGAGTGGACAGCCTATCCACAACTTCTCAAAACGACTGGAACGTTGGGCTGAGCAATTTGAAAGGCAAGTCAATCGGTCGGAATTGTTAGATTTCTCGCCGACCAGTGATCGCCCTGCTCCGTGGGCTGTTCCTTTGGATCCACCCTCTTGCTCAGAAGTCGAACATGAGATCAAACTGTTGAAGTTAAATAAAGCCGCGGGACCTGATGACCTTCCTCCAGCCCACTTCAAATTCGGGGGACCTGCTCTTGTGGATGATTCACACGAGTTACTAGTGAGACTGTGGGAGTGGGAAACTGTCCCAACCGATTGGAGCCGCTCCATCATAGTCCCAATTTTCAAAGGACGCTCACGATCGGAATGCGGCAGCCATAGAGGAATCAGTCTGATCTCCATCGCATCCAAACTGCTTGCCTCTGTCATCCTTCGCAGACCGACTGGCACTCGTGAAAGCCAGATTCGTGAAGAGCAAGCTGGATTTCGTCGAGGTCGTACCTACATTGACCACATCTTCACCTTGCATCAGTTGTTGCAGCACCGTCACATATATAGGCGGCCCACCGTTGTAGTATTCCTCCATATCAAAGGTGCATTCGATCCTGTGGATAGACATGCACTTTGGGACTGTCTACTCAGGAAATGTGTGCCTGAGAAATATGTAAATATTATCCGAGCATTATATGCGCGTAGCTCGGGCAGAGTGAGGGCTTACAGCAATCTGTCGTCGCCCTTTAATATCTCCAGCGGCGTGAGACAAGGATGCCCGCTGTCACCGTTCCTCTTCAACTTCGCTGTTGACGAAGTCATGGAAATCGCGTTTACAGGACACGACTTAGAAGGTGTGGATCTGCTCCCAGGAGAACGACTTCTTGATTTAGAGTATGTTGATGATATTGTCCTCATCTGTGACAGCTCACAAACGTGCCAAGCTGCACTGGACAGATTAGCACTGGCTGTCCGTCACTTCGGGATTTGCTTTGCACCTTCGAAGAGCAAAGCGTTTCTCCAAGATTGGTCTTGACCGCCTCCTACGCTGACCCTTGGTGGGGATCAGCTAGAAGTCGTTCAAAAATTCAACTGCCCGGGAAGTTGATTCAGCGCCCGTGGGATTGAAGAGGAAATCATGAATCGTATAGCAAAAGCTCGGGACGCTTTTGCTAACCTTCGCCAATTATGGCGCCGGCGCGACATCACTCTTGCCATGAAGGGTAGAGTGTACAATGCAGCAGTACGTTTGACCCTACCGTACGGTTGTGAAACCTCGCCGCTTACAGCAGCGGACCTGAAGAGGCTAGTTACGTTCGACCACCGGTGCCTTCGCAATTTAGCTCACATTTGGTGGGAACACCGCAAGAGCAACGAGCGTGTTTGACGCCTTGTTTATGGCACAGGAAAAGGAAATGAACCGCTCAGCACCGTTATTTCACACATCAGGCTCCGATGGCTCGGCCACGTGTTGCGCATGCCAGCCCACCGACTTCCGCGACGTGTGTTGTTTGCGCGCCGGGGGTGTGGATGGAAGAAGAGGAGGGGTGGCCAAGCGATGATTTGGTCCAGAGGAATGAAGACCCTCACTTCTGAGCTGGCCTCGGTTGGAGCGCATCGGCTCCCTGGTTGGGGTCCGAAAGACGATGAACACGTTTGGTTGGACACACTTGCTGATATGGCTAGGAGCCGACCTCAGTGGCGTTCGTGCTCTGAGGTTCTTTGTCCCACCCCATCCCTCTTAGCCTCCCCTCCAACCACGATCTCATTGCTTAGCCTTATATAATTTTGCATAATAATTTCTTTTTGGGTGCACAGCAGCCGGCTGGTAGCTTACCGGAACGATGCCCATCCGTTACCGGTAGCTCAGCCAGCTTCACCAGTTGTTTTTTCCTCTCCTTTTGCTTTGTATTGCGGCACAGTAGCTGAGGTATTCCCCACCTCTAGCTAACGTGTATGATGATGACGATGATGCCAATGATATCATATGACCCGGAAGCTTGGCGATCTTTCAGTTCGGAAAGTTTGTTAGAAAGACCCTGAGCATTCGCGTACAAGCAGGCCAGTTTCTCGGTCTCCAGGAGCCCACAGAGGGGTGAAGGGGTCAGGTGTGGGAGAATGCCGACCGATGGGAGGTCGGCAGCTACTCGGTATTTTGATGGGTCCATGATACCTTGTTTGTAACTTGATTCGGCCAAGGTGCGTCCCAACGTTCGTTTAGTCCTACGTCAGTCAATTAAAGCGGCAGTTAAGTTACGCTTCTGTACCTTCGTCGGTATTCTTGCTGTTTCAGTTCCTTTAATATTTGAGCTGTGCAAAGCGTTTGCAACCTTTAACCGAATTTCAGAAGGAAGGTGTTTCCGATTTCTCCGCCATCGAGCTAAAACGTCCTTTGCTTGTTGCGCTGACTGAATCACAACTTTTAGGATTCTAGAGCCGCATCATCTATAATTTGGTGAGAGATGTATCCTGGTGAGCGATAGTGCCACAATATTATCCAAAGAATGTGTTTCACGAATGAACCGCCACTGAGCTAAATCGTGCTTTCCGGTCTCTTGGACATCGTTAGAAGGATGTTCTGGCACGCCGTGTATGAAGATTGCGTTTCGTTGTTCTAGCTTGCTGTGCAATTCTTCGGTGTTTTTTATTGTCGCGCGCTCCATGGGACATCAGGATAGATACGTATCCCACAGGATCTGTGTTTTCGCGCGCTTGCGCAGAGCAAAACCTTTTCGGCGTCAGTGGAGGATTCTAGTGTTACTCGAATAAGTCTGGGTTCTCCATAGTGTGGCGAGTTCGGATGACGAGTAACTTGTAATAAGTGTATGCGGTTGGATTTGATACTCATCTGCATGCACAATGAGTCCCATTGGTCTTGGTCGTCTGATAACTTATCCCGCAATGTGATGGCGGTAGATTCAGGGACATATGAGCATACAACAGTCCGGGCACTGTTATTGGATTCCTTTTTCGTTGATCTACAAGGTATGGTACTCGTCTGTCCTGAACTGCTGATAAGCGTTGATTGTTTGCTATTTGTCTCTCTATTCACGTTAACGGTGTGTACAATGGAAGAGGCCGCAACGGCGGCCTCTCGGTGGACCTTTACAGCAATCTCTGCATAGGTAACTGATGTTCTGGAAGGCTTAGTCTCGACAGGAGCTATTTGGGCTACAGGTACCGAGGGTTGGAGTTCGGCTGCTTCATCCTTTTAATGCTAGATGGCGGGTCTAGCGGAATTTGCTTAAACAGACGTTTTGAGTGGTGCCTGATTTTTGTTGCTGAGAGCACTGTTTGACTTTCGTTGGTACGGTCTGTTTTCGCCCGGCGTTCTACCAAAGTTGAAGAAGAGAACGGAGATGGAGGCGTGGCTGATTGCGGTTCAGGGGAAGCGGATTTTTCAGCGTTCCTTTGCTTAGAAGCCGCTAAGCTTCTGCGGTGCATACTCGCTTCCACTGAAGTAATCTTATCGTTTATCCTTTGCTCCGCTTCTGCGGTTAGCCGGTCGCATTTCTGAGCTAGGACGAGCAAGCACTTAATGAGGGGATGGTGGAACACGCAGTACAGAACCAAAATGCATCTTGGGAGCTATTTCGCTCCCGTATCTGCTGTCGGGACACATTTGCACATTTCGTATGATACCATTCTAAACAGTGCGAGCAAGCCAGACCGATTTTTACTACTCGATGACATGCTCCTAACCCGCAAATGCCTTTCGCTTGAAGCCTCTTCGGTTTCGCATTTCTGCCATACAATTTGCTGTCGTTACCTGACCCAGTGGGTTGGCTAACGTTCTGCACTTTTACAGCTTTGAGAGCGGCGTACATCGGTCAGGCGAGCGTGGTGGAGGTAAGGTCAAATGCGCGGTCGGCGTGGTCGCGCGTCCGTGTGATAGGTTGTGCGGGCGAACTGGCTGACCAGGTCACAAGGAATGGCGAGTGACTGGAACCTAAACAGAGCGCTGAACACAGACTGACAGATCACAAATCCTTTCACAGCTGTGTTGAGAAACACTGGATCGGAATAAGCTTAGGTTTTTCGGTCTGTCTCGAGAATTCCGTATCGAATGGTGTCACACAGAAAGGCAATCGGCTCAACGTGATTGAGTTAAACGCTTGCGCTTAATCTCGGAGGCCAATGAAAACGGTTAGTGCTGGCGCAGCCTCTAATCGATGCTTTTTTACCCGTAATAAACCATTGTTCCAAGATATTTCCACGTATGATGGATCACTGTGTAGGGCTGGTAAATCCGGTTCGAATGAGCTTACAATGACAACGCTGCGAGAAGCTGGAGAGAGGATAGAGGGGAATAATCCAAATGAACCAGGAGCACGCACGTCACGCGTGTGTGGGGATGACCTTGGACTAAAC
Organism: Dicrocoelium dendriticum; assembly: GCA_944474145.2. NCBI lineage: Eukaryota > Metazoa > Platyhelminthes > Trematoda > Plagiorchiida > Dicrocoeliidae > Dicrocoelium > Dicrocoelium dendriticum. Next base: position 224,764,112 of record OX104063.1, read on the forward strand.
TTCGCTCAACGCAGACTGATCCATAAGCGGAATTCTCAGTGAGTGCTTCTATTCATTCTGTGCAGTTGTACGGTCTACGTGCCTCCTACACTATACCGTTGTTACATCTACGTTCTTCTGTTACATCTAGGTTCACAGATGCAGAGACAATGGACGGAATGTGCGCTATTCTCTGAAAGAGGATCCTACACCGTATGAATCAGTTGAACGGTTTTTTGTTTGTTATTGTGTACATGATAAGGCAGACAAGGCGGCACAGTAGCTGAGGTTGCGGCACAGTAGCTTATGTGTTCCCCAACTCTAGCTAACGTGTATGATGATGATGATGAGACAATTGTGTACGCCCGTTCAAAAAGTGAGCACTCATTTAATATAACCGTTTGAAATGTGTGCTATTCTAGCTATTCCGTTTATCACTCGCTCTAATGCATTACTACGAAAACCCATGAATTGGGATCCTAAACAATATGTCCACAATAAAGCCGGAAGTTAAACAATGAATAGGAACAGATTTCACACAAGCATCCGACAGGCACCGATGATCTCCAAGCACATGACACATTTGCAAACTTCGACCACATTATAGAATTCTCAATGAAATAGTTATGAAATTCTTCTTCGTTGAAGAAAATGTGTGCGTCGATGAAGTCATAATACCACATAATGGCCAGCATGAACTGAAGCAATGTATCAGAGGAATGCCTATTAGATTCGGATATAAATAGTGGGCCATTGCAACCTCTAAGTTATGCTGCCCATCTGAATCTCTACCAAGGAACTCAAGGCAAACGTAGCAAGACATTAGGTATCGGGTTTGGATAAGTATGGACCTAGTGGGTAAGCTCGCGTAGGGGCGACGCTATCACATCGTTTTTGACAATCTTTTACGGGCTTGTCTCTCACGAAAGCTTCAACTATGAACAATGATTTACAACGGGTAAAAAACGGGTGCTTGACATGTCCCGTAGGGTGTTTGGAGTGAAATGAAGATAGCTCAAGGCATAATGAAGTCGTCAGTTTGGGCGATTACAGATTTAACTGCACTGCCGTATAAAGGGAGTTTGAAATGAGAATGCACGACAACAAAGCAATAAGGGGAGTGGTTATTGATCACATAATAGGCAAGAAAAAAACAAAGATCGCGAGGACAACGCTTACTCGTGTGCAACCATATTGGGTCGACAGGATACAGAAATCCAGTTTCTATAGTAGTAACGTTTATCAAATCTCGTGCAAGGGGTTTGGAGTGCCTCATTCTCGAGTAGGGTTATGGCACTATCCACTGTCTGTTGTGCATTAGTGCCATCATCTGGTGGTCAAGGGCTATAGCGCGTAGTGTAAATGTGACAGCGTATCCTCAAGGCGTTTTTTGAAAAGGGATAGGGTGGGTACATTAATTACATGTTCCGGGAGGGCGTTCCAAGGCTGTGGTACTCGAAGGAAGAAATAGTTTCACCGACATTCCAGTCGGCTGTACTACGTGACCAACTTAAACTAGTGACCTCTTAGTGGGGTGTTTTGACTGGGTATTAGAAGGGAATGGCATGGGTGGTTGGGGTTTCTCAGGATCAGGTACACAATTATGAGATCGCCCCTTAGACGCGCAGACTAATCTAGTCCTACCCGATCGGCCTCCTGCTCCCCGGATTCATTCAGACTTCTGAGACGTCACCTCTCTCGGTTCGGCTGACTCCACTATCCCCTTGCAGTACCTGAAGAGCCTCGTGAGCTTCTCCCACCCTTCGTCTATAAACCTTTCTCACCTTGACGCTAACTTATATTTTATCGCGCTCTGTTTTCAATTCTTCTTCAACTGGCCCTGTGGTGATCTAGCCCTATTAATCCGTTTCTTTCTGTCTGACTGCTCCTATGCTACCCAGACTTAAGTGGTATACACTATGCAGACCCAACGCTCTTGTTCTCCTACCTCGTGAGGCTGCTAGGCTCGTTCAACTTCTTCTGTTGCAGCCACTTTTCCTGCGTTTATTTTACGTACTATTCCTACGCGCTGACTTACTCAGTCTCGACAGACTGGCCAATCGTTTTCTGATTTCACTCAGAGTTCTTCGACGTTACAAACCGTAGAGACTGCTAGACTAGTTCCCTCGTTAGTGTTATAGCACTTTTCTTACCTTCTTTTTACTCCTAGTCCCAAATCGCCGATTAATCCAGTCCCGCTTAGTCGGCCTCATACTCAATGAATACATTTGGACTTCTGAGACATCACTTCTACTGGTTCAGCTGATATAATGGCTCTGTTTACATTACCTGGAGAGCCTCGTGGGTTTTTCCACTCTTTACCAATAAACCCTTCTCACTCCGACCCTAACCTTTTCTTATCTCGACTTCTGTTTTCAATCCTTTTTAATCGGACGTCAGGCTTTACTGCACTGCCGTGATCTTGGCTCACCTGCCCAGTCTGTTACCCTCAGTCGGTTACTATGCTACTGAGACTTACGCGGTATACGCCCCGCAGTCTAAACATGAGGTTTCGCTTAAATCTAGAGCCTGCTAGGCTTGCCTACCATCTACTGCAGGCTCTTTTCTTACCATTACTACATGGCCGATTAATCCAGCCCCGCTTAGCCGGCCTCACACTCAATAAATACTTTTAGACTTCTGAGACATCACTTCTATTGGTTCGGCTGACATAATGGTTCTGTTCATATTACTTGGAGAGCCTCGTGGGCTTTTCTACTCTTTACCAATTATCCCTTCTCATCTAAACCATAACCATTTCTATCGCTTTTTGTTTTCATTCCTTTTTAAATCGGACGTCCGGCTTTACTACCCCGCCGTTATCTTGTCTTACCTGACCTGTCTGTCGCCTTCTACCTGCTTTTATTTTCCTACTATCCGTGGCCTTTCTTCCTATTGCGCTCCATTATTTTATTCCCACGTCTTCCACTCATTGCGGTTAGCCAAGTTATCCTCGTGCGCACTGTCTCCTTCGCTTCGACTTCGTTACTGATTATTGGCGGCATTTGGACAATTGCTAAATATTTCTTGACTAGTACCTCAATTATTATGCTCAACTTACCACTGTTCCTATTCCTATGCTCTTTACCTTATGCTCGCATTTGTCTATTCCTGACACCGTACGTGTCATAACGACTACAAATACATGGCAGCTTTGGCCCCTGTGAGCCTTTTTCTAGATTCTGACGGCTTTTGGAATGTGGAATCATGAGCGCTTTAGCGTAACTACTCTTATGAACTACTCCTCGCACGGCCGTCAGCGTTCATCCGATCCTAGCCGATACCTTGAATTTCCTCTTGGAACGTTGTTTTACCTATTTTGCTCCCACATTCAGTCTTAACCTAGTTGCCCTTAGTCTCACCTAAGATGCCTATCGTATTCGGATTGCTGCCATCATCATCGGTTTACCTGTTTCTCTCCAACCATCGCATTATTCGCTTAACGTCTGTTATTTCGGTCTTTTGACCCTGCGCATGTAGCACCTTCTTCCTACCTAGTAGTTGTAGCCTGAGTCACACCAGCGACGTAATGTATAGAACGCGCTTGCAAATCATAAATACTAAACAAAATTACATAAGTTTTAATGTATCATAGGCACCGGCGTGCGCCACCGGGCTGTGTTAGTGCTTCTTGATTCATTGCTGTCTCTGTGTTTGGCTGCCTCTTGTCCGTTGCCCGTTTATCCTGAGATTCCCACAGTTACTTCCGCCAACACAAGAACGTTTATCCACTGGAACTGGTCGACCCATCTTCAAACGCCTGGTGCTTTCTCCGGGAAATGAAGAACCCACACATCGTTCCAAACGGAGCCTGTTCCGCCATTCTGGAGACGCTACATTCACGGGGCCTAAATAAATGGGTTTAGCTCACCTCGTACTCAGCGAAAATAATTTACTCACCTGGAATTATATATTTACATGGATCCCCGTTCCACAACCCATGACAAACAATTCTTTCGGGATTACCTTCACTGCCTCAAACATTCCTATTCGCCAGTCACCTGGAGCTATTCTGGTGTCATTTCACGGACAGCGTTGCGCCGGTATACGTGGCTTTACCGATGGCCCTTCATGGAATGTTCACTTGGCTATGGAGACAGTTAAACTTACTTGCAATGAAGGAATCCCGAATCCACTTTGCGGAGAATGGCATTTTTACATGTTATGGACATATTCAGCCCACAAGAAGCAACTTCACTCACCGACCCCATGACAAGTCCAGCGTGGATAGCTGGACACGGACTGCGAGCAGAACCAGAATATAATAGAAAAGACGGCCTCTATTAACAATGTGTTTACTCAACTGCATCATTATCATTCGACTCTTCGAATCTTTTGCATCATTGGCCGGCTTCAACGACTGCTGCCGCATCAGTTCTAAGCCACTCGGCTAACCAACGAAGAATTTTGGCTGTCAACCGACTGCGAATAATAGAGGGCAAAATCGGTCTATACGATGCATAGCTGATTAGCGCTACCGTTCAACGCAAGCTACGGCAGTGTTCCAGGACGTGGTGGGTTTTTGCCTGGCAAGCGTTCTCCCTATAAAAAGCCACAAATGTCCGCTTAACAGCACTGCAACGTGACGGATGTGACTCGTCACAAAAATAAAGTCACAGCTAAACCTTTCACACGGACGCAGTTCTCAGCCTTTCACATCCAACTTGTGCAACCAATCCTTCTATGAAGCATGCTTTGATGGAGCACAGTTCATCCCTATTTTGTAATGGGCGTTGGTTGCACCAAAACCTTGCTTGGGCTCCTGTGCTCACGGATCACCACCTTACGAAATTACCCCCAACTTGTGTCTTGACGGATTTTTGCGCGCCACAGCGCCATCATGTTCCTTGGTCTGACTATTACCTGACACGATGCACACTCATATGAACTACACCTTTTTTATCTTTCATTAAAACGAAATGTTTTAACATTCCAATGAAGCTATGCTTGTATGCATATTTGATCACGCCTGTACAGGTGTGTCCCGTTTTACCGAGAATATACCATTTATTTATAACGTCCACTGTTTGTGTTGAGGGCCTTCAGCCTGAGTGGGTGGGGAGGCTGGTCCAACCTCTGACGCTCTTCGTTGCCCTATGTTGTGCAGTATCGAGCGCGGTGAGTTGGTGCTTGATCCAGGGTTGCCACGCTTGAATAGCGTATTCCGTGTGCGGCCTCACGTACGCACTAAGCATTTTTGGAGAGACTGAAGGGTCAAACTTCCCAAAAGCTCTGCGAAGAAGGCCGAGGTACTGGTTTGCTTTCTTAGCTGCTGTTTCAGTCTGCCTCGAACAACCGAGGTCATCTTGAACTATCACGCCAAGATCGCACTCGTGAGAAGCCCGCTGTAGAATTTGTGATCCTAGGCATAAGAGCAACGGGGACAGATCCAAAAACTAGGACGGACAAGTGACCAATCGACATGAAGTCCCTGGGAAAACTAAACAGTGGTACTTATGAACACGGGCTTTACAGGCGAGTTGACGTGTTCGTATTGTCTTGGAATGCTAATTCCATTGTGACTCTTGCCAGCATTCCTTTTGTCGCATAGCTACTGACAAAGAAAAGGGGTAATTGGCGAGACAAAAGCCCTTAATTAGCGGACAACGTGGTATCGCTAGCAAGTATATCACTTCGATGGAGGGAGCGGATCGATTGGACCAAAATGTCGGTTAACATAAAAGCAATTTTCGCAGCAATATATGGTGGTGGCCGCTACTCGCTTTTCTCACTGATGCTTCAATGAACAACGTTAGGTGTACTTTGTGAAAAGCAACTGCATCTGAACAAGAGAAGTATGACCAAATTTCCTTCAAGCAAACTTGAATGAAAGTCGACTTGCAGGTGTACCTAGTGGCAATAAATGTCCTACAAAAGATTCTTACCCTGCAACAAACGACAAGAAAGATTTAAGAAATCTTGCTCTGCACACCATTTGGAATCAATGCCAAAACAAAAAGGATGCCATCGTGGGGGAAGAAGGCTAATCTACTCTGCCTTATGTGTGATGTGCCGCTACTCGGAGCGTGCTCTGCGACAAACTATGAAACACATTTGTTTAAATAAGGGCTACGTATAGTTTTATAGCAACCGTCTGTTAGATTATCACTTTGAAAGAAACAACAAGCACTGTTACTTCAAATCTGTAAACAATTGTGTATTTGCACAGAAAATGCGGTATCGAAATTAATTCTAAATTCCTGTCATGGTATTGTAGAATGTAGACAAGGGAGAACCACAAGGATTGAGACGTAAGTTCTATTACGCAACACGTAGGCTGGTCAACTGTTCGCTTCAGGTTTTTGTCCTTCTTCAATAATTGCGCAGGAGTGTCTTTCTGAAAGGCACACAGAAAGGGTGTCGTCAGAGCAACGATTTAAATTCAACTACGCGCCAAACTAGTTACGATCACTCTTTACGCCGCACCCCTTCTATATAGGCAACGTCCCCGTTGCCACACCAAAGCCCCCTTGAGCTGGTACTTCAACTTCGGTGGCTACTTCTGTCGGTGGCTCATTGTGATGTTCCTCATCCGAATGCTCAGATTCGATATGGAAAGGTTTAAGCCGATTAAAAGTGTACGACCATGGGCGGCCCAACGGCGTTCTTTGGGTCGCTAATCACACAAGTCAGAGCAGATATTATTCGGTCTACCACGTAGGGGCCAGCCCACTCACGATGCAGCTTCGCTGGTATTCCGGATACCGGTGCCTGATGCAAATATACGAGGTCGCCTGCTTTCAACGGGACACCGAAGACCTTCTTGTCCTAGTATTCCTTCTGTCGCCGTTGAGCGTTCGCCAAATGGATGCGTGCCGCTTCGTGTGTGCGTCGAACGGAGTCGATGGGTTTGCTGACATATTCAACAATTGACGGGTATACATGTTGTGATCTCGGTAATCGGACATCCGAGGGTAACCGAACTTCTCTACCCGTCCACATAAACGACGGCGTTTGTCCGGTAGAAGAGTGGACCGCACTGCGATAGGCCAATAAGCATTTAGGCAATAACGTATCCCACTCGTAAATGTTCTGGTCCACGAACGCCTTCAAGAGTGACTTCAGCGACCGATTCGTACGTTCAACTTGTCCGTTCCCTTGTGGATGGTAGGCCGTTGTTCGCGTTTTATCAATACCGAGTACTCTGCACATCTCCTGGACCAGTGAGCTTTCGAAACATGATCCGCTATCGGAATGCAATTGCCCAGGCGCTCCCCATTGGCAAATCCAGTGGTTAGTCATCGCTGTTGCCACAGTGAGAGTATCAGCCTGCGCGATTGGCACGGCTTCGCACCATTTGGTGAAGTAGTCTACCATGACTAGAATGTAGCGATTCCCTCTCGGCGTTTCCAGTAGTGGACCAACGAGGTCTACTCCAACTATTTCGTTCGGGTAACCTGCTGTCATGGATTGTAATGGTGCCCTATGAGCAATAGGCGGAGTTTTAAACGTCGCGCATCTTTCGCAAGTTTGGCAGAAGTTGACAATGTCTCTTCGTTGGTGCGGCCACCAAAATCGTTGACGCGCCGCCGATTCGAGTTTATTGATTCCAGCGTGTCCCAGCTGTTGGGGCAGTTCCGACAGCACTTCGGTAACTAACGCCTGTGGAACAACGATCCTCCTCAGGTACGTGGGGCCGAAATCGAAGGCCAACACACCCTCTTCGATGACGAGTTTATCCCACATCGCCCACAAGCACCGAGCTTCGTAGCTTTTCCCTTCCATTTCTTTCGGAGCTGGTTTGTCCCTTCCCGAGCGCCGCTCATGGTAGATGAGTGATATGTCTGGGTCCGAAGCCTGTGCCTCTTGCCAACGACCATACTCGGCTTTTTGTAGGTTGACTAGCGCTACGTGTTGTGTAATGCAGGAAGGACAGTTTCCGTGATCTCGAGAAGGAATCCTCGATAGCGCGTCCGCGTTGCCGTGTAGTTTGCCAGGCCGATGGTGACATTCGAACTCATACTCCTGTAGTTGCCCCTGCCATCGAGCAATCTGCCCCTCAGGGCCCCTGAAGTTTTGCAACCACCTGAGTGGTTGGTGATCAGTCCGTACTAAGAATTTTCTTCCTAGAAGGTAGTGCCGATTTTGTTTTATGAAAAACAGCAACGCCAACATTTCTTTCCTTGTCGTACAGTAATTTCTTTCTCTTGACGTAAGACTTCTACTACTGTATGAAACCACTCTCTCTATGTCATCCCGCCCTTTTTGTGACAAAACCGCTCTAATGGCTTGATCGCTAGCATCCGTATCCAAGATAAACTCCCTAGCGTGTGGTGACGAGTCGTGGAAGATTAACATCGGGGCAGTACACAGAGACTCACACAATCGATCGAAGCTCGTTTGACATTCGACAGTCCAATGGAAATTGCGATTATTCTGCAACAACGCGTTTAAAGGGGCTGCGACCTCCGAAAGCATCATCATCATCAACAACAGCAGTACATCAGCCATTTGAACTGATGCTTCGCTGCCATACAACCATGAGGACCTATGAAATAAAGAATAAGAAGAGGGAGAGAAGGGGGACTTACCTGAAAACGTTAATGCCTTAAGCAAACATTCAGGGTCAAGGCGCCTACACTTTGTGTAGACAACATTCCGTCACAAACAGCTGGCTATCGTGCAAAGATAAGGCGGCATCGGCGAGACAGCTTCCTTGCGGCTTTCACTGCCACGCGTCATAATCAGCCATTACCCTGCAGATAACTCAGCACCAAACACACTTTAAACAGACAATCCGATTAGGAGATGGCAGCAGACGCGCCACTGGTGTCTACTGCGAGCCATGTCCTGTAAAGTCTCGAGCCAAGCACAAGCCGAGTCACGTGGACTCCAACCCGGAAGGCGAGACGGACCAACGGCACCCAGTTTGGTTGTCAGTGACTTCATTTCCCGCTGCCAAGTCAACTTCTGTCCACCTCGAGCCTTGCGCCATCCGACACCTGGTAGACTGAACAAGGCCCTCCTAAGTAAGCGGTGATCAGGCATGCGTAGCACGTGCCCGAGCCAACGTAACTTATTCAGTGCCATCTGTTGTTCTAGGGAGCTAGCATGATCATCACCCCCTAGTACTCGCCTACGCACATCATCGTTGCGGACACGCTGGTGCCATCCGACACCAGCAATGCTTCGCAAACAACGATGATCAAAGACTTGAAGGCGGCTCAGATCTTCAGACCGAAGGGGCCAAGTCTCACTACCATAGAGCAGAACGGCCCTCACTGTGGCCTTGTATACACGGCGTTTCAGACGGAGGGAAACTCCCTTCTGTCGCCAAAGATGACGCAGGTTCAAGAAGGCAGCTCTAGCCTTTGCAATGCGTGAGCTCACGTCAGTTTCTATGCGCCCATCATTGCTGATGCAGCTGCCAAGATAAGTGAATTGATCAACCACCTCGAGTTCCTCGTTAGCAAGCGTCAAGGGGTCATCGAGTGGCTGGTGGTCCTGCAGCAACACTTTGCACTTTGAAGGTGCGAAGTGCATACCAAATAATGGGACCACTATGGATAGGCTATTCAGGGTTGATTGTGCCGCCTCAACATTGTCGAAAAGCAAGACGATATCGTCCGCATAATCTAGATCAACTAACCGTTCACCAGGCAGCACTTCAACACCTACATCGTGAGATTCCGCAAGGGAACACTCCATGATAGAATCCACGACGAAATTGAACAAAAACGGGGAAATCGGGCAACCCTGTCGAACGCCACTTGTAGTCGAAAAGCTATCCCATAGGGCGCCATAGACCCTGACGCGGCCTCTAGTGTTCGAGTATAGAGCACGAAGGATGTTCACATATTTCGTGGGAACACCTTTCCGCGCAAGTATTTTGAACAGAATCGATCGATCGACTGAATCGAACGCACTCTTGAAATCGAGGAACACAGCTATTGTCGGTCTGCGGTATGCGTGGCGCTGCTCTAGCACCTGCCGCAAAGTAAATATACGGTCTATACAGCCACGTCCTGGGCGAAAACCGGCCTGCTCTTCTCTAATCCGAGATTCCCGTTCTGCAGTGAGGCGACGAACGATAATCGAGGCCAGTAATTTTGTCACAACTGGCGTTAGGCTAATACCCCTGTGGTTCGCACAGTCTGTGCGACTGCCCTTCTTGTATATTGCCACTATAATCGATTCGCTCCAATTAGCCGGCACACTCTCTTCGTTCCATATACGTTCGAATAGGGAGGTCAGTGCTTTGCAGAGGACCTCACCTCCATCCTTAAATAGTGCAGGTGGTAGGGAATCCGGGCCAGCGGCACGAAAACGATGGAGGGCTGTGATCGCGTTTCGGACCTCGGCCTCCGACGGAGGCTCTAAACTAACCGTCCATGGCTCGTCCTGCATCACCTGAGTAGGAAGAGGTCCGGGAGCAGGGGGCCAGCTGAACTGATGTTCAAAGTGCTCAGCCCAACGAGCCATACGGCGCTCCTTATTGTGTATCAGCGCACCCGCGCTGTCCCTGATTGTCTCACTGACGCCTGGTTTTCTCGGACCAGTGGTGCGTATTAACTGGAAGAGCTTCCGGTAATTGCCTACTGCTCCTGCCTCCTCCATTTCTTGAGCCCGACTGGTCCACCAGGCTTCCTTGTCAGCACGTAGGCTCCGCTTTAGTTCACGCCTAATAGCTCGTCTGGTCACATTGTGTTCAGAACCAGCGGGGAGGTGCCTTCTAGCTTCCAAAAGGTTCACGGACCTCTCGGATATCCAGTGACTGGTGCGGTGACGACTGATAGTTCCACAAGCAGATGCTCCTGCGTCGTGCATAGTGGCCGAGATCCTATTCCACTGAAGTTCAGTATCATTAGGACAAGACAGCGAGAGTTCGTTTTGCAGTGCTTCTTGATAGGCTTGTCTGACAGAGGGCTGGGACAATTTCTCCGTTGCCAATCGGGGGAGACGCTTTGTGCGCCTTCCGGTAAAGTTCATGGAGAAACGACAGCGCACCAAGGCATGGTCAGAGTCGACACAGGTACTCCAGTACGAGCGGCAATCCAGAATGGAACCGCGCCACCTGTAACTTATGGCTATGTGGTCAATTTGGGTCCATCGCTGACCAGCTACAGGCGGACGCCAAGTGGCACCTCGGCGCCCATTGTGTCTAAAAGCAGTGCTAGTAAGAAACAACTGGTGCTCCGCACACAGTTGCAGCAGACGCTCGCCGTTGTCAGTCCGTTCGGCGTTAAGTCCATACTTACCACCCAGCTGAGCTTCTGAAGAGCTCAGACGCCCTACTTGTGCGCTCATACCCCCTGCAAGTACTATAATATCTGGACTAGCAGCACTGCGTAACAGCGTGTTCAGTTCGTGATAGAAAGTGTCCTTAACTGCATTAGAACTGCAGTCGGTGGGAACATAAGCGGAAATCACAAACAAACAGCGTTTTGTTTTACTACGCGAATTCACCTTAGCTGATGTCGTCAAACGGGCTGCACATAAACGGCTGTTCACCGGAATCCAATCAACCAACGATGACTCAGCATTGCAGCAGAGAATGATACCTACACCAGCTTGACCGGTGAGTGCCGCATCGGCGTCTCCGGATGCGTGCAACCAATAACGAGAGGATAAGCCGGGTGCAGCCAATTCAATAACCCCGTTAGGGTCATTAATCCTAGTTTCGGACACACAACACACATCAACACCCAGTGTGTCCAAGGTGCGTGCGAGTGCAGCATGCGTACCTGTTTGTCTTAGAGTGCAAACGTTGAATGTCGCCATGGAAACGGGACAGCGTGGCCTTATAAGGAACTTTTGCCGATAGGCGTCCGATAGGTGCTGTGGGATGGTGGCTGCAGATGGTTCTACTCCAGTAGCACTTCGGTTGCTGTCAATTAAGCTGGGAATTATAGAAGGTAGGTTAGTAATGGGGCCGGGATGGGAGTAAGAGAAAAAGGTGGAAAAGAAAGAAGGGAGGCGCCAGCAGTAGCATGCTTTCGCTTATCCGTCCTGCTGTATGCAGCAGATAAGGCGGCCCTTGATAATCTGCGCGACGGCCGATGCAGGATGAAGTTTATGTTTGAAGCAAATGTCATGGTTGTATGTGGGCTGGGATACTGCCAGGGCGCCCAGACCTAGACAGGAGAACGATTAGGGTCCTCATCCAAAGCCTTTGGCTCAAAAGCCTGTCCGCAAGGCAGCGGGGTGGCAGTGATTTAGTTTTACAGCAATGGACGCCATCCCATTTCAAACCCCCAACCTGGAGGACCAGGAGACTAAGTTTGTCTGACCTCTCACCATTGACCAACCTGGTAGGAGTAGCTCTCAAGATGCTCGGAGGCATCACCCAGTATAGCTCAATGAGTCAATGAGGTGCGCAAACCGTCGCACCACGTTAAGGTCCAGTCTCGTTGCGACGGGCGACCTCCGAAAACCCTTTTATGAATCGACGGTAGTATGAGGCCAGTCCTAAGAAACTGCGTAACTCCTCGGCATTAATGGGAATTGGCCACGCTTTTATCTGATCTGTCTTGCGCGGATCTGTCCGGATGCCTGCTCTAGAGATGATGTGTCCGAGATAGGTAACTTCTTCTTGTAGCAAGCGACGTTTTTTGGTTGAAGTTTCAAACCTACCTTGATTAGACACGTTAACACTTCAGCTAGATTGCTTAGATGTTCCTCCTTCGTTCTCCCATGTAGGATGACATCGTCCAGATAGACGAGACACTTGTGAGGAATTAAATCCTGAAGCACTTTCTGCATAAGGCGTTGGAATGTTGCAGGAGCGTTTGTTAGGCCGAAAGGCATTGTTTGGAACTCATAAATACCTGAAGGGATTACAAAGGCTGTCTTCGCTCGGGTACTATCTTCAACTTCCACTTGCCAATAGCCGGACACCAAATCTAGCGTGCTGAAATAAGCCGATCCTCCGAGCGCGTCGAAAAGGTCATCGATTCTGGGCAGTAGGTATGCATCTTTCCGCGTGACCTCATTTAGCCGCCTGTAATCAACACACAGCCTAAAGCCACCGTCTTTCTTCTTTACCAAGACGACTGGGGATGCTCATGGGGAAGTAGAGGGTCGTATGGCTTCCTTTTTCAACATCTCGTCTATGAGCTTTTGCAGCTCGCCTTGCCAGTGCACTGAGATCCGTCTTGGGTGAGTCTTAATCGGGGTCGTATTCCCCGTGTCGATTAGGTGTTTCACGACGCTGGTGCGGCCCAGGTCTCCAGTCTGCCAGGCGAATGCATCAGCGTGGGCTAGCAGCATTTCTTTGAGATTTTCTAACGTTCCCTCGTCCGCTGGCAACACGAGTGAGCGGATAAACGTGTCTACCCGGTGTTCCTCGTCAGAGGGGCTCCCACAAATCGTAAACGTTTTACGACTGTCAGCGTGGCCTTGTTTAAGCAATACAACGCAACTCTCGGTGATCAACTGGCATTTGTCTAAATCTAAGTGACATCTCAGACGTCGCAATAAGTCCATTCCAATGATTACAGCAAATGGAAGGTTATCGGCGACAATAAACTCATGGCGGAACTTCTCGCTAGTAATGTGCACCTGAGCAGTGATAGAATCCCGAACAGCCAGGGGTTCCCCATTAGCAGCGGTCAGATGACAGTAACATGGTGTCCACAAACAATCTGTCAGAGACTTGGTTATATCAGCTCGGACTAAGCTCCTGCATGCCCCTGTGTCAATTAGACCTACCAGTGGCACCCCCGCTACGATCAGCTCTATCGTTAATGAAAATGCGGACGTTGCACTAGTGACAGCGGGAATGAAAACTGACTTCACACGACCGCACGCACCTTGAAGATTTCGCCTGCCACGGCTTGGCGGGAAATTTCCTCTTCTTGGTGGAGGGGGGCGGGGCCTTCGGAAGTACGATTGCACTGGAGGTCGCGAATAATCCCCTCGAAACGGGACGCGATTCCAATTTCTTCGGTCTGGTGGTTGGAATCTAGCGGGGCTGTATCGATTCAGCACGCAGCATGGTTCCATGGGGCCCATGGACTCGTCGACTTGCTCTAATTGATCTGCCACTGTTAAGGCTGCCTGAAGACACGTAGGTCGTCGTAAACGGAACTCTCTTTTTACCGAAGGCGTCTGGATGCCCTCGAGCAACTGCTCTAACACTCGCTCGTCCTGTTGTTCCGGCGTTTCATCTGTATAGGCATTTACCGCCATCCTCCGCAATTCGCGAACGAATGTTTCCACGTTTTCTCCCGGTCTCTGATACCGGGCATGGAAAACTCTGCGCAGTTCATCGGGCAGGCCAGGCCGATCTAAGATGCAGCGAAGGGCAGCGAAGGTTTCCGTGGTGACTTCTCCCTCTAACACTTTACTATCCGTAACTTTGTCGAATGCCTCTCCTGCTAGCAGGCTCATGATCACCGTACCCCGTTGTTGGGCTGGAAAGTGCTTGACGTACATTTGCACCTGTTTCTCCCATCGGAGATATGGTATGCCTGGAAAAAACTTTTCTGGAGGGGGTAACGGGGGTGTGGAAGGGGCGGGTGTCAGATTTGTTGTCATCTTCCGCATAGCGTCCGACAAGGATTCCAAAGCAAAAGCAATCCTTACCCCCGGATCGGAGGTCAGCGGCTGAATTTCATCACCGGACAGTTTACCTGGCTTTGCCATTATCTCTTGATCCTGGCAGGGTCGCCAATTGTAGAATGCAGACAAGGGAGAACCACAAGGATTGAGACGTAAGTTCTATTACGCAACACGTAGGCTAGTCAACTGTTCGCTTCAGGTTTTTGTCCTTCTTCAATAATTGCGCAGGAGTATCTTTCTGAAAGGCAGACAGAAAAGGTGTCGTCAGAGCAACGATTTAAATTCAACCACGCGCCAAACTAGTTTCGATCACTCTTTACAGTATCAATTGTTGTTTGCGTCCTTGAAAAAGCGCAGTTAACAATCGCCACATTTCCTCAAACAATTTAAATTTTCAAAATGAAAAACTCACGTGAGTGTATTATGCCATTTTCCATAACATATGGAAAAATGGAGAAAGTCTAAAACCTCAGTAGAAAATCCGTTAAATGCACACATTGATAGACTTTGCCGATAGAACTCAAAACATCTGGTGGCCTTACTGAACCAAGATATCTGAAGAATTTGAATTTGGTTCTAGTGAAGCAAAATTGGTAGGAGCATTTAGGTGAAAGAGTGGACTGGGACAATGATACAACAAACGGTTTTGATCACAATTCCAGCAGGATCCACAAAATACTTGTTAAGGTAACGGTGAAGCACACGAAAATCGAGCTTACAGCATTTGGTTTGCAGTCAGATGCACGAACAACGCATGCCAACTGCTTAACAGTCTGACAATCTTGAGCAAGTTTATTCGTTGGTGTGAGCAGTTGGGACACTAAGAACGTCTGCATTAAGGCCTCGGATATTCCCTGGTTCACCGCTTTTGAATATGGTACAGAGTAATTCTTCTGAGACAGACGAACCTATGGCGGTTTATAACACCACTGTAGAAAAGTATGAAGGTTAGAATGTATGCGCGGTGTTGAAAAGAAAGCGAGTTTTACAAAGCGCTTAAATTAGCATAACCCATTAAGTTGGCTCGGCCAACTAAGTATTGTATCGGAATTCGACAGCGAGTAAAGCGAAGTGTCAACAAGTGATATCAAATTTTAAGCGTGATGCTTAAAGAAGCAAACTTAAACCTTGGCGGAGATCCACGCAAAAAAGCAAGCCAAGAACGAGAAACACTATGTCATTTAACAGTTACGCTCCTGCAGTTGTCACAATGTAACAAAGTTTCGCCGCACAATTTGGCTCGAACGACATCCGATAACCAGCGAATCGTATGTGAAGAATTTAACATCTTCTTTAAAGGATCTCAATGCGCAGAAGTAAGCTCAACACCCGTAGCGCTGCCAATGATGGACAGTCGCTGTGTACAGTGCAATCTGATATAAAGAGTAGCTGTTTCCCGATTTCGACCATTAGGACATCTTTGAACCCTGGTTCTAAAGAGACTCCAAGGATTACAAGTAAGACATTCCCATACTCTTCCTAAAACTGTTCACACTCTGTGATGAAAGGACAGTTTCATTCTACATAGAAACACACTACCATCACGTTGAGCCATAAAGCCGACTCCATACAGGAAGTCAATAACTTCCGTCCGATAATTACACATGATGTCTCCAAATAAAGGAGTCAGGTGGAACGGACAGTTATGGATTTTATGTACCTAGAGCAGTACCAAACAAATTACAACACAGTTTCTTGAACGCTCCATTCTGTGCAACTTCAGTTTGATTTCGCAACCTTGTCACGGAGGCAATTGACTCGCATCAGACAAAATGCACCTTATTTCTCCGCATGCAAAAGTTAGACAGAGTCACTCATAAGCGCACATTATTGCGTACGGAGATTGTGGTCCTCCGTGAGATGAGCTTAAATTCTATCAAAAAAGAACGCCCAGAGTCAGTGAAAACAGCAAAGATCGAATTGATCCACACCACGGTCCACAGTAGTAGAGCATGCTGTCCAAACATATATGATATCTATAAGGGAGTTTTGCAACAGCCGGCTATTTCGATGCCTATTTTTCTTCGCGGATGATGTAAACGTCGTTGGCATTATTCCATGATATCCGAGAAAAAGTAAAAATTTTTCCGGGAAAACCACAATTTCAATGGTTACTTGACCACTACATATTAGCACATCGATTTCGAACTTCCTGGTATGTTACAAGACTTACACATGACTGCCAACCACTGAAGATTTACTGGATCGGGATGGTACTTCCAAAGTTAGCAGCTTATCTTATTCTAGAAGTCGAAAGTAATTAAGTGACCTATAATTACGAACAAGAACTGCTTCATTTGAACAATGTTTTTGGTGGCGGTTACCACGCTATTTTGTCAAGGACAGCTGACACCCAATTTTTCTTTCAGTTGGGCTACAGGTTCGTGGAACAGTTACGTACTTATTTCGGAATCGCAATCAGTGGAATAGCTAACAAATGGCGAAGGAGAAAAGTGGAAATATGAAGAATTTTTCTGTTTAACGATTTCATAATCTACTTTTCCCATAGCCATCACAAATAAAATTAGTTGAGAATTTTACGCATTGTCTAAGTCTGCAGTCTACAGGTGCAGTGGAAAATGCAACGCAATTCTGTGATATTCTCACGAATGCTATCAGTAAATTTAGTTGTGGTGTGAACACTGCATGTACTTTCGAAACGTGGTTCAAACGCTGAGAAGATATGTCTCGGATGAATTTCAGTCGTCAGGATGGTCAATGAAAAGTGCAAGCACCACTACAAATGCTCGGCACAAACGAACACTCATGGTTCATCGACCACAATCTGCCCAAACAATCAAAGGATCTCACGTTCGACGAGACAGTGTCGCACCTCAGTGAAATTCTTGGTGGGTCATCAAACTTCTTGAGTACTTGCTATCAGCGCCTAAAAGTTAGCAAACGGGAGACTATCAGGCCCTAACAATCATGGTCAACTGCGAGTTTCAGTGTTTTAAACTAAGCTCTTTGACCAATGACAAGGTTCAATGTCACATTTTCGTCAGTGCTTCACAGCACCCGCGCGTCGCAGAAATCCGCAGGTAGCTTCTCACTAAGTTGCATCAAGGTCCAGATTTGACACCGAAGTCCACTGTAGGCAAATGCAAGCGTCTGATCAGTTTAAAATACGACGTTACCATTGTCGAACAGCATTATCTGATACCGTTCATCCTGCAAAAGGGCCAGGTCTGCTAGCCGGGACAGTTTAAAAGGCGCCGAACAAACCACCAACAACAGTCAAGTGGCAAATTGCATGATTCAGCCCATTTAAACGCAATACTTGTGAAAAGAAGTTTTTGCCGACAGTCCCGACCGAGGTCTTACCAACATAAAAACCTCAGTAACGCTGGCGCAAAATATCTGTCGGTAGTGGCCGCATTCCAAAGAGAGTGTAAACCGAGACGACCATTTATATGCGTTTTGATTGATGGGATCCGAACGGAACTACAATTCGACACTGCCTCAGATATTCCGATTATTTCCAGGAACAAATGGAATCAAATAAGGAGTCCAAATATGGTCGAGTCTCAGAAAGTTGCATATAATGCATCTGGCGGTGTGTTAAGCTTAGTGGACGAACTTACTTGCGACATTGCATTCAAAGATGTGGAAGAGGCAGTATCGTGTTACTTGTCAGACTGACCAAATTTAACCTACTTGAGCTTGATCGGATTGAAAAGCGTCGACTCACTGTTGCTCCGTTAAACTAGGTCAGTAATCCAGTCCGAGCAAATCCGGACCTATCAACGAAGACATGACACGGTTGACGGAGCAAAAGCGCACTTCTGTGTTTCAGGATGGTCTAGGCAAAGCTATGCATGCGCCTAGCCAGTCAGTAGGAGTAAAAGACCGATGACGTATGCCGCCATGCCAGCGGTTGATTAATAACTCGAAAGACTAGAACGAGCCGGCGTCATCACACGTGTCAACTACTTCTCATGGGCAGCATCCATTGTCACCGTTAGGAAAGCAAGGTACGCGTCTGTGCTGTGTCCGCAACTAGTCTTCAGACAGCTCTTGAGAATCACCAGTACTGATATCAAAAGACATGATTGTAAAAGTAAATGGTGTTAAGTGCTTTGCTAAGCTTGATCTCTAGGTGGATGTTGCCGAAAACTCGAGAAAGTTGCTGACGATCGACACGCATCGCGAGCTGTTCCAGTATAATCACTTGCTTTTCGTGTGAAAATGGCACCAGCCATTTTCCAACAACTAGTGGATACCATGCTCGCTGGAGTTTCAGAGCTGCCACCTATCTGGATGATATCACCGTGACGGACCAAACAACGGAAGAACTACGTAACCGGCTGGATGAAGTTGTTGGTTGCAACCTGTCGCATGGTTTCCACATCCGTGAAGACAACTGTACCTTTTACACGCCGACCATCAATACATCGGTTTCATCCTTGTAAAAGATGGATGTCGACCAGATCTAGTGAACATGAAATCCATAAGGAAGATGCCTCTGCCAAAAGACCTACAGTTCTTGCGTCCCCTTTGTGGTCTCATCAGTCACTACAGCGCATCACCTGAGTTCCCCACTGAACAAGCTGCCAACCAAAGGCCAAACCTAGAACTGTACATCAGAATGCTCTGAACCGATCAAGTCACTAGTTGCCTCAAATCGGATTTAGAATCATTTTTGGTCCTTCCCGTGTAATAGTCATCGCTACACATACATCAAGCCATGTGATCGATGCAGTAATTTCACACACACACTCCGACGGGTCTGAGAAGATAATCGCTCATGCTGTCGGGACACTAACAAAGGCTGAAAGAAACTACAGTCAGATCGGGAAAGAAGAATTTGCCGTAGTGTCCGTTGTGAAAAATGTCACAAGATACTGCAGGCCGCCTCTTCAAACTTTTGACGGATCACAAGCCGTTGCCGGCCCACAGAGCTAATGGGATATGACTTCGAGATCCATGACTAGTCAACAGTTTCCATGCGCTAAGCGAATGAACTGTTACGCCTAAATGATGCCAACAAGCAAAAAACATGAACGCAAAGTCACTGCCTTAGTCGAGATCGAATCATTTATGGCAAATGTTGTGTGCAGAGACGCTTTGAGAACCAGTGCTGAAGAACGTTGCACGTTTCCACAGAACCAGCTAGCCACGTTCGTGCTCAAATGCCGAAATGCAGCAATACAATCAAACTAGACATTCGCTTTGTATAGCAAACTACTGAGTCGTGGTTTCGGAAATTGGTAATCCTGAAGACCTTGCAAATGTTGCAGCATCTTCATGCAGGACAATCCAGAAGTAACTGGATGAAGGCACTCGATCGAAGCTACGTGTATTGGCCGTCTGTGGACAGACAGTTAGACCAACTAGCTAAAAGTTGTAACAGGTATGCTAGCACTTCATGGGTATCAATGGAGTCGGAACTCCACTAATGGCCGAAAACAACGAATATGTGGTGCCGCATGCAAGTCGACTACGTAGATTCCATCAACGTGCAAAGTTTCCTGATTGTTGTTGACGCCTACAGTGTTTCTCATAAAGGAGTAAGACAAAATACATAACGGTATCAAGGCTGCGGGAAACATTCAGTGGGTTTAACTGTCCAGAAATGATAATGACAGATAATTGAACACAGTTTACTACAGCCGCATTCACGGAGTTCTGTAAAGGCTCGCCATCTCGTCCGCAGTCCATGAGCTAAGCGGAAAGATGTGTGGATACGTCCAAAACGCGCTTATCTCAAATCAAGGAGGGCGGAGGTGATCCACCAATTCCCATACATGCACCGATCAACACCGGAATCTACAAGCGTCGGATGGAGCTTTGCTAGCACAGGCAATGATGAGCAGGAAGCTGTGTATACCCTTCGACTGCGCTCTGTTGTTGAAAGAGATCGCAGAGGAGAACAGGATTGTAACAAGCGGCATGGAACAAAGTAACGATCGTTCAATTCGGGGCAACTAGCACTAGTACGTAAATACTGGGAAGGCCATGCGAAGTGGACTCCCGGCACGAACAAAAGCGCGGGGATGCCATTCAGGGCGTGCTCGTGGGGACGCAGATCTCGGCCCACCATTCAGACCAGCTAAGACCCATGCTGGGCCAACCAGAAGAAGCAAGCTTGCGGATCCATGGTGGAAAGCTTCGACCTACCGAAGGAACCGATAGACTGCTGCCGTCAGATGAGCTTTCCTGACACTTTATCGAAAGCGATGGATTGACAAACATATAACACTATCCTGTAAGCTGCAAATCAATCCTTGAATTTCGTCATACATCACAGACATCATCTCAGCAGTGGACGTGTCTGGGATAGAATAAAAATGCCCCGTAAGAAGTAGCAAATCAGCAATTATTCGATTGGTACCGATAGTCGCATCGATTTCGAACTTCCAGTAATGTTCCAAGACTTGCACGTAAGTGCTAACCTCTGAAGATTTGCTAGATCCGCATGGCAGCGCTAAAGTTGACAGTTAACCAGCTTATTCTAGAAGTAGGCCATTAAGAGACCTAGAAATACGACCATGGTCTGCTTCATTTGTATTGACAGCGGTTGTGGTAAGAATATTGGACACCTGGTATTTCCTTCGGTTGGGCTGAAAGTCATGTGGAACAGTTAAGTCGTACTTCGGAATCGCAACCAGTGGGAAAGTTTAACTAATGACAGATAACTCAGAAAAAGTGCAGTTCCAAGTCGCCAAGACACGGCGTTAGGCATTTCACATAAGCCGCCGACGGAAAGTCGGTACACTACGGAGTCCCAACTGACTACATCAGGAATGCTGTCAGACGAAATTTAAAAGCTAAACAATCAATCCAGCAGCATCGACACACATTGTCACGATGAAAAACATATCGGGGCAAACACGAAGTAAAACCGAGAACTGCGGAAGAATCAGAGTGCCGAAAGTCGTGTCACCAGAAAAAAAGAGTGAAAGACAAGCGAGTTATCCCAGGCAATGTCAATTTATGTGTGCGTAATGAGATGGACAAGGCAAAATTCTTGAGATCCTGGCACGCTGGAGAGTGTGCCAAGGTAGAGGATAACCTTCTGGAAATAAAGGTGATACTGAGTGGAACTCGGAACAGATAAGCAAACTATGAAAGACAACCATGGTCGGGAGCTCGTTTAGAAAAGCACAACTGGTAAGATCGGAGAATGAGAATAACGTTTGTGGTTGCGGTAATGAGACATATGGGACTCGACCGTGAGGCGAGAAGGGAGGGAGGGCGATCATGTACACATGGAAGGAGACTCGGAGTGAGGCTGCAGACGCAGCTTCATAAACAGTCTGACAGTTGGAACAAACAAAATACCGTCAGCACATGGATTGAAAACGGACGATAAGTTCGCGTCCTCGCTGCCCTGCACGAGCTGCCACCTCTTTGGTTTCGAGCGCAGAGCGTATGGACGACAAATAGCGCACACAGTCCCTGCATTTGGCCTGCCTGGAATCAGAAGATGTGGAAAAAGAGCGCAAGAATGAGTAAATTTCACAAACAAGTTCATAAAGCACCAGTTGAGCAAGTGAAGAACGAGAGCGCACGCATCCACTAGCCATGGGAACGTAGGATGGTATGGGTAAAAAGCGTATTTAGCGCTCCGACTACTTAGAAAGCAATGGAGGACATCCGAGTAATCAAACTGTAAACACTCTTTCTAATTGTATGATTTGGCGAATTGTGATCAGTAAAAAGACTACGAACCAAGTGGCAGGTGATGAAGATATTCATGTGGCTACAAGTCGACTGTCAAAAAGAATAGTGAGTATATTTTGTGGGATAAACCGATGGGAAAGGCTGCAAGAAGCCCATAAACAAATAAGGAAAATGGTTTACTCTGGAATAAGTCAGAAAAGGGAGGGGTGTCCAATATGCTGTGCGGATGGCAATACACTAGTGAGGCGAAAAAGCAAATGGGTCGGGTGAGGCGATCAAAGAAGCCAAGATTAGGACCCAGTAATCAAGGCTTCCTGTGCAAGCCAGTGTCGAGGTAAAAGGTGGTTGCGTCTTGTCCACCCGCATAAAACAATGTGTGGGTGTAGAACAACAGGTGCCACCACCTGAGGAATAAAAAAATGATAAAGTACATCACATACTAAATTACGCTAGTCGAAGTAGGGTGAAAGTGATGATAGAGTCCATCGTAGGTGGTACTATTGACTGGTGGATACTAATGAGACGGTGGTCTGGAGGCCTCGGTGGTCAGCCACTCGCAGTGGCCAGGGCTCTAATGCACACTTTGTATAACGGCATACTCGGACTTCGTCCGGCGTCGTTACCGCACTAAAGCCGCAGGGGACATTCTGGCGCACAAAGCAACCTGACCGCCGAACTGATCACCGGAAGTGACAGCTGCACAGATGGATGAGACGATCGCCCAATTAAAGTGGCTGTTCCGTGAGAATAATAATCATCAGCCTATCTGAGCTTGCACCACGAAGACGTGAGTCGCGTGCTAATACACGCAACGATCCATGTTGGATTCATTAATAGTAAAGGTACATGGGGGAAGATGAAGAGTATTTCATCAGCCTCTATTAATGAACTGCCAACTCTTTCGCACTGATAGTGTCACGTCGACAGGTGACGGAACGTAGGCAAACAAAATGTTCAGCTTAGAGGTAACAAACAGAAGCGTGCCAACTAGCAAGCGTAACAGCAAATAGTGGTTCACAAGCTTTTACACGGAACCTGTGAATCAATAGAAGGGGACTTCGTCGACACCCAATTCGAAAGTAGACAGCGCCACACGCAGATGCGCGTAAAGAGAGAAAACAAGAAGTGATGATGGGAAAACAGACTGGCAGAGACAAAGATGTAGGAAGAATGCGAAAACTAAACTGAAGAAAACAGACAAACTGGAACGAAAGCATAGGGGAACAGACCGCAATTTATGGTCCGGATACGAATGAAGAGATGTAGCTAAAAGGAAACAGGCAAACAGTTCAAACACGACACCTTGTTTAAAAATACACGGCCGCTGGACCAACATTGTGTTGGACGCGTTCAAATGAAATGTCTGCCTAGGGTCGTTTCCACACGTTGAATAGACGATTCCGCGATTCGGACCATTCACACGACAAGGCAAGTGCGAAACTTGCGGCCGCCTAGACAATGACGGAACTCTGGCCAATTGAGTGACATGCGCAATACGAGACGAATGTGACTCCCATGGCCGCAGCACGACCAGAAAGAGAAGACAGACCTTTGGCCGAGCGCTTTTAGTAAATCCGCAGACAGCGATAAAGGTACATGTGCCCACTGGGTTATAGCACAAATCACTCACAATGCCGGATGTCAGTTTTGGCGGGACGAGTTCAATCACGAAAACCCGCTGTCGTGGCTTGGAAGTTAGGTGATCACACTGCGCGTGTCACGCGGCGTGCAGTCCTTTGCTTGTACAATCGAATGCGTTCTAGCAACTTAGCCTGGTTGATGTCTAACAAATAAATGAGCAAAGTGTGCTGCTAAAGAAGTCGGACAGAAGTGAAATGAATAAAGCCACTAGGGCGGAAAGCTGTTGTCCACTGCGTGTGTTTGAAAGATCTATGTAGCAGCTCTTATGCAGTCGGTGAACCAACAAAGTGATAAAGGCAAGATGGAGCATCTATTCACTCGCAAGTGTGAAAAGAGATAAGTGTACCACAAAAACCACAGCCGTAATGAGAAGGAACAACTTTGTCTATCAAAGAGATGGAAAATGTACCCCCCCCCACCGTTCCGAGTATTGTTGATTTGCGTCATCTTTAAAACAACATTACGTGAAAAAAATAGTCGAGCAGCATGACGCAAGATCAAATGTCGGAGGTCTAAGATGATTTAACTCGGAATTTCCTAGGGATTCACGACGATCAATAGGAGAAGAAGCACCAACTGTGAAACATCAATGAAAGTACGGATTCGAGAGAAAATGCCAAGAGGAAGGGTGACCACCAGAGTTGCACAGATGATACAACGCGATCAATCAGAGAAACAATTGATAAATAAGACATGTTGGGGAGAAAATGCGGATACAGAGGATAACCGAATCCGAAAAATCAGAATTCCGAAAGTTGGCAGAAAAGGCGATTAAACAACAGAGAACGAAGGAACTTAAAAAAGCGTGGTGGAAGCCATGGTGAAGAGGGTAGTGCAATTGTGCATAAAATAGCCGAACAAATAAACATAGACACGCGAGAGAAATGTGGGTAAGAAGCTGCCTCAACATAGTAAGCTGCAAAATCAGCTAGCAAACAAAATGCGAGGAGGATTAGAGTCACTGAAACAACGCACCTTTCTTCACGAACCAGATCTACACCAGGTGGCGCTGAACCATCTAACGTCTGATGTATAGTTTGAGCAAAATTTTTCAGAATAGTGTGTACAGCCAGGCAAGTAGTTTCAACGTGTCTAAATGGATCAGAAACAAGTGCAGAGTTCAGTATCGCGTTTGCACATGCATAATAAGTATACTACGCATCAGAGTACTCAAACCATTATGGAGCGTCCCCAAGAAAAAAAGAGAGAGATGGATGAAAATAATCTAGTGATGCAACCAACTGTCAACAAAAATAAAGTGAAGATGGAACAGATAGACAGACAAGAAAAAATGCTGACAACAAAGAAACCGAAGAAGCAAGTGCCTGAGAAGCAGCAAAATCTATGTACGCTTAAGTGCTTTCATAGCCGCAGACTTTTGCTTTGTCATTCACGCTTTTTAACAGGTCACAGTTCTATCTGGAAATTAACGCCAACGTGATGCCTTTTGTACGCTGCATATGATTTGTTAATAAAACCTCGCTTCTTGTTGGCATCGCGCAGTCCCTCTTGCTGAGTACCCTAACTGATCTCGACAGCCACAGGTCTGCTAGCCTTATTGCCTCATCACAATTGGCCGCACAACAGATTATCGCTGTGTTACAGGTTGAGCAATTTGTAGTGTGATCCGAAAATGATTGGGAATTCCGGCCTCACCATGTGTCCCCAGATTTGTCGCATAGCTGATCATGATCGAAATGTCGAAAAATCAGAACCACCCACCAACTGCATGCTGAAATTGTGGCACGTATGGAAAACACCAATGTCAGAAATACAAGCGATTGGGTCGCAAAGTGACCCATTGTTGAGCTGCGCACAGATCAAGATGTGTGCTTACCGCAGATCCAATTTCAAGGCGAGAACTCTTGGAATGAAAACTAATGTCGTCCTTTCAGCTTGCTAGATAGATTTTTATCCAGTGGACTTTAAATAAGTTTCATTGTCATTGCAGCTGGGCAATGTGCAAGAGATTACAGTTATTCATCGGGAAACATGAACTAAACTGGTCTTATAATCACGTAAACCTACAGAACTGGCAGCCCTGAATGAAGCCGATGGCTCAACGACAACCACACAGTCGTCTGTTAACCATCCTTCTGTGTGAAGAGCATTGTTTGCCAGACAAACGTTTCCCATCATCATCATCATACTACACGTTAGCTGGAGGTGGGGAGCACCTCAGCTACTGTGCCGCAACAAACGTTTCCCGCTGCGGCTCGGAGCCTAGGATTAGAGGCTTCAGCCGACATCTCTGCGACCCGAGTTCGAGCCGTAGTTCTGCTGTCGCTACAATGTAAACATGTACAAAACCCGTCGTAGAGTGCAACGGTGTTGCGAGAGGAAAACACCTAACATTTATCTGCGATGAAGAAGCTTTTGCAACAACCAAGACAACGATGGAAAGTTACGCAAATAGACAGAAGCAAGCAATAGTCCGAAGAATGGAAAATGTGAATGTGTAGTACAGAAATATCCCAATAATCATGGTGGGAGCAGCGTATAAGTCCACTGCTGGGAAATATAGACAAATGGGTGAGATGGTGAAGAAGGAAAAAATTGAGAGTAAGCCGTGTGCAATGTAAGAAAGAGATAAGCTGCGATAATCACAAATGAAGCAGGGGATATCGCAAGCAAGATAAATAAGTTCGGTGCAGTGTAAACGAAGTGGACAAAGTGACCACAAAAGAGACGCTGCTACCAAAAAAATAATGACAAAGCAATATGCAATGAGCACAGGACTGTATTTCTGAACAAAGCCAAGAGAGAGACGGAAACCAAGAACCAAAGGTGACCATGACAAAATACCGAAAGGTACTGAAGATTTGCACTCACGTGGAATACTTGCTACCGATTAGAAGCGCCAGATGAGGTAGGAGCAGATTCGCCAAGTCCAAGCTCCAAAGCTTGCTGGAAGGAGGACGTAAACAGTAAGATGGGGGCAGAAAAAGAGTGCGCCCCAATCACAGTGAAGAGTGGAAAAGTGGTTTGAAATGTGATAACGAAGCGTTGACCTGTTACAAAACCCTGGGGAATTATAACGAACATTTCTGAAGAGCAACTCCATTCGCGCATGAATAAGTAACTTGATACATGTGCAGCGAAAGATGTTGTACTGAAACATACTGAACCCAATTGTGTCTGGCGATGAAAGACATACCGATGTAACTACCACAAGTAAAAGCAACAGAAATACCTATTCTGGACCAAAACGTTGAGCACGTCCACTAATATAGCAGGCTCGTTGAAGGAGAGAGTTGTCTCTACCGCTGTGCGAATATTATTTCGTGTCCAGAGCATTCGAACGGTGGAGAGATTTTTAGCGCGGAAAAGCATAACGCTCATGAAAGAATTGTGTGGTTTCCGAATCGAAGACAGTAATTCGGAATCTGACAGATTTGCCTCCGACATAGACCGAGCGTCTTGAATAGCTGAAACAAGCCGGGATTCCACCGTGTGTTTTGCGAAAGTCTGCAGATGAGAAAAATGGTGGGGGTGATAAATTTCATGAGCCGAGATTAGAAAAAAACGAACGGGAAAACAACAAAGTAAGGGCTGAAATATAGTCTTCATCAGGGGCGTGGGAAAACGGGAACTTTCGTCACCCGATGAAGGATACCAAACAAACTGAGCCATGTGAAAAATCCGAGACAAAGAAGACCTGAACAACGATATCTTGAAGTCCAGGTAAAAAATCAAAAATGACTGCAGTTACAATGTCCAAGAAGAAGAGGGAAATCGAGAGCCGAGTTGGACACTTTTGTCACTCATTCCCTGCGTTCAATTGAAATGGAAGCGTGAGGCTTTTGACAGTAATTACACTTGAAAAGAAAAACAGCTACGGCGTCGTACAATTATCACCTAGACACCTTTTAACTAGATGTGGGAAACATATCAGGTATTATGTCACAATACAAGCCGATTAGAGAGCAGCAGAAGGGGATGAGAAAAGTAACAAAGACAAAAACAACACAAAACGAAAAGTTCCGTCCGGTCGAAACTGAGACCGCGGTTTGGAAGGGTAGGCTAAACTGGTTATTAATATTATTATTATTATTCACCATGTCAACAAGTGTAGCCAAAAACGTGTTCATCGTCTTCTAGACCCAAATCAAGAAGAGTCTCCATCCGAGGCCCACTTGGAAGTGAGGGCCATTATACATCTTACCTAACTCAACGAGGCCTCCCCTACTCCTCTTCCATCCAGATCCCAGTGACTCAAACAACGCACTTCACGGGAATCGATTTGTTGGCGTGCGTTACACATGGCCAATCCTCGGAGACTGGTACGTGAAATAATGGGGAGGAATGGTTCAATTCCTCTTTCTGCATTAAATGCAAAGGACCGAACACGCTTACAGCTCATGCGGTGCAACTACCAGAAGTGAATTGGACTGCGAAGGCACCGGTGGTCGAACGCAACTACCCTCATTAGTCTGATGATACGATGGACCAAGTTTCACAAATGCACAGTATGGTCGAACGGATGAGACCGGACCTTAACGTGGTGCGATGGTTTGGGTGCATCAGCAAGCTACGGTTGACGAGGCACGAATGGTTGCAAGCGTTGAACCAAGGCAAGCCGGGCGACGCCTTTTACGTTGACTTTGGTTTTTGAAAAGGTAAATCATGCAGTGCTCTTTGACAGGCTGAGGGTGTGCGGTGTTGGCGGCTCGCTGCATCGATGGACCAAGAATTTCCTTGTTGATCGAAAGTGGAGGGTCCAGGTTCACAACCATTCGACCGACTGGTATGCATCGAGCAGTGGCGTGCCACAAGACACTGTACTGGGGCCGATTTTATTTCTGACCCATGTAAACGATGTGCCTCAGCTACTTCACTCACCTTGTGCATTGTTTGCAGATGACTTAAAGGTGTGGAGAGTGATCCGCGCACCCAATGACTGTGACCTGCTTCAGCAGGACCTCGACTGCCTCTCCACGTGGTCTGCAGAAGTCAACCTTTCGATCAACCCGGTCGTCGCAATTTATGAGATTGGATAAGTGTGAGCACAGTCGACCGGAAAAGGTGGTAGTTCAACCGTTGCATCCCGTGACATTCGAGCGAGACCTCGGTGTACTCTCACGCTACGACCTAAAGTCCATGGACAACATCAATAGGCTTTACCAAAACAGCCTTCGTATGCTTTGGGCGCTCAGGCGCAACTTCAGCACTTGGTCCAAAGTGACTGCCATTCGCCTCTTCGTCTCAATAATACGACCAATGGTAGAGTATGGCTCTCCAGCGTATTGTCCTATCACCCGGGGCGAGAGATAGAAAAGAGTGAGTGCAGCGTGTGGTCACCAGGCTGATTCCCAATTTACGAGGAGTGCCGTACGAAGCCCGGTGTAAGAAAATAAGATTTTACACCCTAGCTTATCGTCGACTGCGGGTTGACCTCATCATGACGCATCGGATATTACATCTGGGTAATTACCTCATATTGAGGCCGCTGCTTCATCTGCGCACACCATGCAGCACAAGAGGACACCGGTACAACCTTGTAGTACCGGATCTGAAGCTGGTCGCCCACCAAGTCTGTTTCGAACGGAGTGGTGAATGTATGGAACAACCTGCCGCAGTACATAGTTGAGGCAAAGTCGGTGTTGGAATTTAAGAAATTCCTGGACAAACACTGCCGATAAAAAACATATCGAGCGCACTCCAAAATAACGGGTCTTCGTCCCTGAGTGGCATTAGATGCCGATACACAGAGATATCTCTTCTTACTGCTACCAACCAGTAATCAGTGATCAATTGAGCTATGCTGAGCAACTTGACAGTATCCTGCTAACGCAACACATCATGGCTTTTCCTTCCAATCTCTTGATGAACTGGCCGTCACAAAGAATAATAAACGGCGCCCTATCTGCTACATAGAATAGGGAGGATAGGGGTTTGGATGTTACTGTTTAGGCCTTCCTACCTTCTTACTCCCCTCTAGCGCTTTTTCACTTATTGTCCCACTCCAACTTTACTTTTATCCTCCAGTTGTTAATCCCCCCAATTCTTGGCGCTAACCCACCAAGCTTCAATAGTCGCTTGTCTTATAGTTTCAACTCACCTAATCGCAGGGCATCGCTCCAGTCCAGTCGTCAAGTCCATGTTCAACCAAGCGGACAACATCCGTTGCTCTGTTTCCCTTTGGAGTCCTCGATCTTCGCAAAGACTGGGATGTCTCAACATACGCACTTCGTTGCAGATTGGTCAACAGACAGCACTTCCTCGAACACTCGAGACCCTACCGATCGATATTTGCTGTTTATCAGAAACCCGCCTGCAAGATTCGAGCTATGTGCTTACGCTGCGATCCCCACATTTGACACTGGCGGCACATCCTCATTGCGCCGGTCTGGCGATGACACAGCTTCAAATGCAGGTCAAGCTGGCGTCGGCATTGTTTTGAGTCCCCCGGCTGAAGCTGCCCTGATCGACTGGATCCCAGTCAACAGCCGGATGTGCGCCGTTAGAGTAGCTGGCTTCGTTCCGGGCTTCGAAGTCGCGCGGGGACAAACGGTGCCTGTTTGTCATTGCGGCTTACGCCCCCACAAACTGCAGCCCTGATTCGGTGAAAGATGATTTCTATCACCAACCTAACGATCTTCTTCGTTACAGTAGAAGCACGCATACTGTGGTGCTTGCTGGTGATCTAAACGCCCATGTTGGAAAATTGTCCTCTGATGAGCTTCATCTGAGCGGCCAACATGGTGTAGGCTCTCGTAATGATAACGGCGAGCGGTTGCTACACTTGTGTGAAGGTGCTTGTCTCTTTCTTGCCAGCACTAACTTCCGACACAGCACTCGCAGAAGAGTGACTTGGCGCCCACCAGTCTCGGGCCAGCCATGGACGCAAATCGATCACATCGCGATTAGTTACCGCTGGAGAGGCTGTGTCCAAAACTGTCGCTCGATTTGGAGCACCAGCGTGGACTCCGATCACTCTCTCGTGTGTGCCGACCTGCGGGTGCGTTTCGGCGGACATTCGCAACGTCGCTCTGAACGCATTGATACCAGCCAGCTGGCGAAGCTGGGTGTTCTGAATGCGTATCAAACTACGCTGACATTTGGGCTGAGTAAGTGTCCACTAAACACCATCGAAGATCACTGGTCGCA
The DNA here is from genome assembly GCA_944474145.2 of Dicrocoelium dendriticum. Lineage (NCBI taxonomy): Eukaryota > Metazoa > Platyhelminthes > Trematoda > Plagiorchiida > Dicrocoeliidae > Dicrocoelium > Dicrocoelium dendriticum. Next base: position 224,794,970 of record OX104063.1, read on the forward strand.
TATTCGTCAAGCGTTACTGTAAGCAGGCATGTCTTCATGTGGCAAATCAAATTGCCAACCTAGACATTGGGTCTCTAAAAAGTCTCTGGAACTTATGGATCATCGCCGACGTATTCCGGCTGGAAGCGAATCCGATAAGACTCGCAAAAATCTCAGGGCAAAACTGCGTGCTAGCCTGAAGAGAGACCGCGAAGCCTGCTGGTCTCATCGTGCAACAGAAATGGAAAAAGCTGCTGCCGTTGGTAATCATCGTAAGTTATTCGGTCTGACAAGGGAAACAGACAGCAGGAGACCTGGTGTTAACGAGACAATACCCGAGAAGAGTGGACAGCCGATCCACAGCCTGTCAAAACGCCTGGAGCGTTGGGCCAAACAACCTGCAAAGCAGTTGAACCAAGATGAGTTATCGATTCCTTTTTCGGGCCTTGAGTGCTTTTCTTAAAAGAGCCACCTCTTTAGATCCGCCCTCACGCACAGAAGTCGAAAGAGATCAGATTGCCGAAATTGCTTAAGACCGCAGAAGCAAACAGAATTGCCCCAGCCCTCTTCAAATCCGGGGGGCCTACCCTTGTAAGTGATTTACGCGAGTTGCTAGTGGAACTTTGGGAGCAGGAAACTGTCCTGACAGACTGAAGCCGCTCCTTCATAGTCCCAATTTTCAAGGGAGGCTCCCGTTCGGAGTGCGGCAATCATAGAGGGATCATTCTGATCTCAATCACCATTAAATTGCCTGCGCCTGTCGTTCTCCACAGACAAACTGGCGCTCATGAAGGCCAGATCCGCGAGGAGCAAGCCGGGCTTCGTCGAGATCGGGATTGTATCGACCACATCTTCATTTGCCTCGATTGTTGGAGCAGTGCCATGTTTATTGGCGACCCCCATCGCAATCAGGCTGGACCTTATCGTGGTGAGATGGTTTGCGTGCCTCAGACATCCATTGAGCCATGCTGGGTGGTTTTTTGCACCTTCAGAGCCACTCATACAAGATTGGTCAATGGTTAGAGCCCAGACAACCTCAGACTCCTGGTCATGCAAGTTGGGGGTTGGGATGAGGGTGGCCCCTTTTTCCTTAAAACGGCCTCCTTGTAGCCCACCGTTAAATCTGATGCCTTGCGGTCCGTTTTTTTGGACCAAAGGCTTTGGTTGAGAGCCCTAATCGTTCTCCCGTCTAGGCCTGGGCAACCTGACAGTATCTTGTCTACGCAATACTATGAACCTTTCCATAAAAATTTTTCGGATGCTTTGACCACCGCAGAGGATAATCAACGATGCCCTATCTGTTGCATCGATAGGGGTTTGGATGCTACTGCTTAAGCCTTCCCGGCTTCTTATTCCCTCGTTTAGGCTTTTTCACCTTTATCGTCCCGTTGCAACTTCACCTTTATCCCCCTGTTTTCAACCCCCTGATTCTCGGTCCTCCTCTACCTTGCTTTGATTGGGCGTTTATCTTCCATTTTCAAATCATATGCAAACGCGGAGCGCCACTATTGTCCTGTCGACAAGCCCATATCCAAGCCAGCGGCCAAGTCCAGTTCGTCGGCTTCCATTTGGAGTGCTTTGACCCTCCTCCAGATTGGCATGCCTTAATGTACGCATATGGTTACAGATCGGTCAACAGGTAGCAGTTGCCCGAACATTAGAGTTCATTTCCATTGATATGTGCTGCTTCTCGGAGACCCGCCTGCAAGGTTCGAGCCCTGTGCTCACTTTGCGATTTCCTTGAGATGACACCAACAACACTTTCGCATTGCGCCCATCCGGCGACGATGCAGCTTCGAGCCGGTGTTCGCATTGACCTGAGTCCCCTGACTGAAGCTGCTCTAGGTAATTGGATCCCAATCAGTAGCCGGATGTGTACGGTCCGATTAGCTGGCTCGTTCAAAGCTTCGAAGTCGCGCCGGACTAACAAGTGTCTATTCGTCATTGCTGCCTGATTCGATAAAAGACGTCTTCTATCGCCAACTGAACGAGCTCATTCGCTGCAGAACACGGACACTATAGTATTGACTGGCGATCTGAACGCATAAGTTGGAAAACTATCCACTGATGAACTGCATCTGGACGGTCAACACGGTGTAGGCTCCCGTAATGATAACGGTGAGAGGTTACTTCATGTGTGTGAGGATGCTCGCTTATTTCTTGCGAGCACTAATTTCCGACACAGCACGCGCCGGAGGGAGACTTGGCGCCCACCAATCTCGAACCATCCATGGACGCAAATCGATCGCATTGCGAATAATTACCGCAGGAGAACTGTCGCTCGATTTGTAGCACATGTGTGGATACCGACCATGTACTTGTATGTGCTGACCTGCGGATGCATGTTGGTGGACGCCCACGACGACGCTGTGAGCGCACTGACAAATCCAGCTGTTCTGAATGCTTGTCAAAGTACGCCGACATCCAGGGAACACATGATTTTGTCTGCCAAGTCGATCGCATCGAGGTCGTCAATGAGTTGAAATAACTCTTTTAGACTGTACCGGTTGACCAACTGTCTCAGTGGAGAAAGAGCACTCACCAGCCAACGAGCTAGTTTATGCTGGGGTGCATGTACCATCGAAAGAATCGGCCGGAGCGGTACACCACTCTTGTGTGTTTTCGGAAGCCCATACAGCTGTAGAGTAACTGAACCACTGGGCTTTCAACTGGCATAAGTAACATCATCTACTACGCGGTGGAGGAGAAGATTATCAAGGTGAAGGATAACGCGCATCTCGACTTCAGTCTCATCTTCTACCTTCTTGAGCCGTTCGAATTAGCTCGCGTCGTTGAGTATTATACCCATTTTTGCATGTGATCGGGGCTTGTTCATTAGTACCACACCCGCACTCTTATCTGGTTGCATTATAACCACACACCCATCCTGGAATACTGCAGCATAATAAAGGGCAATATGAAAGTGACAGAATTGCTGTTGAGTACCTGCAGATATCGTTTGCTAAACGTCTGACAGGTAAGCACTCTGCTATACTTTAATGAGCACCTTGCAATGAACTTCAATTTAAACCACTTTGGATTAGACGATTGAAGCACAACATTTTGCTGCTACTCAACCCGCTACAAAATAGGCCAATTTCGATCTGCCTACAATCGATTTACAACATTGCTCAACTCGAGCGCATCGCAACAAAGGTTTTACATTGAAAATACAAAAGGCGCGAACAATCATTCATGCCACTTACTTCCTGGTCTCATATAGCTGTGGTATAAACTACAAATCAAACCCAGATGGAGGTAATGTGGCAACGTTTAGAAGCAGACTCTCCAATTACCTTGTCCGGGAGAAAGTAAGAATTGCCTAGAAAATCCACTATTTTAGCGGTTAATCGATCATTAACGATTATCGTATCGATTTCGAACGTTATGGAATGTTCTAAGTTCTGCACGTGATTACAAACCACCTGACACCTCGGCCAAAGCTATGGGGAACCGCTAGCCTTGGTACTTGACCTTCCAATTCCAGAAGTCGAGGGTCAGTAAAAGACCTACAAATACAGCCAAGGTCCGCGGCAGTTGTACAGTGTTTGTTGACAGCGGTCAATACGTTATGTTATCAAGGTCATCGTTATTTGGCTTTTTCCTTCGGGTGGGTTAGAAGTTTGTGAAGCAGTAAAGTGCCAATTACGTAATCGCGTGTAGTGAGAAGATTATAACATACCATGATCTTAATAACATAACCAGTATATTCACATGGGAATGATCCCTCGATGAGCTAGTTCAAGATGGGCGCAGAACATTCAAACACCATTGCTTCCAAAACGAGGCTTTCGTCGTAATCATTCACCGGAAAGTAACTACGTGAAAGGCATAGCCCCTGTTCTACCTATGTATATCGCCCATACACGAGTATGGATACTTTGTACAAATTGATCTTTGCCGTTACAGACACAGCTTCTTGCATCAGTAGAAGTATACATACTACTATTATTGTTGTTAAAAGTTAGCAGTCCCATTTCACGTTCGACTTCTGAGCGAGAATGCGGATCCGAAGTGACGGCCCAGATAGAAGGGCGGTTTTCGAACGGAAATAAGGTTGGCAATTATAGCTGATTAAAGTGCATTTCAGAATGCTCAACCTAAGGTTCCAAATGTTTTGGCAGGTTATGGACAAACTGCCCACTATCATCGCATATTGTGTGGTTAACGCCATGTCTGCTGCAGTTAACAGGATAATGGGGAATAACCTCCTATGGTTACCAAAGCCAGCGGACGGTTTCATCTCCCGCACACTGTGAGATCTAGCTTCGCGATCTCTCTTCAAGCTAGCAAATAGTGTTGCCCTCAGGTCTTTTCGAGTTTCCTGGAAAGTGTCGACCAGGGAACAGTTACAGGGAATGAGCAGAGTGAAGGTTGGCAATCAGATGCACCTTATTAAGACAGTTGCTACTAATAAGGTCTAGCGAACCAACGACCAGTGGACTTCAAAGGTGTTCAGTGAGAGCCTAGTCAACAAGAATACCAGCCTACTTCAACACGCATTCAGTATATCTGTCATCGCCTCTTGGCAAGTATCTATGCGTTCACAGTGTCGTCACCAGTGTCCGCCGAAACGCAACCGTAGATTAGCCCATACAAGTACATGGTCGGAGTCCAAGCTCGTGTTCCGAACCGAGTGACAGTTCTGATACATCCACTTCACCACTAAATGATCGCGAGGTAATCGGTTTGCGTCCATGGCTGGTGGCCGCCATGTAATCTTCCGGCGAGTGCTGTGTTGGAGTCAGTGTTAGCTAGAAACAGACGAACATTTTCACACAGGTGTAGCAATCGCTTACCAGCATCATTAAAAGAACCGCGCTGACATACGAGATGCAACTACTACAGTAGTCATAATTAGGCTGTGGAGAAAGAGCTCATTCATCAGCATTACACGTCAACTGAAGATGAAAAACATGCCGCGGCTAATGTGACGCAATATAAAAGGTAACTGAAAAAAGGAGATATTGCTCAATACACAACACAAAATAAAAACCAAAAAGTAATATGATGCTTAGCATCATGTTACGCACCAGATGTGAGAACGTGGCTCGAGGGGGATTGACAAAGAAACTAACAACACACACCAATGAGAACGGCTCTTCGCCATGTCAATAAGGGTATCCAATCAAACGTGTTCATCGTACTACGGACTCTAGCCCAGCAGTCGCGAGAGAAATCTACACAGAGTTCAAAGTGACGAACTTCATATTTCTTGACCAAGCCATCGCTTGGCCTCCCATCCTAATCTTCAATCTACAGCGATCCAGTCTTTCCTGTGTATGTATCGGAATGCGCCTAACCCGAACGCCCCAGATGGAAAAGCCTCTGCCGAAATTTATTTAGACAAAAGATCCGGACATTGTTCGATAACTTTGTGCTAGGCAGAAAAGCATTGCAGTTGTCAAGCGGAGGAAAATCTGACAGACAGGATCGGTCATTTCAAAATTGGTGACATGATGTACGCACGAGACTTCCGAGGACTGAGGATGTGGCCAACAGGAAGAGTAATCCGCAGAAAAGGCCGAGTCATTTACGAACTAATGGTAGTAAATGAGACATGAGTCAGGCACGTCAATCAGCTGAGGCCGAATCACGGTATGACCCACCACCATCCTTACCGTGGGACATTCAGCTTGACAGGTTTGGTTTGGATGAAGAAGATGAGAGGCTAGGTAGATCACAACAGAACCTGCAAGCAACAGCTGATGCACAACGCAGGTCGACCCGAAAGCGGAGACGGCCACAATGACAACAAGTTGATCCCAAAGTCGAGTTCGAACGGTACGCTGGCAGACTAAATTCGAAGGGAAGGTAATAGAGACGAAAGCGGAACACGTAGGCTGTCCGCTACATGTAAAGGTCGTCAGCACGGGAGTGCTAAGACTTCTGACCTTTCCGATGAATTTAGGAATCGAACGAGTATTGATCGACCAGCAATTACCAGCCCGCGTCAAGGAAATCGAACTATTCCGTCAATATGATTAACCTGTGGAGCAGAATTCACTCACACTGGCTGAAAACCAGACGCGGAATAGTGAGCGATCTTGACCACCTAAATTAGCCTGTTTCGGTTACCAATAAATAGAGTTAACCCATTCTGTAGACATACTTTCTCTGTCTACCGAGTTCTGGCCTTCTGTATTCCTTCGGTTGGCTGGGTGCGTCACGGAGCAATCAGACAGCCGCAGTCGCAGAAAAGCAAGCAGTACACCAGTTGTTAATGGCAGAGAGCAGAAGAAAAGAACCAAGCGTTACAACAGATTCGCCATCGCTTATGGCAGGTGATCGTCAACTAAAGACACCGCTACTCATCAGGCAGCTGGACTAACACATTATGTCGAGTGGCTCATCCATGACTGTAAGTCGTACCATGTTCCGCGAACCGGCGTGTACGAAAGTAAAAGATAAACAATACCGTTGGAAGACAAGTCGTACGCGTAGGACGTAATCCAACACAGATGAGCATGGGCAACGAATAGCCCCTTGGAAAAATAGCAAAAACCGATTGAAGATTCGTAGGTGCTGTCCACCAACAAAGTGATCGCTTACACTGCAGCTAGAAGTCATCCAAAAATTCAACTACCTGGGAGATTGTACCAGCATCCTTGGGATCGAAGATGAGACTGAGACTGTATTAAGCAGCAAGTAGAATGGTTTCTGCACAACACTATCGAGTTACGCAAAATCAAAAGCATTTGATTGCGAATCGTCAGTGGCAGTGTTTGGTCAGTTAATCGTTTGTCCTTGTTCGGTTAGGAATTCGTATTAGTGTCATTAGTTCCGGGTATAGGACGCAGTTTTTCCATTGCATGTGCACCGTTTCACAAAAGCACAGGTTTCCGAAATAATCATCGATACGGGTTTTAAAATACTTCATAGAATCGGCCTCTATTAGTCCTTCTGGTAGTGAATTCCATAAGTTTACGATTCTTTGTTCTATACAAAGCTGATGTGATACCTTGTTTATGCAGGGGAAATGAGTAACGGTGCCCTCGGGTGTTACAGGGTTCCCGCAGGTGAAATATTGGACGCAGTATGGGGAAGTGATTTAAGTGTAGTACTCGATGGGTCATAATAAGGTCAATCCTTACTCGGCGGTAGGATAGTGCGCAGAGTCTGAGCATTTCACGTTTTTCATACAGAAGCTTTCGTAAACTCCGTATCATTCTAGTTGCGATACGTTGTATTTTCTCCAGCTTTTCAGTTTCCCACTAGGTAATCGGATGGTAAGCTGAGAGACCGTATTCAAGGATTGTTTCAGTGAGTGAGGTAAATAGGCAAAGGACGGTTTCTTCTGACCAAGTGGAGAAACTACGTCGTAATGCCCAGAGCATACGAAGTACCGCAGGGTACGATTTCTCTATATTTCCTAGTGACCTCATATCATGTCGCGAAAACACTCCTAAGTCTCTGACAGATGTGTTGGGATGGAGCAACTGGTCGTCCAAAGTGTATGATCGAATGGCTGGACGTCTGGTGATACTGATAAACTCCGACTTGCTTGCGTTAAGAGGGAGTTGCATTTCAGTGGACCAAGTTGACAGTCGATCTAAGTCATGCTGGAGGCGAGCGCAGTCATCCTCATTCGCAAAGATTTTCAAATCATTTGCAAACAGGGCACATAGTGACTGGAGCTGCTGCGGAAGATCGTTGATATGAATAAGAAAAAATACTGGCCCAAGTACACTTCCGTGAGGCACGCCACTGGTCGATGGGAACCAGTATGTCAGGTAGTCATTGACCTGTACTCTAAACCTTCGTCCCACAATAAACTCGTGTAACCACTGAAGTAACGTGCCACCAACTCCGTATATCCTCAGTTTACGAAGGAGTACCTCGTGGTTCACTCTATCAAACGCCTTACTAAACTCGATATACATTACATTCTTCCTTTCGTTGAGAGCTCGTACCCACTGGTGGTTTGCGTACATCAAGTTGTTGTTGCATGATCGCGCTTTCGTAAAGCCATGTTGCGTTGGCGTCAATACGTCCATCGATTCGAAGAACGGCAGCAGACACTTTTTCACAATCTTCTCGAGAAGTTTGGTTAAAAAGTCAAACAGATCGGTCTATAATTCTCTAATTTACTCGGATCACCACCCTTGGGAAGCGGTCTCACTATCGAGCATTTCCATACCATTCTACACGCATGTTAGGGTATTGTACCAAGCTTTTAGCGTAGCACATTTTCGAAATCCCGTGCAGTGCTTTCAAGTTAGCAAGGCTGAAAACGCTGTTTTGGCCTTGTTGACACTCTCATCGGTCATGGGACGTTAGCAAATGGGACACCGGTTAGTAGCCCCCAGCATAAGCGAAAGACAGTCCAATGAAAGTGGTCGAGCACCACCTTCTGTTCTAGTTTGATGCCTATCTGAAGGAAACCTCGATGATTGGTCTCCAAACTGAAACCGTCCAATGGGCAACTTGTGATGCCTGTCAAAGGAGGAGATACTAACTACCACATGATCGGAATCTTAGGCCGTAACCAGTGCGGACAGATATCCTAATCAGCACATGAAGCGGTCTATATTTAGTGATCGCTAGCGGCTACCTGGTGGTGGTTTATTCAGCGGCCCAACCATGGTGGCGTAGACAGGCAATCTTCTAACCGGCATTCCGCAGTTCAGCAATGGCTGCTAGGCGGTTAGACAATTTTGTGCGATTGTTATTGCGACGATCATGGGGGACATTGTTCCCATTGAAGTTGGTAGACCAATCTGAAGCTGAACAAGGAAAGTTCTATGTTTGCTTACTTCTATCACAGTTGTTGACTAAACACAAACTATGAGGATTCCAAGTGTGGCGTTGACACAACGTTAGTGAGTGTTCGTTTGTCTCCACACCCATGGGCGACTTTGTTAATCAGTTATCGCTTCAGTGTCTCCCATGTATGACATTATGTAAAGGTCATAGGAACCTATGTATTCATAGGATAACTAGGCTTTACTTCCATATGGTCGCCCATACGTGTTGAGACTCTTTGACAAGTGGCTCTCCAAATGACACCATTAGAAGCACAGTCAATGCAGATGGAACCTCCCTATTACGTCCATGGACTGGAATGCTATCTTCATGAAATCGGCATTACTCAACAAAGAAACACTTAAATGGGCTACAATGACTACGGTATATATACATGCCACATCGTCCTGCTAGAAAAAACGCAAGGCTGATAAGTAGTGGCGACGCACGCATTTTACTCTGGTAATTCAGGTGAATACTTCGAACAGGCAAAAACTGTTGTCTCACCCACGGGTGTTCCTACAATGTATTTGTAATCATTTACAAAGGCAACTGCGCCCACTAATCCTGCTATGGACCACTGTTACAGCTAGTCTTAGAAGCAGTCATGTGTGCACGCCGTAACACAGGTTGTTATCGACTTGGCAACTTGTGGAAATAAAGTACGCGTAGGACGGCTGTGTACTTTTCTGGGACACCGTTCCTTAGCAAACAACTCCATAGTGTAGACTGATCAACGGGGTTGAATGCGGCAGGAATGCAACGATGGTAGGCCTCTGTTAAAGAGGGCGGTGTTCACGGATTTGACGGAGTGTGAATATCTGATCCAAACACCCGCAGCCAGGTCGGAAGCCAGCTTGTTCTTTTCGGTACGGTAAATCGCGAATGGGAGATAGTCTACGGAGTAGAATGGAGGAAACCGAAATGAGACTAATCCCCCGGTGATTGGTACACGAAGTGAGAGCACCCATCTTAAAAACCGGGACAATAACTGACACGCCCCTGGAAGAAGGCACCTTTTCTTCATGCCAGAATTTAGAGAACAATGAGGTTAGCTGGCTAATGATAATTGAGCCCCATATTTGAACAACTCCGGAGGAAGTCCGTCTGAGCCGGCAGGGTTGAATCACTTTAGGTATAGAATCGCAAGACAAACTTCCGCTTCGCTGGGTGGATCAAGTGTGGCGACCCAGGGCGGGCACCTGGGTTCGAAAGGGATAGAAGTGGACTGTGAAGGCCAAATGAACTGTGGCAATAGTTGACGTATCCTCACTTATTCACACTGGTCAACCTTTGATATATTAACGTCAAGTTAAATTGTTCTTAGGCTCGGCTAGAGCTATAGGCAAAGGAACCGGAAGGATGTTTATTACCCAGTTGGGTCAACAACGAGCGCGGTTTACTTCAAACAGCTACCGTCTGAAGGGTGAAGTGAGCAGGATAAAGTCATAGAATCAAGGATCATGTCCATAATCCATTGGTAATATAGGCAAAGTGGAGCGATCAATAAGACACAGATCGATTATTAATCAGGGATTTGCATGACCGGGCTCTTTCAGATGAGATCAGGTAGGCCAGCAAACGGATCGTCAAAAGGAATTAGCATAAGTGGCTAACGAATGATGCACAAAACCGTTTAAACTAAGATCAAGGAGAGAAGATGCAAATACAATGGCAGCTTACTGACATAACATCTTCCAGTTCATCAGCTGTAGGCGAATCGTCGGTGGAAACAGGAGGGGAACGGTTAGCTTGAGCTTTTTGGAGAAAAAGAGAGGAGGTAAAGTACGGAGATGCTGTGGGGAAGGAAACTGAAGGAATTTGTAAAATTTAGCAATCAATTTTGAAGTCAAAAGCCATCAACAGTAAAACTGAAAGACATAAGTTTGTTGCAGTTTGCGTGGAGGTAGTGTCGAATAGGTAAGCGGTTAACAGTAAGAAAAAGCGAAAACGATATAGATTTAGGGTGAAGGAGCCACAGTGTTGGGACAGTCACAAGCTTATGAAAGAGAGGAAACACAGTATGGGTTGCCAGTGTTGGGAGGAGCAACACCGAAACACTTCCACAATCGGAGGCCACTTCGAACTACCCGGCACGATCATAGAAGCCGTCTATGCAAGGTGGTAATGTTCGGCCACCGCCTGAGCTCGTACACAAAACAAAGGACTGCTAGCCCGAGATACGTTGCATAATGTGGAAATAGAGAAAACACTAACGCAGAATAAAAAAAACATCAAACTGGCTGTTTGCAAAGGTAAATTTTGCACCTCAAGTAATTAGGAACCGACCAAAGGCAGGCTTGGACATCAAGGGGTCAACTGTTGCGATGCACAATGAGCTAGGAAATTTGGCTATAAGAACTAGGCATTTTCATCAAGAAAAACGGCTGTAAGGGTTAAAGAACGTCACCACTATAACTAATGTCTACACAACAAGATGATGAGGTCTTATATGACAAACATGTGGCTGACAACACAATTCGAGGATAAATTGGCTGTAAAATAACTATTGGAAAGTCTACAAGGAGGACACCGAAAATTCATTGTTGAATAAGAAAACATAAATGAATGCGTAGTATTGCGAACAACAAACGTAACGGTGGATATCAGCTCCGAACTCAACAGAACTTGACGCTCCTTGTGACAATGTATCAGTTGCCTACTCTGATCAGCATAATCCCGAGCACTCCCAGTCCGCATAGTGACTGGAAGACGTGACTCCAAAAATGAACTAAACTCTCAGAACAAAGCGTTCGTATTCAAGTAATTTCAGCTCATAATCTAAGTGCACTTAAATATTCATCGGTTCACTATGTCACACTTGCTGAAACCCCAAATTGCAATATCACGTGATCAGTAATCGAGAAGTCACTCCTGTCCCGCAATAAATACGAATGCAGGAAGCGGTTCACGTGGTAATAGTTATTCCATCTACTGATTCAAGCGTTTACCGTCCAGACCGAGTAGTTACATTTATGGGGCAGTTGCACCACTGAGCCAATCGACTGAAACTGCGTAAACTAGTGTTGATAATCGTGCGGTAGACAAGAACTACTCACTTAATCTCGAAGCAGTGGAATTGACGTCATAGGGGAATGCAGGAGGAACGAATTGCTCATCAGACTGCCTCGATTTAAACTTGCTACAATTAGGTGAGGAGGCGTGAGCAGTGCCATCTGCAGATGGTAACCGATTGGAGTTTGAAACCAACTCTACTTTTGACTGAATTGTGTTCCCGGAAGATTCCTGGGGTGCCGTAAAGGGTGAACAGTTCAAAACCAAACGACTGGTATCTTTGACAACTGAGTGAGTGGGGCTTCGCGGAACTGCTCGACGAGGTTTAAAAATGCGGTCGTATTCTTCTGGGTCGTTTATGTCGGCAGGCTCACCCGATTCTTCGGCAAAAGAAACCTGATATTCAGAATTTGTACAGTCCTCCTAAGTGTGGAAGGCAAAAGCAGTGGAGGCAACACCTTAACAAAATTAGTAACTTTCATGAGAAAACGGCCTGCTAGAACAAGAAAAACGACGCCAAAAGAAAAAAATACTAACCGAGGCAAGTGCTGCGTACAGGCATACCGAAAGCACCGAGAAAATCAATCAAATCAAATCAATCGCGTGTTAGTAACCCTGATGGGAAGCGAAGAAATCGGTACTTAGGAACGTTCGGGTCACGTTGCACCTCTCCTCTGCAGAACGCACACTGACCAGAGACTGATGATAAACGAGGATGTTGATATGCATAATACAACGTGAACAGAGTATTTTGAAGGTATCAAGATAAAGACATAAATTCATGAATAGTTATAGCCACGAACACTTCCACAGTCCTGCATACTGTGCCTTGTTCGCTCAATTCACACCAGACGCGCATTGTGTGCACGGGAAATCGTGATTAGATAATAACACACCACCGTGGCTTGTTTCCAGCCATGGAAAGAGGTGAAACTTAGATAGTGGTCCCCTTAATATCTGCACGGTACATAAGAGCAACACGTTACAGCATTGGCCGGAAAAATGCATTTGCAGCTGATGCATACGCGCCACCACGGCAATGTGACACATGGAAAAGTTTAAATACATGCAGTGAAAGGATGTACAAAGAAAGGCACGGGGTGGTGAAGGGTGGTGACGATATGAAGAAAGCGAAGAATGTCTCCAGAACACTGTGCAGGATCGATTGTTTGTGACTAAAGTTCAGGTGTGAAGTGTAATAAGTGTATAGTAAGAAGAGCATAGTCCTAAGGCAACCTTGGTAAACAGGATTGGCGAAGAGAGCGTGAGAAAGACAATAGAACTCACTCGTAACGTGTTGTGGGCATTTTCCTCAGCATCCAAACAGAAACCTTTACGATGTCGTGCCAATAAGTTGCCATTAGAAGGTCCGCATCGGGTATAGGGGCGCTCGGTGGTGGAATGAAACACCTGCGGGAGTGGAATAATGTGTAATACTGTGGACGCGCCTCACGGAAGGCGAAGAAGAAGCCGAGATGACATAAAACTGCTATTTATGTGCAACCTCTTCTAACATGTGGCGAGTGCTGTCGGTGGCACCGAAACTCCAAAAATGAGCATGGGATGGTCCACAGCACTCTGGCTCAAAGGACATGCTTTAAGGCTTAGTTAAGGGGAAAGTTGAAAGATCACAAAAACATACAGAAGGCAGATTGACGAAAGGATATCGAAAAAAGCCCATAAGTAAGAGTTGAAAGAAAATGTCGAGGTAAACAGCAGGCTGTGTAGAAAGGGAAGTGATAATCCCATTTACTTGGTGACTCTACCATAGCCAAACCATGGGATAGAGTAAAAACTAAGGGGACGGACTCCGACTCTCGTGATAAGTCGGAGGACTTGGAAATCGAATGTTGAGTTTATATGGCAATTGCAGGATTACAGATACATAGCCTATACGAATCCCCGAAATGCTCGTAGAATTGGGACGGACTACGGGAAACAGGCTTATTACTGCAACTGCCTTGCGGTTTATGTCGGATGAGTAGTCAGTTGAGCACGATACCATTCATCACTAAAAATCGAACATGAATTGGGATTCACAAACGACAGGGCGTTAAGTTACAAAAATAACTAGTGTGAAAGAGGTCTGGACATCAAGAATCGACCTGAGTAACACCTACTGGAATGATATAATATCATGAAGTAGATAACAAAAACCCACTTCCGTCACATTCGCTGTAGAAATAGTGGGAGAAACAGAGTCAGGTGGGTTGCTGTTTACTCTCAGATCGGACGCCGAGACCGAGCTTGTACATTCAGCCTGTGGGTCCTCTACAAACGGGAGACATGATTTGATATCGACCACGTAGGTGCTAAGCATGGAGTTTGTTATGCTGGCGCCAACTAGCTGATTGAAGCTTGGGGCGATTGCCATGTCATCAAGACCCCCACCTGCTCGCCAGCCAACATGCACCGACTCTATGCAAGTCATTGGCTCGTGGTCGTAGATCTGGAAAATGAAGGGCGGAAACACACTCGTAAAAACCCTGAAAAAGCACAGATGCACTTAGTAAGGGAACGCATGAAATACTGAAGCTCTATAAGTGAGTACTGGATTTCGAGATGCACTCTGTACTGGACAAGCGAATAAGAAAAACCTGAACAACATCTGAGAAGAACTCAGGTGGACGGAGGTTTCTGGGGGAACAGGTGGCTCCGAATGCAATCTTTAGATGGAGTAACGACGTGATGATATCATGGTCAAGTAAACAACCGGGTTAGCAAGGTGTACTTAGGTGAAATGCAACCAAGATAAATTGACAATGCACGAAGTTAGCCAACAGTTAAAAAAGCAGATACCAAGCATGATACCCAGTGCTGGTCCCCAGTATACCAGGATATCGGTAGAGATAGACACCGCATAGTACGGTGAATGTGGAGGCAGTTTGTGAGACAATTTACAGAGTATTTATACCATTTATAGCTATGACATTTACATGGAAACAGAATCGTACAGAACGACACTAAACTCGTTGGCAACTGATCGCAGCCTAGGTGAGACAACCACTACGATATATATAAGTTGGAATTTTGGCGAAGGAAAGGGTATAGCAGCACATCAGTTTACGAAGCGATGTGTTGCTATCATGCAAAAATACAGGTGGTTGTATGAAGCTTGGGATACTATGGTGGCAATCAAACGTCGGCAGAAGCAAGAAGCCGAGCACATGAAGTGGAGATCGCAAATTAAACGCTTGAACCACCGCACCACAAGTCCAAACTGTTAGTGAAAGCAGTTAAAATGAGTACTGGAGCAAAGTTGTGACAGAGAGAAACCGATTGCCTTTAAACAAGGTACTTACGCGCAGAGTGCAAAATAGGGGCAATGATTCCTTCTGGACAGGCCGAGTGGTGGTGGGTTAACTGGAAAAACACAGCAATATGTAAGAAAAAGTGCTAGAACTGACCTTCAAACAATCCGCAGTGGCCACATAAAGGCAGACACCGCTAGTATGAAAGGCAATACGTCGGATGGTGGCAGCGGCCAGCTCGATACCACTGACTGCCACTTGTGAGAAATTCTCCAAGTCGAACAAGCGTACAGTGTGGTCGGATGAGGCTGTCGCTAGTAGCAGTACGGTTGGATGGAAAGCAACTGCTGTAACAGGACCCGCGTGACCAGTCAATTCGGCGAGTTGACGACCAGCGGATAAGTCCCACAACTGAAAAACAGGGAACAGTGAAGTGAGTCTATGCCAAGATGAGAGAAGTCAGTGTTAAGGTGGCTAGTGAGATCAGGTCATCGACATTTAATGCGCATAAATCCGAGGTAGGATACACCGAGTAGCAATCGAGTCAATGTGTGCATGAAGAGCGGCGTATAGTGCGTTCGAAGCGATAAGCCGGTGGCAGAGACATAAAATCCGTCGTAACAGAAACAGACACAAATAAGAGCGAACAACAATAGTTCTAAAAGTCTGCTTACAGTTCTAATGTATAGTTAGATGGGAAATTCGAGTACGTGACACGTGAGGGGAGAAGGGCTTGCGAATTCCGTATTCAACATAATGTAGACGCTACTAACAACAAATAAATAGTGCATTCCAAATCAGAAGCCCATACTCGGATGCGCTAATAATATTACAAAATATGCGGGCCTATTTAATGTAAATTCACAATGCAAGCGTTTGCAAGTGTTCACTATCATACCACGTCAGAGACGCAGGAGTCCAATACAACAGTACCGTTAAAATTGTGTCCGCCCAACATTGCGAGTATCCAAGGTCCGTCTGCTTATTCATATAGGATCGCAAAACATCGACCAATCAGCACAAGTAGTTTCCACCACCACACCCAACCGTTGCGTTCAGTTTGGTGACGCAGTTCGCCTCGGGTTGTTTACTGAGACACTAAGCATATAAATAATATAATCATAAGCATAATCAAAATCATAACCATATAAATCATAAACCATAATCATATAAATCTGCGGCTGACTCAGGATGCACATAAGCACCGAGCGAGAGACACAGAAGTGCCGAGGAACAGAAAAATTAAGAATAAAAAGATACGTGAACGGAGCTCCAAATAATCCACTCACAACTCGCACAAGGCCCCAGGGGCTAAAGAAATAGCATAACGGGGTATAATGAGAGTAGATTGCTGTACGTCTGGTATGCATGATTTCAAAATTAGGCCTGAATTCTTCCGCTCCGCCTGGTGAAGGGGTGTGGGCCATCTCCAATGATGGAAGCTGGCTTATATCCACATGCATTCCGGCTTTATTCCTTCAGGCTTAAACAGGATATGGGGTGTAAAGGACCGTTACTTAATGAGTTCGAGTGCGGGGACAAAAGACAATCTTAGGCAAAAACACAAAATAAAAGGAAAATCAATACACGGGATATAGTTCCTCCTTCAGTCAATGTCATTCCGATGCCGTCTAAAAATTCGAAGATATAAATCCGACCAGTGGATAGACGTGTCAGCAGCACAAGCAGAGTCAGCAGCAAACGAAGGCAGTACGACGCGAGCGAGTAGAAATTGTTGCATTCAAAATTTGTGAATTTAAACAAATGCTACAAAATGATCAGTAAAGGAAACGATAAAAACAGATAAAATATAGTGCAATCACAACCACTACAGAACTCCCCCCTTAGAGCTTGCGCTGGTAAGCAACGCTCAATATGGCGTTCATGCAACATATTGTGCTAGTTTGGAGGGGAATGGATCAATATGACCTGAACGTGTGTGGATAGCATCGCTTGTTGGGGGGGGGGGGCACAGGGATTCCGAGGTCTGGGAATCAGTTCGGCGTTTGACACTGGGCAACGGCCCAGGCACAGGAGGGTTGTGAGTGACAGTGATTGATTCTGAACCATCCAACGTTGACTCGACGTATGCGGGTTTAAGTGGATCAACACTCACAGACGCCTTGGATCCATTCTTATCCAGAACGGAGTATTTCGGTTTCAGCGATAAGCCCTTGAATAGACCTTCATAAGGTGGAGTCAAGGGTCTTCGAACAGCATCAATTCGGATAAAGACGAATGGACAAGTGTGTAAGTCAGGATGTATACGCTGCTCGCGCGTGCTTAATCGAGGTGGAGTCAGTTTAATGGATCGAAAATGGTGCTTTAGGCATTCAGCATAGGACGTAGGATTCAGTTCGTCGGCAATTCATGAGTCCAGTATCATCTCGCCTGAGAGTTGTGCCAAAGACAAGTACGGCTGGGCACAAACCGATATCTTCTTTGACGGAATTGCGAATACCAAGAAAGATAGCTGGATGGCGTTCAGGCCAACGGGCATTAGGTGAACTAGCTGTAATGGCAGCTTTCAGTTGTCGATGAAATTGTTACACAAGGCCATTGGCAGCAGTCGTGTGAAAATGAGTACAACCGAGCAGTCGACTCAAATCACGGAAAAGGGTGGAAGTGAATTGTGATCCTCTGTCAGTACTGACAGTGGCTGGCACACCAAAGAATGAAACCCACGATTCAAAGAAATCATGTGCAACAGTTTTAGAGGATATATCACGTAAGGGAATTTCTTGGGGAAAACGAGTAAAGCGAGAAACGCAAGTCAGCCGATAATTGAAACTGTTAGAAGCTGGTAACGGCCCTGCTACTTCAAGGTGCATGTGTTTGAAACGGGCTTCGGGGAGTGAAAAAGTACCAGGAGTTGTAACAGTGTGGCTGCGAAACTTCTTGGTTTGACAACTAAGACAGGTTTTGGCCCATTGTCGGATGTCTGTGTGCATATTGGGCCAGATGTAACGGTCGGTAATTAGCTTCACAGTAGATCGAATACTGGGGTGCGATCATGCATGAAGATGGTCAAAGACCGCGCGCCGGTGGGACTGGAACAAACGGTCTAGGTTTACCGGTGGAAATATTGCAGTAGATGCTTGCGTCAGAATTGAGCACGGGCACTTGCAAGAGTTTGAACGAAGTGTTTGATCGAAGCTGTGTTAAGTCTGGGTCACTGGCTTGGGCAACAGAAATTTCCTCTAGATTGATGTGCGAGACTGCAAACTGATGGATGTGAGCACGAGATAGTGCGTCGGCAACAAGGTTGTTAGGACTATCAATATAGCGAATATCAGCACAAAATCGGGAAAGATAATCAGTGTCGAGTCTCTCTAGGGGAGTGACGGTCAGAAGTTGCATGAAAAGCATACACAAGATGCTTATGATCTGTCAACATGACAAGAGGTCGACCCTCAAGAATGTGACGAAAATGCTTTACAGCCAGGTACATGGTAAGAAGCTCTCGACCGAACGTACTGTACCTGGTCTGGGCAGGTTGCAGCTTCCGTGAGAAGAAAGACAAGGTTTGCATTCCGTTACCCAGAAACTGCTGCAATACGGTGCCAATGGCGGATTGTGAAGCGTCGGTCTTGAGAATGAGAGTAGAATTGTCGTCCATTCTCAAGTAAGCAAGTGAAGTAGCTTGGTTCAGCTTTTTCTTCACTGTGTTAAACGCCGCTTCGGTGTTTGGATTGAACGTGAACCTTTTGGGATTGCCTTTGAGCAAATCAGTTAAAGGTTGAAGAATTGCAGCACAGCCATGTATAAACCGTCCGTAGTAGTTAACCATGCCAAGAAAACGGCGTAGGCTCTTAACGTATTGTGGCAATGTATAATCCTTTATGGCTTGCGTTTTACCAGTAAAGGGGCTAATCCCGTTGGCGTCAATTCTGTGACCTAGGAAGTCGATGGAAGTTTGGCCAAATACGCAGTTGTCAGGGTTAATGGTGATACCACGATGTTCGAAACGTTCGAAAACTTTTCGTAGATGTGTTAAGTGGTCGTCGGTAGAAGCACTTGCAACTAAAACATCATCAATGTAAACAAAGACAAAGTCGAGTCCACGGAGAACTTGGTCCATGAAGCGTTGGAAAAATTGCGCAACGTTACGAAGACCGAATGGCATACGGAGAAACTCATACAAGCCAAAAGGGGTGGTCACTGCCGTTTTTGCAATATCTACCGGGGCCATGGGAATTTGGTGATACGCCCTGACAAGATCAATCTTAGAAAAGATCGACTTTCCAGCCAATCCTAACGAAAAATCGTGTATATGCGGGATTGGGTATCTGTCGGGAACTGTGGCGTTATTTAGTGCACGATAGTCGCCACATGGGCGCCAATCACCGGTCTTTTTAAGCACAAGGTGCAGTGGAGATGACCAAGAAGTGCTTGGAGAACAGATGATCCCGAGCTTGAGCATGTGCTCGAACTCTTTTTTAGCGGCATGTAGTTTGTCAGGGGTAAGTCGTTGTGGTTTTGCCGTCACTCGTGGACCAGTTGTGACGATGTGATGTTACACATCGTGCTTGAGTTTTGTCGCGTCGTTATTTACCCAGACAAGTGATGGAAAGTTTCTAGAACAAAAGACCATCTGGTGAGCAATTGCTTTCAATGATTCATCGTCAGACCATTACAATCATATAGAGGCTAGAAAGAGAAATCGACCCAGTTAGTTCAAAACGAATTGATCACGTGAAGGTCAATGTCAGAGTGGAAAAAACGAATTAGGTCTTAGAGGGCTAGATGTTCGCTACCGCGTCTGACCGAAGGCAGTCGACCTGGGCGTCTTCCATCTTCGCTGGCCAGGGAAGCTGGAGAGCCTGGACCAGCTTCTTCTGTGAGCATAAGGACGGCTGGAACAATCGAATGCATATTGCTTCAGCTGTCGCAAGCATACGAAGGCGGTAACCTTTCGTTCGGTGCGGTGGAACCTTGTAAACTATTCGGAAAGCGCGTTTCCAATCCACTTCATGGCCGGTGTCCACAATGTGGGCCAGAATGGCGCTACTAATGGTTCCGATGCCCCCTTGACGAAGCCAGCGAGGGCAATGTTCGTTCACGCGTTTCGATAACTGCCGCGCCGTTCGACCAATATACGTCGCGCCACAGGCGCACACGAATTGATAAATCACCATTGATGTGGTCAGCATCGGCAGCTTGTCCTTGTTTTGTGAACGAATGAGTGGTTCCGTTGAAAACACGCACTTCAACGAGGCTGCTGGAAAGGTCGACTTTACCGCAGCCGAAAGGCTTCTGGTTAGACGCTCGGTAGCCGCGTCCCCTTTGAAAGGTAGCCGAATGAACAGCTCTTTCTTTGGCGCTGTTAACCTCGGCATGATTTATGTTTTGCTTGAAAGTTCCTTAAATTAAATCTATCAGGATATTCGTTTTCATATAGCGTATTCTGTACGAAAATCAACTCCGCATCTAGGGTGTCTTCCGTACAGATTCGACAAGCTCTCGAGGTAAGACGGTAAAACAAGTTGCGCTTGTATCTCAGCGGAACGAAACTGTGAAAGTTCGTGTACTGACCTATCCACGTTGTCTTTCTGTAGACCTGACGCTGGATGGATCCGTCTGGTCTACTTGTTAACAAGACATCGAGATACGGTAGTCGATTATCGCTCTTCTTCTCGTAAGTCAACTGCATTGCATCCGTTTCCGGATTTTCCTGTCACTATGGGTTTAACGGGGACAACCACAGGACGCCTGCGCCTACAGAGGGACCATGGATGGCTTGCGCTGCACCACCCACAGCTCCAACCACATACCCCATATCCAGTGTAAACCCGAAGGAATAAGACCGGGAGGCATGTGGATGGGAGCCACGTTTCATCAACGGAGCCGGCCCACACTCCTTCACAGGCAAACACAAGCACGCTGTATTTGGGAATCAAGCGCACACAAGGCGGTGGCTGGACCGTAGTCCGCTCCACACTGAGTGCATGGAACCTTTCGTTGAGCCTAGCACGGCCAAATGGTCCGTGCACCCCGCCCCCTCCAGCAACGACTAACTGTCTCCTAGGGCCAGCATGGACGCGGTAGTGGACAATAAACAGGTGGACACCTTGTCAACATGCACATGAAACCCAGCCACACCGGGATATCAAGCAACAGGCAATCACTTGAGAGAAAGATAACAAAGAAAACAAATCGATTAATGCATAAGGAAACGGTGACATAAATCATAAATTATTGTGCGTACGAAATAGGTTGTTTACAAAAGAATCCGAGATAAGTTCACGAGGTCAGAAAGTGTATTTTATGGGAATGCCACAAACACGAAAGTGTTGTCCAAATTAACTACAAATGGCTTAGGCGACGTGTGCAGGTTTATAGAAGAGAGTACAGGTAGACATTTAGATGAGAAAGAAAGGCATTAAAACAAAATTGAAAACACAGCACCTGAAATAAATAGACTTAGCATACAAGCACGTGGTTAGTTAATCGAATGCAGCGTGCCCACAAACGCTGCGTCGGTTCTGCCTACGTTCTCTGCAGGACCCGTCGTCGTTTCGGTAGTGGTCCCGAGTGGCCTCGCTCATGGCTCACTAGGCCTGCCTGACTCAGGCACTCGCGACCGCATGTGCTACAGCACCATGCGCTCGATGTCGATGGAGTAAAACCTATCGGTGCTTGCTGCTACCGCAATTGCCGCTTCTTCTCTGCATGCATGAGGTCTTTCTCACGCACTTCGGCAACTGCCTTCGTGATCAGATCGCGTCATGCACGCCGATCAACCGCCTTCGATTCCCATTATCTGCAACCAAGAATAGAAGGTGAGAGGCTCACTTTAACCATGTTCGGGTAAGATAACTTTGGTTTCACCACATGCCGTTTCCCAATACTCAGCTGACCGTATAAGAGTTGCTTCGGTATCCGCGTTGAATCCATACGGCTCACATGACCGATCCACCTCAGGCGTCTCACCAAACGTATGCAGTCCACTGTATACATTCCACCTTCGCGCAACACTTCCGCATTTGCAACTCTGTCGCCCCAACCGTCGCAAGCACTGCTGAGGGAACTGCTCCAGATATAGCACATCCCGCCAATACATCGCTCACATTTAACGGCCGTAGAGAAGAACGTACACCACCATGGATTTGTACACCATCAGCATCGTGCCAATGGTAAGCTGATGGTTGTTCCACACTCGGCACTCAAGCTTCCGAATGCCGCCGCTGTCTTCGATACGCGGATACGCAGCTCACTGTGTATCTGCTGATCAGCCGACATCACATTCCCAAGGTAGCAGAAGCGGGAGATGGTTTCCAATACCTCAGCACCAATGCTGATTCGCGGCAATATTGAACACTGCACCTTCGTATGAGGCAGAAAGAGACACAGTTTTGCTTGTGTTAATGGTAAGCCCGAATTTGGCCGCTGTCGAAGCCAGAGCATTAGTCATGCGCTGCAACTCATCCGCGCTGTGTGAAAACAACGCACAGTCGTCAGCAAACAGCGACATACGGATAGTTGTTTTACGGACTATGGTTCTCCCACCGAAACGACGGATGTTCAGCAATCCACCATCAGTACGGTGCTCCACACGAACACCGTAAGCACAAGCCGCATCATAAGCACAATACATCATTGCATGAAGATATATATTAAACAGGGCGGGAGCTAAGACACAGCCTTGCTTCACACCAGATATAACTGCAAAGTCATTCGAGGTCTTTCCACTCATCCGCACCCTCGCTCGCATACCACTGTGCAGACATTCAATTAAACTTACAAACTTACGCGGACAACCAAACTTACCCAACACCAGCCACAATGCCTCGCGGTTCACCGTATCAAATGCCTTGGTGAAATAAACAAAAAGCGAGTACAACGGCTGGTGTCGTTCTCTACACTTCTCCTGCAACTGACGAGCCGCAAACACCATATCTATAGTGCTGTGACCCCAGCGGAATACACACGGCTCTACCGCCACGTTAGGTTGCACAACCTGACTGACGAGGCGGTTGAGCAGGATTCGGGCAATCACCTTACCTACACAAATCAGCAAGTTGATGCCACGATAACTCGGGCAACATTGCTTACTCCCTTTACACTTGTACAGTGGTACCACAAGGGCATCCTTCAGCTCAGGAGGCACCTCGTCCTCAATCCATACACACTGCAATAAGCGGTGCAGCGCAGTCAACAACGCGGGTCCGCCGCGTTTCAATACTTCAGGCTGGATCCCATCGGATCCGGCACCCTTGCCATTTCGCAGCTGAGCAAGTGCTCTCTACGTCTCATCCAGTGTCGGCGTGTCCGCCAGACTCGTCTTCACATCGTGCTGCTTGAGACCGTTCACTGTAGGCCAGTCGATTTCTGAACGGTTGTTCAAGAGACATTCAAAGTGTTTTCGCCAGATCTGCATTATGCCTGCAGCCTGTGTACAGGTACCGCTTGAGCTGCCTTCGATCAGCGTCCTCAGCGGCTCCAACCTCGGTCACGCCTTCGAGAAGTCAAAAAATTCATTGTGTTCGCGACGTTCGACGTAGCATTCCATCTGCTTCGCCTTCTCCGTCCACCATGCATTTTTTATGCGACGGAGCTCTCGGGTCAGTCGCCGTCGAAGTTTGCGAAGTTGACTACTATTCCCCAAGTCACTGGGGTCTGCGATATGTGCAGCAAATGATGCATTCTTTTCCGACACCAATGCGCCAATCGTCGCATTGTTATCACCACACCAATCAGGCCGCTTACAGTTTGCGCGCTCGATGGTCTCGCCGGCAGCAGCTGTCACCTGGTCGCGAAAGTGGTGCCACAGGTCGCCCACTGTGGCTATGCAGTCCACATCACTCAGACGTGCATCCATCGGCTTCTCCAGATCAATACATTTCACCACAGTACCGAGGGAGAGAATGAGAAATTTACACCGATTCACGGCGGGAGTGCAAGGCATAGATTTACGAAAATATACGTACAGTTTAGTCTTTACCAATTTGTGATCAGTGCCACACTCAGCTCCACGCAGTACATGTGTCAGGCTTACTTCACGCATATCACGCTGACGTACGATGACATGGTCGAGCAGGTGAGCATGACCACTCCGTGGGTACCTCCAAGTCGCACTCAGTGCAAACCGGGTGTTCGTGATCGTCAGGTCGTGAGTGGCACACAATGAGAGCAGCCTGTCACCGTTCGTATTCGCTGAACCAATGCCATGCGGACCGATAACATCTGTCCACACCGGTGCATCACGCCCAACGCGCGCGTTGAAATCACCCAGCAGAAATAGTCGGTCGCTCCTCGGCACAGACCGTATCACGGAGGATAGATGAGTGTAGAATTGATCACGCGTGTCATCAGGATAACACATGGTCGGATCGTACGTGCTTATAAAAGTGGCAAACATACCTCTTCCGAGTCGTAGGCGAACAGTCATCAGTAGCGCGCTGATGCCAGTTGGTTCACCCACCAGCAGGCCATTGAGGTGATCGGATATTGCAAATCCGACCCCATGATTACGTGGTGCTGAGGCGGCGTTGCCCACCCAGTAGAATGTGTAGCCAGCACCTGCTTCATGCAACTTACCTTGCTCAGCGAGCCGAGTTTCACTGAGCGCCGCAATATCGATGTGGTAGCGCGCCAGTTCCATCGCGACGAGTGCAGTGCGTCGCTCTGGGCGCTCTCTGGAGTTCCGGTCCAGTAGTGTGCGCACGTTCCAGCACCCGATTCTGAGTGTTTTGCGCGCAGGCATACGATTGCATTGGTGGGCAATCGCACGCGAGATGGCCGTTGTGCTTCGGAGGTTTGCTTGAGAGTCTCCACCTGGAGTGTTTGGTTCAATAGCCTGACCCACAAGGCGGGAGAGCCCATGGTGGATTTATTGGTCGCTAGATCCTGACAGATGGTCTACCCACTGCTACTACTGTTGTGCCATTGGCTCATGTCCTGGACGCCTCCTCATGGCGACCGCTGGGTGGGAGTCGGGTTACGCCCTTCTCCCTGCTAAGATCCATTACACTAATCCGCATGAGTCTATGAAATAACCATATGCTAGACCTGCTGCCTTTCAGGTGTTCATTTAATCGAAGGCTTTGGCTGAGGACCCGAGTCGTTCCGCTTTAAAGTACGGGCGCCATGCCAGTAACCTAGTCCATCCTTTTCGGAGGTGAGGAAGTGGTCGATGGCCCTCTTCCCGTAAAATCTAGCCATGGGAGACCACAGGTCTACGGGTTATAAGCCCACAGCTCGATTGGCGTAGAGCACGAGCGCCACGCATTGTCTCTGACGGTGGAAGGACACCTCCGGGTGCTCAATGGTTCGCTACTGCCCGCCTCAAGCCAGGCAGCCCCTGGTCAAATTGGTGCAAACACGCCAAAACCCACCTGCGTCTGGCCTTGGTCGCAGATGCGTATCCTACTATGTTCGCAAAACTTATATAAACCGTTCCAGTACCTCCAAGGCTGTGTGCGACAGCCGTCAAGCTGATCCCAATCTGTCACTGCAATCGCATTCCCGAGCTGGATCTGCTACCCACTGCATTGTGGGTCAGGCTATTGAGTCAAATGCTACGAGCGGAGACTCAAGCAAACCTCCAAAAGACTCACGGCCTTGTGGGTCAGGCTATTGAACCAAACACTCCACGTGGAGACCCTCAAGCAAACCTCCGAAGCACAACGACCATCTCGCGTGCGATTGCCCACCAATGCAATCGTATGCCTGCGCGCAAAACACTCAGAATCGGGTGCTGGAACGTGCGCACACTACTGGACCGGAACTCCAGTGAGCGCCCGGAGCGACGCACTGCACTCGTCGCGATGGAACTGGCGCGCTACCACATCGAAATTGCGGCGCTCAGTGAAACTCGGCTCGCTGAGCAAGGTAAGTTGCATGAAGCAGGTGCTGGTTACACATTCTACTGGGTGGGCAACGCCGTCTCAGCACCACGTGATCATGGGGTCGGATTTACCACATCCAATCGCCTAAATGGCCTGCTGGTGGGTAAACACGCAAGCATCAGCGCGCGACTGATGACTGTTCGCCTACGACTCGGAAGAGGTAAGTTTGCCACTTTTATAAGCACGTACGGTCCGACCATGTGTTATCCTGATGACACGCGTGATCAATTCTACACTCAGCTATCCTCCGTGATACGGTCTGTGCCGAGGAGCGACCGACTATTTCTGCTGGGTGATTTCAACGCGCGCGTTGGGCGTGATGCATCGGTGTGGACAGATGTTATCGGTCCGCATGGCATTGGTTCAGCGAATGCGAACGGTGACAGGCTGCTCTCACTGTGTGCCACTCACGGCCTGACGATCACGAACACTCGGTTTGCACTGAGTGCGAGTGATAGCAACTTGGACGCACCCACGGAGTGGTCACGCTCACCTGCTCGACTATGTCATCGTACGTCAGCGTGATATGCGTGAAGTGCGCATGACACATGTACTGCGTGGAGCTGAGTGTGGCACTGATCACAAATTGGTGCGGACCAAACTGTACATATATTTTCGTAAATCTATGCATTGCACTCCCGCCGTGAATCAGGGTAAATTTCTCATTCTCTCCCTCGGTACTGTGGTGAAATGTATTGATCTGGAGAAGCCGATGGTTGCACGTCTGAGTGATGTGGACTGCATAGCCACAGTGGGCGACCTGTGGCACCACATTCGTGACCAGGTGACAGCTGCTGCCGACGAGAACATCGAGCGCGCAAACTGTAAGCGGCCTGATTGGTGTGGTGATAACAATGCGACGAATGGCGCATTGGTGTCGGAAAAGAATGCATCATTTGCTGCACATATCGCAGACCCCATTGACCTGGGGAATCGTAGTCAACTTCGCAAACTTCGACGGCGACTGACCCGAGAGCTCCGTCGCATAAAAAATGCATGGTGGACGGAGAAGGCGAAGCAGATGGAATGCTACGTCGAACGTCGCGAACACAATGAATTTTTTGACTTCTCGAAGGCGTGACCGAGGTTGGAGCCGCTGAGGACGCTGATCGAAGGCAGCTCAAGTGGTACCTGTACACAGGCTGCAGGCATAATGCAGATCTGGCGAAAACACTTTGAATGTCTCTTGAACAACCGTTCAGAAATCGACTGGCCTACAGTGAACGGTCTCAAGCAGCACGATGTGAAGACGAGTCTGGCGGACACGCCGACACTGGATGAGACGTAGAGAGCACTTGCTCAGCTGCGAAATGGCAAGGGTGCCGGATCCGATGGGATCCAGCCTGAAGTATTGAAACGCGGCGGACCCGCGTTGTTGACTGCGCTGCACCGCTTATTGCAGTGTGTATGGATTGAGGACGAGGTGCCTCCTGAGCTGAAGGATGCCGTTGTGGTACCACTGTACAAGTGTAAAGGGAGTAAGCAATGTTGCCCGAGTTATCGTGGCATCAACTTGCTGATTTGTGTGGGCAAGGTGATTGCCCCAATCCTGCGCAATCGCCTCGTGAGTCAGATTGTGGAACCAAACGTGGCGGAAATGCAATGTGGGATTCCGTCTGGGTCGCAGCACTATAGATATGGTGTTTGCAACTCGTCAGTAGCAGGAGAAGTGCAGAGAACGACTCCAGCCATTGTACTCGCTTTTTGTTGATTTCACCATGGCGTTTGATACGGTGAATCGAGAGGCATTGGGGCTGGTGTTGGGTAAATTAGGTAGCCCGCGTACGTTTGTAAGTTTAATTGTATGTCTGCACAGTGGTATGCGGGCGAGAGTGCAGCTGAGTAGAGAGACAACGGATGTCTTTGCAGTAGTCTCTGGTGTGAATTAGGGCTGTGTTTGAGCTCTTTCTCTAATATATACCTCCGTGCAATGATGTCGTGTGCTTTCGATGCTGCTTGTGCTTAAGGTGTTCGTGTGGAGCAACGTACTGATGGTGGATTGCTGAACATCCGTCGATTCGGAGTGAGAACTATAGTCTGTGAGCCAACTATCCGTATGTCGCTGTTTGCTGACGACTGTGCGTTGTTTGCACACAGCGCGGATGAGTTGCAGCGCATGACTAGTGCTCTGGCTTCGACAGCGGCCAAATTCGGACTCACCATCAACACAAGCAAAACTGTCTGTCTCTTTCAGCCTTCACCGGAGGTGCAATCTTCAATATTGCCGCGAATCAGCATTGGTGCTGAAGTATTGGAAACCACCTCCGCTTCTGCTACCTTGGGAGTGTGATGTCGACTGATCAGCAGCTACACAGTGAGCTGCGTATCCGCGTGTCGAAGGCAGCGGCGGCATTCGGGAAGCTAGAGTACCGAGTGTGGAACAACCATCAGCTTACCATTGGCACGAAGCTGATGGTGTACAAATCCATGGTGCTGTCCGTTCTTCTATACGGCAGTGAAACGTGGACGATGTACCGGCGGGATGTGCGATATCTCGAGCGGTTCCATCAGCAGTGTTGCGACGGATTTTGCGCATCGGTTGGGGCGACAGAGTTGCAGACACGGAAGTGTTGCGCCGAAGTGGAATGTATGCAGTGGACTGCATACTTTTGCTGAGACACCTGAGGTGGCTCGGTCATGTGAGTCGTATGGATTCGACGCGGATACCGAAGCAGCTATTATATGGTCAGCTGAGTGCGTGGGAGCGGCACGTTGGGAAACCGAAGTTACGTTACCAGGACATGATCAAAGTGAATCGCTTACGTTCTAATCTTGATTGCAGGTCATGGGAATCGAAGACGGTTGATCGGCGTGCATGGCGCGATCTGATCACGAAGGCAGTTGCTGAGGTGCAAGAGAAAGTGCATGCGGAGAAGAAGCGGCAAGTGCGGAAGCGGCAGGCGACGATGGGTTGTACTCCATCGACGTCGAGCGCATGGTGCTGTAGCACATGCGGTCGCGAGTGCCTGAGTCAGGCAGGCCTAGTGAGCCACGAGCGAGGCCACTCGGGACCAGCATCGAAACGACGACGGGTCCTGCTGAGAACGTAGGCAGAACCGGCGCAGCGTTGGTAGGTACGCTGCATTCGATTTACTAACCGCGTGCTTGCGTGCTGAGTTTCTTTATTTCAGGTGGTGGGTTTGCTATCGTGTCTCAATGCATATCTTTTTTTACTTCACGTTAACTTTTACCTGAACTAGCACACCTTAATTGGGGTTCAGTTCGCTGACATTTTCGCGTTTGTGGTATTTTTTAAAATATCTTTTCTGACATCCACTTATCGTGGCTTTGTTGGTATCCAATTTATTACCTACGCTCATTTAGCGTGGATTTATGTCGGCATTTCGTATGCTTTATTCGGTATGTATTATTTGTTATTCTCATTTAAAGTGATTGGCTGTTGTTTGACACCCCCGGTGTGGCTGCGCTGGATGTGATTGTTGACAAGGTGCCTAACCGTCTATTGCCCACTACATCGTCTATACTGGCTCCAGGGGACAGTTGATCGTTGCTGGAAGGGACGGGATGCACGGTCCTCGTGACCGTACTAGGCTCGTAGAGTGATTCATGCACTCAGTTTGGAGCGGACTACAGTCCAGACATCGCCTTGTGTGTGCTTGATTCCCCAAATACAGCGTGCTTGTGTTTGCTTGTGAAGGAGTATGGGCCGACTCCGTTGATGAAACGTGGCTCCCATCCACATGCCTCCCGGTCTTATTCCTTCGGGTTTACACTGGATATGGGTGTGTGGATGGAGCTGTGGGTAGTGCAGCGCAAACCACTCATGGTCCCTCCGTAGAGGCAGGCGTCTTGTGGTTGTCCCCGTGGAGACAATAGTGACAGGCAAATCTGGAAGCGGATGCGGCCAACCATATATATATATATATATATATATATATATATATATATATATATGGCGGCATCCCGTTTCGTATTTGCCTGTCACTGTGGCCAGCCACAGGACGCCTGCGCCTACAGAGGGACCATGGGTGGCTTGCGCTGTACCACCCACAGCTCCAACCACAAACCCCATATCCAGTGTAAACCCGAAGGAATAAGACCGGGAGGCATGTTGATGGGAGCCACGTTTCATCAACGGAGCCGGCCCACACTCCTTCACAGGCAAACACAATCACGCTCTATTTGGGAATCAAGTGCACACACAACGCGATGGCTGGACCATAGTCCGCTCCACACTAAGTGGATGAAACCAATCTTCGAGCCTAGGAAGACCACAAGGACTGTACACCCCGTTCCCTCCAGCAACGACCAACTGTCTCCTGGGGCCAGTATGGACGAGGTAGTGGGTAATAGACAGGTAGGCACCTTGACAACATGCACATTAAGCGCAGCCACACCGGGGATATCAAGCAACAGAAAATCACTTGAGAGAAAGAAAACAAAGGAAATAAATCGAGTAATGCATAAGGAACGTAGGAATATGAAATAATTTGTTAACAAAGTATCCGAGATAAGTTCACGATGTCAGAAATTATATTTTACGGAAATGCCACAAACACGAAAATGTTATCGACATTAACTACAATTAGCTTAAATGAGATGTGCAAGTAAATAGAAGAGCGTACAGGTAGATATTTATATGAGAAAGCAAAGCATTAGGACAAAATTGGATACCCACCACCTGAAATAAAGAGACTTAGCATGAAAACACTCGGTTAGTAAATCGGATGCAGCGTACCTACAGACGCTGCGCCGGTTCTGCTTATGTTCTCTGCAGTACCCGTCGTCGCTTCGGTAGTAGTCCCGAGTGGCCTCGCTCATGGCTCACTAAGCCTGCCTGACTAAGGCACTCGCGACCGCATGTTCTACAGCACCATGCGCTTGATGTCGATGAAGTACACAACATCGTTGCTTGCCGCTTCCGCACTTGCCGCTTCTTCTCTGCATGTATGATATTATTCTGTCGCACTTTGGCAACTGGTTTCGTGATTAGATCGCGCCATGGACGCCGATCAACCGCCTTCGATTCCCATGACCTGCAATCAAATTAGAACGTGAAAGACTCACTTTTATCATGTCCTGGTAACGTAACTTTGGTTTCCCCACATGCCGCTTCCCAATACTCAGCTGACCATATAATAGTTGTTTCGGTATCCCCGTCGAATCTATACGGTTCACATGACCGAACCACCTCAGGTGTCTCATCAAAAGTATGCAGTCCACTGCATACATTCCACTTTGTCGCAAAACTTGCGTGTCCGCATCTCTGCCGCCCGAAACGATGCGCAAAATCCGTCGCAAACACTGCTGATGGAACCGCTCGATATCACACATCCCGCCGGTACATCGTCCACGTTTCGTTACAGAATAGAAGAACGGGTGGGAAACATGGATTTGTACGCCATCTGCTTCACGCCAATGATAAGCTGATGGTTGTTCCACACACGGTACTCTAGCATCCCGATTGCCGCCGCTGCCTTCTACACACAGACACGAAGCTCACGGTGTAGCTGCTGATCAGTCGACATCACACTCCCAAGGTAGCTGAAGCGGGAGGTGGTTTCCAACACTTCAACCCCAATGCTGATTCGCGGCAATATTGAAGATTGCAATTCCGATGAAGGCCGAAAGAGACAGGCAGTTTTGCTTGTGTTGATGGTGAGCTCGAATTTGGTCGCTGTCGAAGCCAAAACACTAGTCATGTACTGCAACCCATCCGCACTATGTGAAAACAACGCACAGTCGTCAGCAAACAGCGACGCACGGATAGTTGTCTCACAAACTAGAGTTCTCGCACCGAAACGACGGATGTTCAACAACGCAGTATCAATACGGTGCTCCACACGAACACCGTAAACACAAGCCGGATAAAAACACAAGACAACATTGCATGAAGATATATATTAAACAGGGCAGGAGCTGACACAGCCTTGCTTCACACCAGAGACAACTGCAAAGTCATCTGAGGTCTCTCCACTCAGCTGCACCCTCGCTCGCATACCACTGTGCAGACAAAATTAAACTTACAACATTACGCGGGCAACCAAACTTACCCAACACCAGCCACAATGCCTCGCGGTTCACCGTATCAAATTCCTTAGTGAATTCAACAAAAAGCGAGTACCATGGCTAGTGTCGTTCTCTTCACTTCTCCTGCAACTGCCGAGCAGCAAACACCATATCTATAGTGCTGTGACCCGAACGGAATCCACACTGCTCTTCCGCCACGTTCGGTTTCACAACCTGACTGACGAGGCGGTTGAGCAGGATTCGGGCAATCACCTTGCCTACACAATCCAGCAAGTTGATGCCACGATAATTCGGGCAATATTGCTTGCTCCCTTTGCCCTTGTACAGTGGTAGCACAAGGGCATCCTTCAGTTCAGGCGGTCCCTCCTCCTCAATCCATACACGTTGCACCAAGTGGTGCAGCGCAGTCACCAACGCGGGTCCGCAGTGTTTCAATACTTCAGGCGGCATCGCGCCGGCACCAGCACACTTGCAGCTTCACAGCTGCGAAACTGCTCTCTGCGTCTCACCCAGTGTCGGCGTGTCCGCCAGACTCGTCTTCACATCTTGCTTCTTCAGGCACTTCTATGTAGGCCTGTCGATCTCTGAACGGTTGTTCAAGAGACAGTCAAAGTGTTTTCGCCAGATTTGCATTATGTCTGCTGTTTTTGTGCAGGTAGCGACTGTACTAGCATCGATCAGCGTCCTCAGTGGCTCCAATCTCGGTCCATACACTACCTTCAAGGAGTAGACGAACTTCTCGTGTTGGCGAAGTTCGACGTAGCATTCCATATGCTTCGCCTTCTACGTCCACCACGCCTTTGTAATGCGACGGACTGCTTGGGTCACTCGCCGTCGAAGTTTGCTAAACTGACTACTCTTCCTCAACTCACTGGGGTCTGCCACGTGTGCAGCAAACGCTGCATAATTCTCACACATCAATGCGCCAATTGTCAGATTGTTCTCATCAAACCAATTAGGCCGCTTACAGTTTGCGCGCCCGATGGTCTCCTCGACAGCAGCTGTTTACTGGTCGCGAATGTAGCGCCACAGGTTGCCCAAGGTGGCTATGCATTCCACATCACACAGGCGTGCAGCCATCGCCTTCTCCAGCTCAATAAGTTTCGCCCCAGTACCGAGGGAGAGGATGTTAAATTTACGCCGATTCATGGCGGGAGTGCAATACACAGATTTACGAATATGTGTTCGGTTTGGTCCACACCGATTTGTGATCAGTGTCATGCTGCTCCACGCAGTACACGTGTCATGCGCACTTCACGCATATCACGCTGACGTACGATGACATAGTCGAGCAGGTGAGCGGGGCCACTCCGTGGGTGCGTCCAGGTTGCTATATCACTCGCACTCGGTGCAAACCGAGTGTTCGTGATCGTCAGGCCGTGAGTGGCACACAGTGAAAGCAACTTGTCACCGTTCGCACTCACTGAACCAATGCCATGCAGACCGATGACATCTGTCCACACCGATGCATCACGCCCAACGCGCGCGTTGAAAGCACCCAGCAGAAATAGTCGGTCGCTCCTCGGCACAGATCGTATCACGGAGAGTAGTTGAGTGTAGAATTGATCACGCGTATCATCAGGATAACACATGGTCGGACCGTATGTGCTTTTAAATTAGCAAACTTACCTCTTCCGAGTCGTAGGCGAACAGTCATCAGTCGTGCGTTGATGCATGTTGGTTCACCCACCAGCTGGCCATGGAGGCAATCGGATATTGCAAATCCGACCCCATGATTACGTGGTGCTGAGGCGGCTTTGCCCACCCAGTGGAATGTATAGCCAGCACCTGTTTATGCAACTTACCTTGCTCAGCGAGTCGAGTTTCACTGAGCGCCGCGATCTCGATGTGGTAACGCGCCAGTTCCATCGCGACCAGTGCAGTGCGTCGCTCCGGGCGCTCGCTGGAGTTCCGGTCCAGCGGTGTGCGACGTTCCAGCACCCGATGCTGAGTGCTTTGCCCGCAGGCATACGATTGTATTGGTGGGCAATCGCACGCGAGATGGTCGTTGTGCTTCAGAGGTTTGCTTAAATGATTCCACCCAGCGACTTTGGCTCAATAGCTTGACCGGAAAGGCAGTGGGTGATTTGGAGATATGTTTGAGGGACTCCGCCCGGAGACTTTGTCTCAACAGCCTGACCCACAAGGCAGTGGGGAGCAGATCCAGCCCGGGAATGTGATTGCAGAAACAGATAGGGATCTGCTTGACGGCCATCACACGCAGCCTTGGAGGTATTGGAACGATTTATATATGTTTTGCGACCGTATTAGGATACACCTGCGACAACGGCCAGACGCAGGTGGGTTTTGGCAGGTTTGCACCAATTTGACCAGGGGCTGCCTGGCTTGAGGCGGGTAGTAGCAAACCATTGAACACCCGGAGGTGCTCTCCCGCCGTCAGAGAAATTGCGTGGCGCTCATGCTCTATGCCAATGGAGCTGTGAGCTTATAACCCGTAGACCAGTTGCCTCCCATGGCTAGATTTTACGGGAAGAGGGTCATCGACCACTTCCTAACCTCCGAAGAGGATGGACTAGGATACTGACAGGGCGCCCACACCTGACAGGATAATGACTAGGATCCTCAGCCAAAGCCCTCGATTAAATGTACACCCGAAAGGCAGCAGGTCTAGCACATAGTCAGTTCACTGACTCATGCGGATTGGTGTCCTGGATCTTTGCAGGGAGAAGGGCGTAACCCAACTCCCCTCCAGCAGTGGCCACGAAGATGTGTCCAGGACATGAGCCCATAACACAAGAG
The DNA here is from genome assembly GCA_944474145.2 of Dicrocoelium dendriticum. NCBI lineage: Eukaryota > Metazoa > Platyhelminthes > Trematoda > Plagiorchiida > Dicrocoeliidae > Dicrocoelium > Dicrocoelium dendriticum. The sequence goes on from OX104063.1 coordinate 224,829,561, forward strand.
TAGCAGTAGTTGGTAGACTATTTGTCAGGATCTAGCCGACCAATAAATCCACCATGGGCTCTCCCGCCTTGTGGGTCAGGCTATTGAGCCAAAGGCTCCAGGTGGAGTCCCTCAAGCAAACCTCCGAAGCACAACGACCATCTCGCGTGCGATTGCCCACCAATGCAATCGTATGCCTGCGCGCAAAGCACTCAGCATCGGGTGCTGGAACGTGCGCACACTACTGGACCGGAACTCCAGCGAGCGCCCCGAGCGACGCACTGCACTCGTCGCGATGGAACTGGCGCGCTACCACATCGATATTGCGGCGCTCAGTGAAACTCGGCTCGCTGAGCAAGGTAAGTTGCATGAAGCAGGTGCTGGCTACACATTCTACTGGGTGGGCAACGCCGCCTCAGCACCACGTGAACATGGGGTCGGATTTGCAATATCCGATCGCCTCAATGGCCAGCTGGTGGGTGAACCAACGGGCATCAGCGCGCGACTGATGACTGTTCGCCTACGACTCGGAAGAGGTAAGTTTGCCACTTTTATAAGCACGTACGGTCCGACCATGTGTTATCCTGATGACACGCGTGATCAATTCTACACTGAGCTATCCTCCGTGATACGGTCTGTGCCGAGGAGCGACCGACTATTTCTGCTGGGTGATTTCAACGCGCGCGTTGGGCGTGATGCATCGGTGTGGACAGATGTTATCGGTCCGCATGGCATTGGTTCAGCGAATGCGAACGGTGACAGGCTGCTCTCACTGTGTGCCACTCACGGCCTGACGATCACGAACACTCGGTTTGCACTGAGTGCGAGTGATATAGCAACTTGGACGCACCCACGGAGTGGTAATGCTCACCTGCTCGACCATGTCATCGTACGTCAGCTTGATGTGCGTGAAGTTAGCATGACCACGTGTACTGCGTGGAGCTGAGTGTGGCACTGATCACAAATTGGTATAGACTAAACTGTACGTATATTTTCGTAAATCTATGCCTTGCACTCCCATCGTGAATCGGTGTAAATTTCTCATTCTCTCCCTCGGTACTGTGGTGAAAAGTATTGATCTGGAGAAGCCGATGGATGCACGTCTGAGTGATGTGGACTGCATAGCCACAGTGGGCGACCTGTGGCACCACATTCGTGACCAGGTGACAGCTGCTGTCGGCGAGACCATCGAGCGCGCAAACTGTAAGCGGCCTGATTGGTGTGGTGATAACTATGCGACGATTGGCGCATTGGTGTCGGAAAAGAATGCATCATTTGCTGCACATATCGCAGACCCCAGTGACTAGGGGAATAGTAGTCAACTTCGCAAACTTCGACGGAGACTGACCCGAGAGCTCCGTCGCATAAAATATGCATGGTTGACGGAGAAGGCGAAGCAGATGGAATGCTACGTCGTACGGCGGTACTACAATGAATTTTTTGACTGCTCGAAGGCGGTAAAAAGACCGAGGTTGGAGCCGCTGAAAAAAAATATCGAAGGCTGCGCAAGCGCTACCTGTACACAGGCTGCTGGCATAAGGCAGATCGGGCCGAAACACTTTGTATGTCTCTTGAACTCCCGATCAGAAATCGACTGGCCTACAGTGAACGGCCTCAAGCAGCACGATGTGTAAGACGATCCCGCGCAGACACGCCTGACCTGGATGAGACGTAGAGAGCACTTGCTCAGCTGCGAAATGGCAAGGGTGCCGGATCCGATGGGATCCAGCAGAAGTATGAAACGCGGCGGTCCCGCGATGTTGACTACGCTGCACCGCTTATTGCAGTGTGTATGGATTGAGGACGAGGTGCCTCCTGAGCTGAAGGATGCCGTTGTGGTACCACTGTACAAGTGTAAAGGGAGTAAGCAATGTTGCCCGAGTTATCGTGGCATCAACTTGCTGATTTGTGTAGGTAAGGTGATTGCGCCAATCCTGGTAAGCTGCCTCGTCAATCAGGTTGTGCAGCCGAACGTGGCGGAAGAGCAGTGTGGATTCCGTCCGGGTCGCAACACTATAGATATGGTGTTTGCAACTCGTCAGTTGCAGGAGAAGTGCAGAGAACGACACCAGCCATTGTACTCGCTTTTTGTTGTTTTCACTAAGGCGTTTGATACGGTGAACCGCGAGGCATTGGGGCTGGTGTTGGGTAAATTTGGTTGCCCGCGTAAGTTTGTAAGTTTAATTGTATGTCTGCAAAGTGGTATGCGGGCGAGAGTGCAGCTGAGTGGAGAGACCTCGGATGACTTTGCAGTTGTCTCTGGTTTGAATTTAGACTGTGTTTGAGCTCTTTCTCTAATATTTACCTCCGTGCAATGATGTCTTGTGCTTTCGATGCGGCTTGTGCTTAAGGTGTTCGTGTGGAGCACCGTACTGATGGTGGATTGCTGAACATCCGTCGTTTCGGTGGGAGAACCATAGTCTGTGAGACAACTATCCGTATGTTGCTGTTTGCTGACGACTGTGCGTTGTTTGCACACAGCGCGGATGAGTTGCAGCACATGACTAGTGCTCTGGCTTTGACAGCGGCCAAATTCGGGCTTACCATCAACACAAGCAAATCTGTGTCTCTTTCTGCCTCATACGAAGGTGCAGTGTTCAATATTGCCGCGAATCTGCATTGGTGCTGAGGTATTGGAAACCATCTCCCGCTTCTGCTACCTTGGGATGTGATGTCGACGGACCAGCAGCTTCACGGTGAGCTTCGTTTCCGCGTGTCGAAGGCAGCGTCGGCATTCAGGAAGCTAGAGTACCGAGTGTGCAACAACCATCAGCTTACCATTGGCACGATGCTGATGGTGTACGAATCCATGGTAGTATCCGTTCTTCTATACGGCCGTTAAATGTGAGCGATGTATTGGCGGGATGTGCTATATCTGGAGCAGTTCCCTCAGCAGTGCTTGCGACGGTTGGTGCGACAGAGTTGCAGATGCGGAAGTGTTGCGCAAAGGTGGAATGTATACAGTGGACTGCATACCTTTGGTGAGACGCCTGAGGTGGATCGGTCATGTGAGCCGTATGGATTCAACGCGGATACCGAAGCAACTCTTATACGGTCAGCTGAGTATTGGGAAACGGCATGTGGTGAAACCAAAGTTATCTTACCCGAACATGGTTAAAGTGAGCCTCTCACCTTCTATTCTTGGTTGCAGATAATGGGAATCGAAGGCGGTTGATCGGCGTGCCTGACGCGATCTGATCACGAAAGCAGTTGCCGAGGTGCAGGAGAAAGCCCTCATGCATGCAGAGAAGAAGCGGCAAGTGCGGAAGCTGCAAGCACCGATAGGTTTTACTCCATCGACGTCGAGCGCATGGTGCTGTAGCACATGAGCGAGGCCACTCGGGACCACTACCGAAACGACGACGGGTCCTGCAGAGAACGTAGGCAGGACCGGCGCAGCGTTTGTAGCTACGCTGCATTCGATTTACTAACCACGTGCTTGCATGCTCAGTTTATTTATTTCAGGTGGTGGTTTTTCAATTTTGTCCTAATGCTTTTCTTTCTCAAATAAATGTCCACCTGTACGCTCTTCTATGAACCTGCACAACTCGCTTAAACCAATTGTGGTTAATTTCGATAACATTTTCGCGTTTGTGTCACTTCCATAAGTATACTTTCTGAGCCGCTGAGCTTATCTCGGATCCTTTTCTTAACAACTTATTTCATATGTTCATTAATTTAGGATTTATGTCACCGTTTCGTTATGCATTACTCGATTTCTTATCTTTCTTTGCTTTCTCTCATGTGATTGGCTGTTGCTTGATATCCCCTGTGTGGCTGCGGTTGATATGCATGTTGACAAGGTGCCTACCTGTCTATTACCCTCTCTCTTGTCCATACTAGCTCCAGGAGACAGTTTGTCGTTGCTGGAGGGGGCGGGGAGCGTTCTTGTGGCCGTGTTATGACCAAAGAGTGGTTCCATGCACTCAGTGTGAAGCGGACTACGGTCCAGCCACCGCTTTGTGTACGCATCATTCCCATATACATCGTGCTTATGTTTGTCTGTGAAGGGATGTGGGCCGTCTCCGTTGATGACGTGGCTCCCATCCACCTGCCTCCCGGTCTTATTCATTCGGGTTAACGCTGGATATGGGGTATGTGGTTGGAGCTGTGGGTTGTGAAGCGCAAGCCATCCATGGTCCCTCCGTAGGCGCAGGCGTCTTGTGGTTGTCCCCTTTAAACCCATAGTGACAGGAAAATCCGGAAACGGATGCAATGTAGTTTACTTACGAGAAGGATAGCGATAACCGACTACCATATCTCGATGTCTTGTTAACTAGGAGACCAGACGGATCCATCCAGCGTCAGGTCTACAGAAAAACAACGTGGATAGGTCAGTACACGAATTTTTACAGTTTCGTCCCCATGAGATACAAGCGCAACTTGGTTCACTGTCTTACGTCAAGAGCTTGTCGAATCTGTACGGAAGACACCCTAGACGCGGAGTTAATGTTCATACAGAACACTCTACGTGAAAACGGTTATCCCGATAGATTTATCCTAAGAAACCTCCAAAAAAAACCGAAACCAGTGGCAGTGTTAACAGCGTCAAAGAAAGTTATTTATTCGCTTACCATTCAAAGGGGACGCGGCTACCGAGCGTCTAACCAGAAGCCTTTCGGCTGCGGTAAAGTCGACCTTTCCAGCAGCCTCGTTGAAGTGCGTGTTCTCAACGGAACCACTCATTCGTTCACAAAACAAGGACAAGCTGCCGATGTTGACCACATCAATGGTGATTTATCAATTCGTGTGCGCCTGTGGCGCGACGTATATTGGTCGAACGGCGCGGCAGTTATCGAAACGCGTGAACGAACATTGCCCTCGCTGGCTTCGTCAAGGGGGCATCGGAACCATTAGTAGCGCCATTCTGTCCCACATTGTGGATACCGGCCATGAAGTTTATTGGAAACGCGGTTTCCGAATAGTTTACAAAGTTCCACCGCACCGAACGAAAGGTTCCCGCCTTCGTATGCTTGCGACAGCTGAAGCAATATGCATTCGATTGTTCCAGCCGTCCTTATGCTCACAGAAGAAGCTGGTCCAAGCTCTCCAGCTTCCCTGGCCAGCGAAGATGGAAGACGCCCAGGTCGACTGCCTTCGGTCAGACGCGGTAGCGAACATCTAGCCCTCTAAGACCTAATTCGTTTTTTCCACTCTGACATTGACCTTCACGTGATCAATTCGTTTTGAACTAACTGAGTCGATTTCTCTTTCTAGCCTCTATATGATTGTAATGGTCTGACGATGAATCATTGAAAGCAATTGCTCACCAGATGGTCTTTTGTTCTAGAAACTTTCCATCAATTGTCGGGGGAAATAACGACGCGACGGAACTCAAGCACGATGTGCAACATCACATCGTCACAACAGGTCCACGCGTGACGGCGAAACCACGACGATTTACCCCTGACAAACTACAGGCCGCTAAGAAAGAATTCGAGCACATGCTCAAGCTCGGGATCATCCGTCCTTCAAACAGTTCTTGGTCATCTCCACTGCACCTTATGCTTAAAAAGAACGGTGATGGGCGCCCATGTGGCGACTATCGTGCACTAAATAACGCCACAGTTCCTGACAGATACCCAATCCCGCATATCCACGATTTCTCGTTAGGATTGGCTAGAATGTCGATCTTTTCTAAGATTGCTCGTGTCAGGGCGTATCACCAAATTCCCATGGCCCCTTAAAATATTGCAAAAACGGCAATGACCACCCCTTTTGGCTTATATGAGTTTCTCCGTATTGCATTCGGTCTCCGAAATGCTGCGCAATCTTTCCATCGCTTCATGGACCAAGTTCTCCGTGGACTCGACTTTGTCTTTGTTTACATTGATGATGTTTTAGTTGCAAGTGCTTCTGCCGACGACCATTTGACGAAAAGTTTTCGAATGTTTCGAACATCATGGTATCACCATTAACCCTGACAAGTGCGTATTTGGCCAAACTTCCATCGACTTCCTAGGTCACAGAATTGACGCCAACGGGATTAGCCCCTTTACTGATAAAACGCGAGCCATACTGGATTATCCATTGCCACACTCCGTTAACAGCCTACGCCGTTATCTCGGCATGGTTAACTACTACGGACGGTTTATACATGGATGTGCTGCAATTCTTCAACCTTTAACAGATTTGCTCAAAGGCAATATCAAAAAGTTCACGTTCACTCCAGACTCCGAAGCAGTGTTTAACACCGTCAAGCAAAACCTGAACCAAGCTACTTCACTTGCTTATTTGAGAACGGACGACAACGTCACTCTCATTCTCAAGACTGACGCTTCACAATCCGCCTTTGGTACCGTCTTGCAGCAATTCGTGGGTAACGAAATTCAACCCCTTGTCTTACTTCTCACGGAAGCTGCAACCCGCCCAGACCAGATACAGTACGTTCGGTCGAGAGCTCGTTGCCATGTACCTAGGTGTAAAGCATTTTTGTCACATTGTTAAGGGTCGACGTTTTGTCATCTTAACAGATCATAAGCCTCTTGTGTATGCTTTTCATGCAACTTCTGACCGTTACTCCCCTAGGGAGACTTGATACTTTGATTATCTTTCCCAATTTTGTGTTGATATTCGCTATATTGATGGTCCTAACAGCCTTGTTGCCGACGCACTATCCCGTGCTTACATCCATCAGTTTGCAGGCTCGCATATCGATCTAGAGGAAATGTCTGTTGCCCAAGTCAGTGACCCAGAATTAACACAGCTTCGATCAAACACTTCGTTAAAACTCTTGTAATTGCCCGTGCACAATTCTGACGCAAGAATCTACTGCGGTATTTCCACTGGTAAACCTAGACCGTTTGTTCCAGTCCTACCGGCGAGCGGTCTTTGACCATCTTCATGGATTATCGCACCCCAGTATTCGATCTACTGTGAAACTAATTATCGACCGTTACATCTGGCCCAATATGCACACAGACATTCGACGATGGGCCAAAACCTGTTTTAATTGTCAAACCAGCAAGCTTCACACACACTGTTACAACTCCCGGTACTTTTTCACTCCCCGAAGCCCGCTTCAAACACATTCACCTTGATGTAGTAGGACCGTTACTAGCTTCTAACGGTTTCACTTATCTGTTGACTTGTGTTGATCTCTTTACTCGTTTTCCCACGCAATTCCCTTACGTGATATATCCTCTGAAACTGTTGCACATGATTTCGTTGAATCGTGGATTTCATTCTTTGATGTGCCGACCACTGTCACTACTGACAGAGGATCACAATTCAGTTACACCCTTTTTCTTGACTTGAGTCGACTGCTCGGTTGTACTCATTTTCAGCCGACTGCCTATCATCCTGCTGCCAATCGCCTTGTGGAACAATTTCATCGACAGTTGAAAGCTGCCATTACAGCTAGTTCGCCTGATGCCCGTTGATTTGAACGCCTTCTAGCTATTCTTCTTGGTATTCGCAATGCCGTCAAAGAAGATATCGGTTTCTGCCTAGCCGAACTTATCTTTGGCACAACCCTCAGACTCCCAGGCGAGATGAAACTAGACTCACTAATCACTGGTGAACTAAATCCTACGTCCTATGCTGAACGCCTGAAGCACCATTTTCGATCCATTAAACCGACTCCACCTCGATTAAGCACGCGCGAGCAGCGTATACATCCTGACTTACACACTTGTCCATTCGTCTTTATCCGAATTGATGCTGTTCGAAGACCCTTGACACCGCCTTATGAAGGTCCATTCAAGGTCTTGTCGCGGAAACCGAAATACTTCGTCCTGGATAAGAATGGATCCAAGGAGTATGTGAGGCTCGACCGTCTTAAACCCGCATACGTCGAGCCAACGTCAGATGGTACAGAATCAACCACTACAACTCACAACCCTCCTGTGCCTGGGCCGTTGCCCAATGACAAACGTCGAACTGATTCCCAAACCTTGGAATTCCTGTGCCCCCAACAAGCGATACTATCCACACACGTTCTGGTCGTGTTGTTTCATTCCCCTCTAAACTAGCACAATATGTTCCATGAACTCCATGTCGAGTTTTGCTTACCAGCGCAAGCTCTATGGTGGGAGTTCTGTAGTGGTTGTGGTTACACTATATTTTATCTCTGTTGTTATCATTTCCATTGCTTATCATTTTGTACCATTTGTTTAAATTCGCAAATTCTGAATGCAACAATTTCTACGCGCTCGCGTCGTACTGCCTTCGTTTGCTGCTACCTCTGCTTGTGCTGCTGACACGTCTATCCACTGGTCGGATTTATATTTTCGAATCTTTAGGCGGCATCGGAATGACATTGACTGAAGGAGGAACTATCACGCGTGTATTGATTTTTCTTTTATTTTGTGTTTTTGCCTAAGATTGTCATTTGTCCCCGCACTCGAACTCATTAGGTAACGGTCCTCTACACCCCATATCCAGTTTAAGCCTGATGGAATAAAGTCGGACTGCATGTGGATATGAGCCAGCTTCCATCATTGGAGTTGGCCCACACCCCTTCACCAGGCAGAGCGGAAAAATTCAGGCCTAATTTTGAAATTATGCATACCAGACGTACACCAATATACTCTTATGATACCCCGTTATGCTCTTTCTTTAGCCCCAGGGCCTTGTGCGAGTTGTGAGTGCCTTATTTGAAGCTTCGTTCACGTATCTTTTTATTCGTAATTTTTCTGTGTCTCGGCACTTCTGTGTCTCTCGCTCCGTGCTTTTGTGCATCCTGAGTCAGCCGCAGATTTATATGATTATGTGGTTATGATTTATATGGTTATATGATTTTGATTATTATTGTATGGTTTGTATGATTAGTGCCTCAGTAAACAACCCGAGGTGAACTGCTTCACCAAACTGAACGCAACGGTTGGGGGTGGTGGTGGAAACTACTTGTGCTGATTGGTCGATGTTTTGCGATCCCATATGAATAAGCAGGCGGATCTTGGATACTCGCAATGTTGGACGGACACAATTTTAACGGTACTGTTGTATTGGACTCCTGCGTCTCTGACGTGGTATGATAGTGAACACTTGCAAACGCTTGCATTGTGAATTTACATTAAATAGGCCCGCATATTTTGTAATATTATTAGCGCATCCGAGTATGGACTTCTGCTTTGGAATGCACTACTTATTTGTTGTTAGTAGCGTCTAAATTATGTTGAATACGGTATTCGCAATGTCCTCCTCCCCTCACGTGTCACGTACTCGAATTTCCCATCTAACCATACATTAGAACTGTAAGCGGACTTTTAGAACTTCTGTTGTTCGCTCTCATTTGTGTCTGTTTCTGTTACGACGGATTTTATGTCTCTGCCATCGGCTTATCGCTTCAGACACACTATGCGCCCCTCTCCATGCACACATTGACTCCATTGGTACTCGGTGTATCCCACCTCGGATTTATGCGCATTAAATGTCGATGACCTGATCTCACTAGCCACCTCAACACTGACTTCTCTCATCTTGGCATAGACTCACTTCACTGTTCCCTGTTTTTCAGTTGTGGGACTTGTCCGCTGGTCGTCAACTCGCCGAATTGACTGGTCACGCGGGTCCTGTTACAGCAGTTGCTTTCCATCCAACCGTACTGCTACTAGCGACAGCCTCATCCGACCACACTGTACGCTTGTTCGACTTGGAGAATTTCTCACAAGTGGCAATCAGTGGAATCGAGCTGGCCGCTGCCACCATCCGACGTATTGCCTTTCATACTAGTGGTGCCTGCCTTTATGTGGCCACTGCGGATTGTTTGAAGGTTAGTTCCAGCACTTTTTCTTACATATTACGTTGTTTTTCCAGTTAACCCACCACCACTCGGCCTGTCCAGAAGGAATCATTGCGCCTTTTTTGCACTCTGTGCGTAAGTACCTTGTTTAAAGGCAATCGGTATCTCTCTGTCACAACTTTACTCCAGTAATCATTTTAACTGCTTTCACTAACGGTTTGGACTTGTGGTGCGGTGGTTCAAGCGTCTAATTTGCGACCTCCACTTCATGTGCTCGGCTTCTTGCTTCTGCCGACATTTGGTTGCCACCATAATATCCCACGTTTCATACAACCACCTGTATTTTCGCGTGATAGCAACGCATCGCTTCGTAAATTGGTGTGCTGCTGAACCATTTTCTTCGCCAAAATTCCAACTGATAATGCGGCTTTGAATTATGTATATCGTATTGGTTGTCTCACCTAGGCTGCGGTCAGTTGCCAACGTGTTTAGTGTCGTTCTGTACGATTCTGTTTCCATAGGGATACCATAGCTACAAATGGTATAAATACTCTGTAATGTGTCTAACAAACTGCCTCCACCTTCACCGTAATATGCAGTGTCTATTTGTACCGATATCCTGGCATACTGTGGACCACCACTGGGTATCATGCTTAGTATCTGCTTTTTTAACTGTTGGCTAACTTCGTTCGTTGTCAACTTATCTTGGTTACATTTCACCTAACTACACCTTGCTAACCCGGTTGTTTACTTGACCATAATATCATGACGTCGCTACTCCATCTAGAGATTGCATTCGGAGCCACCTGTTCCCCCAGAAACCCGTCCACCTGAGTTCTTCTCAGATATTGTTCAGGTTTTTCTTATTCGTTTGTTCAGTGCAGGGTGCATCTCGAAATCCAGTACTTCACGTATAGAGCTTCAGTATTTCATGCGTTCCCTTACTAAGTGCATCTGTGCTTTTTCAGGGTTTTTACGAATGTGTTTCCGCCCTTCTTTTTCCAGATCTACGACCACGAGCCAATGAATTGCATGGAGTCGGTGCATGTTGGCTGGCGAGCAGGTGGGGGTCTTGATGACATGGCAATCGCCCCAAGCTTCAATCAGCTAGTTGGCGCCAGCATAACAAACTCCATGCTTAGCACCTACGTGGTCGATATCAAATCATGTCTCCCGTTTGTGGAGGACACACAGGCTGAATGTACAGGCTCGGTCCCGGCGTCCGATCTGAGAGTAAACAGCATCCCACCTGACTCTGTTTCTCCCAGTGTTTCGACAGCGAATGTGACGGAAGTGAGTTTTTGTTATCTATTTCATGATATTATATCATTCCAATAGGTGTTAGGTCGATTCTTGATGTCCAGACCTCCTTCACACTAGTTTTTTTTGTATCTTAACGCCTTGTCGTTTGTGAATCCCAATTCATGTTCGATTTTCAGTGATGAATGGTATCGTGCTCAACTGACTACTCATCCGACATAAACCGCAAGGCAGTTGCAATAATAAGCCTGTTTCCCGTACTCCGTCCCAATTCTACGAACGTTTTAGGGATTCATATAAGCTATGTAGCTGTAGTCCTGCAGTTGCCATATAAACTCAATATTCGATTTCCAAATCCTCCTACTTATCACGAGTCGGAGTCCGTCCCCTTAGTTTTTACTCTATCCCGTGGTTTGGCTATGTTAGAGTCACCTGCCTGCTGTTTCCTGCCTGCTGTTTCCCTCGACATTTTTTCAACTCTTATAGGCTTTTTTCGATATCCTTTCGTCAATCTGCCTTCTGTATGTTTTTGTGATCTTTCAACTTTCCCCGTAACTAAGCCCTAAAGTATGTCCTTTGAGCCAGAGTGCTCTGGACCATTCCATGCTCACTTTTGGAGTTTCGGTGCAACCGACACCACTCGTCACACGTTAGAAGAGGTTGCATATAAATAGCATTTTTATGTCATCTCGGCTTCTTCGCCTTCCGTGAGGCGCGCCCACAGCAGTACACATTATTCCACTTCCGCAGGTGTTTCATTCCACCACCGAGCGCCCCTATACCCGATGCGGACCCTCTAATGGCAACTTATTGGCACGACATCGTAAAGGTTTCTGTTTGGATGCTGAAGAAAATGCCCACAACACATTACGAGTGAGTTCTATTGTCTTTCTTCCGCTCTCTTCGCCAATCCTGTTTACCAAGGTTGCATACTACATGCCTTAGGACTATGCACTTCTCACTATACACTTCTCACACTGCACACCTGAATTTTAGTCACAAACGATCGATCCTGTACAGTGTTCTGGAGACATTTTACGCTTTCTTCATATCGTCACCACCCTTCACCACTCCGTGCCTTTCTTTGGACGTTCCTTCACTGCATGTATTTGAGCTTGTCCATGTGTCACCTTGCCGTGGTGACGCGTATGCATCAGCTGCAAATGCATTCTTTCTGGCCAATGCTGTAACATGTTGCTCTTGTGTACCGTGCAGATGTTAAGGGGACCACTATCTAAGTTTCATCTCTTTCCATGGCTGGAAACAAGTCACGGTGATATGTTATTAATCTTATCTAATCACGATTTCCCGTGCGCACTATGGGCGTCTGGCGCGAATTGAGCGAACAAGGCTACAGTATGCAGGTCTGTGGGTGTGTTCGTGGCTGTAGCTATTCATCAATTTATGTCTTTATCTTGATACCTTCAAAATACCTCTGTTCTCGTCGCATTATGCACATCAACATCCTCGTTCATCATCAGTCTCGGGTCAGTGTGCGTTCTGCAGAGGAGAGGTGCAACGTGACCGGAACGTTCTTGATTACCGATTTCTTCGCTTCCCATCAGGGTTACTAACATGCGATTGATTTTCTCGGTGCTTTCGGTATGCCTGTACACAGCACTTGCCTCGGCTAGTATTTTTTTTCTTTTGGCGTCGTTTTTCTTGTTCTAGCAGGCCGTTTTCTCATGATAGTTACTAATTTTGTTAAGGTGTTGCCTCCACTGCTTTTGCCTTCCACACTTAGGAGGACTGTGCAAATTCTGAATATCAGGTTTCCTTTGCCGAAGAATCGGGTGAGCCTGCCGACATAAACGACCCAGAAGAATACGACCGCATTTTTAAACCTCGTCGAGCAGTTCCGCGAAGCCCCACTCACTCACTTGTCAAAGATACCAGTCGTCTGGTTTTGAACTGTTCACCCTTTACGGCACCCAAGGAATCTACCGGGAACACAATTCAGTCAAAAGTAGAGTTGATTTCAAACTCCAATCGGTTACCATCTGCAGATGGAACTGCTCACGCCTCCTCACCTAATTGTAGCACATTCAAATCGAGGCAGTCTGATGAGCAATTCGTTCCTCCTGCATTCCCCCATGACGTCAATTCCACTGCTTCGAGATTAAGTGAGTAGTTCTTGTCTACCGCACGATTATCAACACTAGTTTATGCTGTTTCAGTCGATTGGCTCAGTGGTGCAACTGCGCCATAAATCTAACTACTCGATCTGGACGGTAAACGCTTGAATCAGCAAATGGAACAACTATTACCACCTGAATCGCTTCCTGCTATCGTATTTATTACGGGACAGGAGTGACTCCTCGATTACTGTTCACATGATATTGCAATTTTGGGTCTCAGCAAGTGTGACACAGTGAACCGATGAATATTTAAGTGCACTTAGATTATGAGCTGAAATTACTTGAATACGAACGCTTTGTTCTGAGAGGTTAGTTAGTTCATTTTTGGAGTCACGTCTTCCAGTCACTATGCGGACTGGGAGTGCTCGGGATTATGCTGATCAGAGTAGGCAACTGATACATTGTCACAAGGAGCGTCAAGTTCTGTTGAGTTCGGAGCTGATATCCACCGTTACGTTTATTGTTCGCAATACTACGCGTTGATATCTGTTTTCTTAATCAATCATGCATTTTCGGTGTCCTCCTTGTAGACTTTACAATAGTTATTTTACAGCCCATTTATCCTCGAATTGTGTTGTCAGTTACATGTTTGTCATATAAGGCCTCATCACCTTGTTGTGTAGACATTAGTTATAGTGGTGACGTTCTGTAACCCTTACAGCCGTTTTTCTTGATGAATATACCTATTTCTTATATCCAAATTTCCCAGCTCATTGTGCATCGCAACAGCTGACCCCTTGATGTCCAAGTCTGCCTTTGGTCGGTTCCTAATTGCTTGAGGTGCAAAATTTACCTTTGTAAACAGCCAGTTTGATGTTTTTTTTATTCTGCGTTAGTGTTTTCTCTGTTTCCACGTTGTCCAACGTATCTCGGGCTAGCAGTCCTTTGTTTTGTATACGAGCTCAGGCGCTGGCCAAACATTACCACCTTGCAAAGACGGCTTCTATGATCGTGCCGGGTGGTTCGAAGCAAGCTCCGATTGTGGAAGTGTTTCGGTGTTGCTCATCCCAACACTGGCAACCCATACTGTGTTTCCTCCCTTTCATGAGCTTGTGACTGTCCCAACACTGTGGCTCCTTCACCCTAAATCTATCTCGTTTTCGCTTTTTCTTACTGTTAACTGCCTACTTATTCGACACTACCTCCACGCAAACCGCAACAAACTTATGTTTTCAATTTCACTGTTGATGACTTTTGAATTCAAAATTGATTGCTAAATTTTACAAATTCCTTCAGTTTCCTTCCCCATAGCATCTCCGTATTTTACCTCCTTTCTTCTCTTTCTCCTACAAGCTCAAGCTAACCGTTCCCCTCCTGTTTCCACCGACGATTCGCCTACAGCTGATGAACTGGAAGATGTTATGTCAGTAAGCTGCCATTGTCTTTGCATCTTCTCTCTTTATCCTAGTTTAAACGGTTTTGTGCATCATTCGTTAGCCACTTATGCTAATTCCTTTTGACGATCCGTTTGTTGGCCTACCTGATCCGATCTGAAAGAGTCTGGTCATGCAAATCCCTGATTAAGAATCGATCTGTGTCTTATTGATCACTCCACTTTGCCTATATTATCGATGGATTATGGACATGATCCTTGATTCTATGACTTTATCCTGCTCACTTGACTTCAGCCTTCAGACGGTAGCTGTTTGAAGTAAACCGCGCTCATTGTTGACCCAACTGGGTAATAAAGATCCTTCCGGTTCCGAGCCGAGCTTAAGAACAACTTAACTTGACGCTAATCTACCAAAGGCTGACCAGTGTGCATAAGTGAGGATACGTCAACTGTTGTCACAGTTCATTTGGCCTTCACCGTTCACTTCTATCCCTTGCGAACCCAGCTGCCTGCCCTGGGTCGTCACACTTGATCCACCCAGCGAAGCGGAAGTTTGTCATGCGATTCTAGACCTAAAATGATTCAACACTGCCGGCTCAGACGGACTTTCTCTGGAGTTGTTCAAATATGGGGGCTCAGTTATCATTAGCCAGCTAACTTCATTGTTCTCTAAATTCTGGCATGAAGAAAAGGTGCTTTTTTCCAGGGGCGTGTCACGTATTGTCCCGGTTTTTTAGAAGGGTGCTCGCACTTCGTGTACCAATCACCGGGGGATTAGTCGCATTTCGGTTTCCTCCATTCTACTCCGTAGACTATCTCCCATTCGCTATTTACCGTACCGAAAAGAGCAAGCTGGCTTCCGACCTGGCCGCGGATGTTTGGATCAGATATTCACACTCAGTCGAATCCGTGAACACCGCCCCCTTTACCAGAGGCCTACCATCGTTACATTCCTGCCGCATTCAACCCGGTTGATCAGTCTACACTATGGAGTTGTTTGCTAAGGAACGGTGTCCCAGAAAAGTACACAGCCATCCTACATGTACCGTATTTCCACAACTTGCCAAATCGATAACAACCTGTGTTACGGCGTGCACACATGACTGCCTCTAAGACTAGCTGTAACAGTGGTCCATATCAGGATTAGTGGGCTCGGTTGCCTTTGTAAATGATTACAAACACATTGTAGGAACACCCGTGGGTGAGACAACAATGTTTGCCTGTTCGAAGTATTCACCTGAATTACCAGAGTAAAATGCGTGCGTCGCCACTAATTATCAGCCTTGCGTTTTTTCTAGCAGGACGATGTGGCATGTATACATACCGTAGTTATTGTAGCCCCTATAGGTGTTTCTTTGTTGAGTAATGCCGATTTCATGAGGATAGCATTCCAGTCCATGGACGTAATAGGGAGGTTCTATCTGCATTGACTGTGCTTCTAATGGTACCATTTAGAGAGCCACTTGTCAAAAAGTCTCAACACGTATGGGCGACCATATGGAACTAAAGCCTAATTATCGTATGAATACATAGGTTCCTATGACCTTTATATAACGCGATACATAGTGACACTGAAGCGATAACTGATTAACAACTTCGCCCATGGGTGTGGAGACAAACGAACACTCATTAACGTCGTGTCAACGCAACACTTGGAATCCTCTCACATTTTGTTGAGCCATCAAATGTGATAGAAGTAAGCAAACATAGAATTTTCCTTGTTCAGCCTCAGGTTGGTCTACCAACTTCAATGGGAACAATCTCCCCCATGATCGTCGCAATAACAATCGCACAAAATTGTCTAACCGCCTAGCAGCCATTGCTGAACTGCGGAATGCCGGTTAGAAGATTGCCTGTCTACGCCACCGTGGTTGGGCCGTTGAATAAGCCACCACCAGGTAGCTGCTAGCGATCACTAAGTATAGACCGCTTCATGTGCTGATTAGTATGTCTGTCCGCACTGGCTACGGCTTATGCTCCGGATCATCTGGTAGCAAGGATCTCCTCCTTAGACAGGCATCACAAGTTGCCCATTGGACGGTTTCATTATGGAGACCAATCATCGAGGTTTCCTTCAGATAGGCATCAAACTAGAACAGAAGGTGGTGCTCGACCACTTTCATTGAACTGTCTGTCGCTTATGCTGGGAACTTCCAACCGGTGTCACATTTGCTAACGTCCCATGACCAATGAGAGTGTCAACGAGGCCAAAACAGCTTTTTTAGCCTCGCTAACTTGAAAGCACTGCACGTGATTTCGAAAATGTGCTACGCTAAAAGCTTGGTACAATACACTAACATGCGTGTAGAACGGTATAGAATGCTCCATAGTGAGACCGCTTCCCAAGCGTGGTGATCCGAGTAAATTAGAGAACTATAGACCGATCTGTTTGACTTTTTAACCAAACTTCTCTAGAAGATTTTGAAAAAGTGTCTGCTGTCGTTCTTCGAATCGATGGACGTATTGACGTCAGCGCAACACGGCTTTACGAAAGGACGATCCTGCATCAACAACTTGATGTACGTAAATCAGCAGTAGGTACGAGCTCTCAACGAACGGAAGAATGTTGACGTAATGTATATCGACTTTGATAAGGCGTTTGATAGAGTGAACCACGAGGTACTCCTTCGTAAACTGAGGACATACGGAATTGGTGGCACGTTACTTCGGTGCTTACACGAGTTTATTGTGGGGCGAAGGTTTAGAGTACAGGTCAATGACTACCTGACAGACTGGTTCCCAACGACCAGTGGCGTGCCTCACGGAACTGTACTTGGGCCAGTATTATTTCTTATTCATATCAACGATTTTCCGCAGTAGCTGCATTCGTCATGTGTCCTGTTTGCAAGTGATTTGAAAATCTTTGAGAACCAGGACGACTGCGCTCGCCTCCAGCATGACTTAGAGCGGCTGTCAACGTGATCCACTGAAATGCAACTCCCTCTTAACGCAAACAGGTTGGAGTTCATCAATATCATCAGATGTCCAGCAACTCAGTCATGCCCTTTGTACTGCCAGTTGCTCCATCTCAACACATCTGTCAAAGACATAGGAGTGTTTTCGCAACATGATATGAGGTCACTGGAAAATACAGAGAAATTGTACCATGCGGGACTTCGTATGCTCTGGGCATTACGACGTAGTTTCTCCACATGGTCCGAAGAAATCATCCTTTGCCTATTTACCTCACTCACTAAACCAATCCTGGAATACGGTCCTTCAGCTTACCATCTGATTACCCAGTGGGAAACTGAAAAGCTGGAGAAAATACAGCATATCGCAACTAGAATGATACTAAGTCTACGAAAGCTTCCGTACGAAAAACGTTGTGAAGGGCTCGGACTCTACACTAGCCTACCGCCGAGTAAGGATTGACCTTATTATGACCCATCGAGTACTACACTTAAATCACTTCCTCATGCTGCGGCCAATATTTTACCTGCGGGAACCCTGTAACACCCGACGGCACCGTTACAAACTCATTTCCCCTGCATAAACAAGGTATCACATCAGCTTTGTATTGAACGAAGAATCGTAAACTAATAGAATACGCTACCAGAAGGATTAGTAGTGGCCGATTTTATGAAGTGTTTTAAAACGCGTATCGACGCTTATTTCGGAAACCTGTGCTTTTGTGAAACGGTGCACGTACAATGGAAAAGCTGCATCCTGTACCCTGAACTAATGACGCTAATACGAATTCCTAACCGAACAAGGACAAACGATTAACTGACCAAACACTGCGACTGACGATTCGCATTCAAATGCTTTTGATTTTGCATAATTCGACAGTGTTGTACAGAAACCCTTCTACTTGCTCCTTACTACAGTCTCAGTCTCATCTTCGATCCCAATGATGCTGGTACAACTTCCCAGCTAGTTGAATTTTTGGATGACTTCTAGCTGCAGTGTAAGCGATCACTTTGTTGGTGAACAGCACATACGAATCATCAATCGGTTTTTGCTATTTTTCCAAGGGGCTATTCGTTGCCCATGCTCATCTGTGTTGGATTACGTCCTGCGCGTACGATTTGTCTTCCAACGGTATTGTTTATCTTTTACTTTCGTACACGCCGGTTCGCGGAACATGGCACGACTTACAGTCATGGATGAGCCACTCGACATAATGTGTTAGTCCAGCTGACTGATGAGTAGCGGTGTCTTCAGTTGACGATCACCTGCCGTAAGCGATGGCGAATCTGTTGTAACGCTTGGTTCTTTTCTTCTGCTCTCTGCCATTAACAACTGGTATACTGCTTGCTTTGCTGCGACTGCGGCTGTCTGATTGCTCAGTCACGCGCCCAGCCAACTGAATGAATACAGAAGGCTAGAACTCGGTAGACAGAGAGAGTATGTCTACAAAATAGGTTCACTCTACTTATTGGTAACCGAAACATTCTAATTTAGGTGGTCAAGATCGCTCACTATTCCGCTTCTGGTTTTCAGCCAGTGTGCATGAATTCCGCTCCACGGGTTAATCGTATTGACGGAATAGTTCGATTTCCTTGACTCGGGCTGGTATTTGCTGGCCGATCAATACTTGTTCGATTCCTAAATCCATCGAAAAGGTCTTAGCACGCCCGTGCTGATGACCTTTACATGTAGCGGACAGTCTACGTGTTCCGCTTTCGTCTCTATTACCTCCCCTTTCGAATTGAGTCTGCCAGCGTACCGTTCGAACTCAACTTTGGGATCAACTTGTTGTCATTGTGGCCGTCTCCGCTTTTGGGTCGACCTGCATTGTGCATCAGCTGTTGCTTGCAGGTTCTGTTGTGATCCACCTAGCCGCTCATCTTCATCCGAACCAAACCTGTCCAGTAGAATGTCCCACGATAAGGATGGTGGTGGGTCATACCGTGATTCGGCCTCAGCTGATTGACATGCCTGACTCATGTCTCATTTACTACCATTAGTTCGTAAATGACTCGGCTTTTTCTGCGGATTACTCTTCCTGTTGGCCACATCCCCAGTCCTCGGAAGTCTCATGCGTACACCATGTCACCAATTTTGAAATGACCGATCCTGTCTGTCAGATTTTCCTCCGCTTGACAACTGCAATGCTTTTCTTTTCTGCTTGGCACAAGGTTATCGAACAATGTCCGGATCTTTTGTCTAAATAAATTTCGGCAGAGGCTTTTCCATCTGGGACGTTCGGGTTAGGCGCATTCCGATACATACACAGGAAAGACTGGATCGCTGTAGATTGAAGATTAGGATGGGAGGCCAAGCGATGGCTTGGTCAAGAAATATGAAGTTCGTCACTTTGAACTCTGTGTAGATTTCTCTCGCGACTGCTGGGCTAGAGTCCGTAGTACGATGAACACGTTTGATTGGATACCCTTATTGACATGACGAAGAGCCGTTCTCATTGGTGTGTGTTGTTAGTTTCTTTGTCAATCCCCCTCGAGCCACGTTCTCACATCTGGTGCGTAACATGATGCTAAGCATCGTATTACTTTTTGGTTTTTATTTTGTGTTATGTATTGAGCAATATCTCCTTTTTCAGTTACCTTTTATATTGCGACACATTAGCTGCGGCTTCAGTTGACGTGTAATGCTGATGAATGAGCTCTTTCTCCACAGCCTAATTACGAATACTGTAGTAGTTGCATCTCGTATGTCAGCGCGGTTCTCCTAGTGATGTTGGTAAGCGATTGCTACACCTGTGTGAAGATGTTCGTCTGTTTCTAACTAACACTGACTCCAACACAGCACTCGCCTGAAGATTACATGGCGGCCACCAGCCATGGACGCAAACCGATTACCTCGCGATCATTTAGTGGTGAAGATGTCTCAGAACTGTCACTCGGTTCGGAACACGTGCTTGGACTCCGATCATGTACTTGTATGGGCTAATCGACGGTTGCGTTTCGGCGGACACTGGTGACGACACTGTGAACGCATAGATACTTGCCAAGAGGCGATGCCAGATATACTGAATGCGTGTTGAAGTACGCTGATATGCTTGTTGACTAGGCTCTCACTGAACACCTTTGAAGGCCACTGGTCGTTGGTTCGCTAGATCTTATTAGTAGCAACTGTCTTAATAAGGTGCATCTGATTGCCAACCTTGACTCTGCTCATTCCCTGTAGCTGTTCCCTGGTCGACACTTTCCAGGAAACTCGAAAAGACCTGAGCGCAACACTATTTGCTAGCTTGAAGAGAGATTGCGAAGCTAGATCTCACAGTGTGCGGGAGGTGAAACCGTCCGCTGGCTTTGGTAACCATAGGAAGTTATTCCCTATTATCCTGTTAACTGCAGGAGACATGGCGTTAACGACACAATATGCGACAAAAGTGGGCAGTTTTCGATAACCTGCCAAAACATTTGGAACATTAAGTTGAGCACTCTGAAATGCACTTTAATCAGCTATAATTGCCAACCTTATTTCCGTTCGAAAACCGCCCTTCTATCTGGGCCGTCACTTCGGATCCGCATTCTCGCTCAGAAATCGAACGTGAAATGGGACTGCTAAATTTTAACAACAATAATAGTAGTATGTATACTTCTACTGATGCAAGAAGCTGTGTCTGTAACGGCAAAGATCAATTTGTACAAAAGTATCCATACTCGTGTATGGGCGATATACATAGGTAAAACAGGGGGTATGCCTTTCACGTAGTTACTTTCCGGTGAATGATTAAGACGAAAGCCTCGTTTTGGAAGCAATGGTGTTTGAATGTTCTGGGCCCCTCTTGAACTAGCTCATCGAGGGATCATTCCCATGTGAATATACTGGTTATGTTATTAAGATCATCGTATGTTATAATCTTCTCACTACACGCGATTACGTAATTGGCACTTTACTGCTTCACAAACTTCTAACCCACCCGAAGGAAAAAGCCAAATAACAATGACCTTGATAACATAACGTATTGACCGCTGTCAACAAACACTGTACAACTGCCGCGGACCTTGGCTGTATTTGTAGGTCTCTTACTGACCCTCGACTTCTGGAATTGGAAGGTCAAGTACCAAGGCTAGCGGTTCCCCATAGCTTTGGCCGAGGTGTCAGGTGGTTTGTAATCACGTGCAGAACTTAGAACATTCCAGAACGTTCGAAATCGATGCGATAATCGTTAATGATCGATTAACCGCTAAAATAGCGGATTTTCTAGGCAATTCTTACTTTCTCCCGGACAAGGTAACTGGAGAGTCTGCTTCTAAACGTTGCCACATTACCTCCATCTGGGTTTGATTTGTAGTTTATACCACAGCTATATGAGACCAGGAAGTAAGTGGCATGAATGATTGTTTTTGCCTTTTGTATTTTCAATGTAAAACCTTTGTTGCGATGCGCTCGAGTTGAGCAATGTTGTAAATCGATTGTAGGCAGGTCGAAATTGGCCTATTTTGTATCGGGTTGAGTAGCAGTAAGATGTTGTGCTTCAATCGTCTAATCCAAAGTGGTTTAAATTGAAGTTCATTGCAAGGTGCTCCTTAAAGTATAGCAGAGTGCTTACTTGTCAGACGTTTAGCAGACGATATCTGCAGGTACTCAAAAGCAATTCTGTCACTTTTTATGCTGCAGTATTCCAGGATGGGTGTGTGGTTGTAATGCAACCAGATAAGAGTGCGGGTGTGGTAATAATGAACAAGCCCTGATCACATGCAAAAATGGGTATATTACTCAACGACGCGAGCTAATTCGAACGGCTCAAGAAAGTAGAAGATGAGACTGAAGTCGAGATGCGCGTTATCCTTCACCTTGATAATCTTCTCCTCCACCGCGTAGTAGATGATGTTACTTATGCCAGTTTAAGGCCCAGTGGTTCAGTTACTCTACAGCTGTATGGGCTACCGAAAACACACAAGAGTGGTGTGCCGCTCCGGCCGATTCTTTCGATGGTAAATGCGCCCCAGCATAAACTAGCTCGTTGGCTGGAGGAGGTTCCTTCTCCACTGAGACAGTTGGCCAACCGGTATAATCTAAAAGACTCATTTCAACTTATTGACGACATCGATGCAATCAACTTGTCAGACAAGATTATGTGTTCCATGGATGTCGGCGTATTTTGCTAGGCATTCAGAACAGCTGAATTTGTCAGTGCGCTCACAGCGTCGTCGTGAGCGTCTGCCAACATGCATCCTCAGGTCAGCACATACAAGTGCATGGTCGGTGTCCACACATGTGCTCCAAATCGAGCAACAGTTCTCCTGCGGTAATTGATCACAATGCGATCGATTTGCATCCATGGATGGTTCGAGGTTGCTGGGCGCCAAGTCTCCCTCCGGCGCGTGCCGTGTCGGAAATTAGTGCTCGCAAAAAATAAGCGAGCATCCTCACACAAATGAAGTAACCGCTCACCGTTATCATTGCGGGAGCCTACACCGTGTTGACTGCCCAGATGCAGTTCATCAGTGGATAGTTTTCCAACTTAAGCGTTCAGATCCCCAGTCAGTACTATAGTGTCTGTGTTTGTTCTGCGGCGAATGAGCTCGTTCAATTGGCTATGGAAGACGTATTTTATCGAAGCAAGCAGCAATGACGAATAGACACTTGTTATTCCGGCGCGAATTCGAAGCTTTGAACGAGCCAGCCAATCGGACCGTACACATCCGGCTACAGATTGGGATCCAATTACCCAGAGCAGCTTCAGCCCATGGACTCAGGGCAATGCCGACACCGCCTCGAAGCTGTACCGTCACCGGATGGCGCAATGAGAAAGTATTGTTGGTGTCACCTCAATGAAATGGCAAAGTGAGCACAGAGCTCGAACCTTGCAGGCGGGTCTCTGAGAAGCAGAACATTTCAATCGAAAGGAACTCTAATGTTCGGGCAACTGCTACCTGTTGACCGATCTGTAACCATATGCGTACATTAAGGTATGCCAGTCTGGAGGAAGGTCAAAGCGCTCCAAATGGAAGTCGACGAACTGGACTTGGCCGCTTGCTTGGATACGGGCTTGTCGACAGGACAGTAGTGACACTCCGCGTTTGCATATGACTTGAAAATAGAAGATAAACGCCTATCAAAGCAAGGTAGGGGAGGACCGAGAATTGGGGGTTGACAGCTGGGGGATAAAAGTGAAGTTGGAACGGGACGATGAGGGTGAAAAAGCGTGAAATGGGGAATAAGAAGCCGACAAGGCTTGAGCAGTAGCATCCAAATCCCTATCGATGCAGCAGATAGGGCATCGTTGATTATCCTCTGTGGTGGTCAGAGCATCCGAAAATTTTTTGAGGAAAGGTTCATAGTATTGCGTGGGCAGGATACTTTAAGGTTGCTCAGGCCTAGACGGGAGAACGATTAGGGCTCTCAACCAAAGCCTTTGGTCCAAAAATCTGACCGTAAGGTATCAGGTTTAACGGTGGGCTACAACGAGGCCGTTTTAAGGAAAAAGGGGCCACCCTCATTCCAACCCCCAACTTGGATGACCAGGAGTCTGAGTTTGTCTGGTCTCTAACCATTGACTAATCTTGTATGAGTGGCTCTGAAGGTGCAAAAATGTACCACCCAGCATGGCTCAGTGGATGTCTGAGGCACGCAAACCATCTCACCACGATAAGGTCCAGCCTCATTGCGATGGGAGTCGCCAATAAACATGGCAGTGCTCTAACAATCGACGCAATTGAAGATGTGGTCGATGCAACCCCGATCTCGACGAAACCCGGCTTGCTCCTCGCGGATCTGGCCTTCATGAGCGCCACTTTATCTGTGGTGAACGACAGACGCAGGCAATTTAATGGTGATTGAGATCAGAATGATCCCTCTATGATTACCGCACTCCGAACGGGAGCCTCCCTTGAAAATTGGGACTATAAAAGAGCGGCTTCAGTCTGTCGGAACAGTTTCCTGCTCCCAAAGTTCCACTAGCAACTCGTGTAAATCACTTACAAGGGCAGGCCCCCCGGATTTGCAGTGGGCTGGGGCAATTCTGTTTGCCGCTGCGGTCTTAAGCAATATCAACAATCTGATCTCACTTTCGACTTCTGTGCGTGAGGGCGGATCTAAAGAGATGATCCTTTCAAAAAAGCGCTCAATGCCCGAAAAAGGAATCGATAACTCAGCTTGGTTCAACTGCCTTGCAGGTTGTTTGGCCCAACGCTCCAAGCGTTTTGACAGGCTGTGGATCGGCTGTCAACTCTTCTCCGGTATTGTCTCGCTAACACCAGGTATCCTGCTGTCTATTTCCCTTGTCAGACCGAATAACTTACGATGATTACCAACGGCAGTGGCTTTTTCCATTTCTGTTGCGCGATGAGACCAGAAGGCTTCG
>OX104063.1:224854673-224913847 GCA_944474145.2 Dicrocoelium dendriticum
CTCTGGGCCCGGAACTACGGAGCGGGAATATGTGGACAGCGCAATAAATCAGACAAATACGCCCGCTAGCGCAGCCCACAGGACCGAGGCCGAGCCGATTGACACAGCCCAGAACAAGCAAGTCGAGAGCTCTCGAACGACCCCTGGCCGATCCAAATCGGGTGCAGAGAAGCGGAGATCGAGGCGAAAACAGGAAGGCGGATCTACCAAGTCAGAGCTCCCGAGGCGAAAGGACTGGCTCGTCTCTAACATCCGTACCTGTGTTGCGTTGTGGGACGGAAACCTAGTCGATATTCGATGGCGCGCGCGAGACCCTCATGTGCCCATTTTCGGTGTGCAATAAACGTCTACCCCCCTGTCTTGTCGTTCTCGCTACAATATCTCATCCAAATATTACGACATCTGATGTGGTAGCACGGTGTAATAGTGTGTTCAGTCCGTGGTAGGATGTGTTTTTGACAGCATTAGGACTACGGTCAGTGGGAGCAGAAGCGGAAATCACAAACAGACGGCGTTTTCTACTATTTCGTGAATCAAGCTTAGCTGATATCCTCAAACGGGCTGCAAATAAACGGCTGTTCACCGGAATCCAATTAACCAACAATGGCTCAGCCTTGGAGTTTAGAATGATACTTACACCAGCTTGACCCGTGAGTGCTGCATCGGCATCTCCGGATACGTGTAACCAATAACGAGAGGACGAGCCGGGTGCATTGTATTCAACAACTTCGGTTAGAGTCATTGATCTAGTCTTCGGACACACAACACCCATCAATACCCAGTGTGTCCTCAAGTGGGTAGGAGTGCAGCCAGTTGACGTGTTTTGTTTTAGAGTGCGAATGGTTGAATATCGCCATGGCAGCAGGACAGCGTGTGGCCTTATGAGGGGCCTTTGCCCGATAGGCGTCCGATAAGTGTTGTGGGATGGTGGCTGCAGATGGTTCTAGCTCTTGCTTATCCTAGCTGAGAAATGCGACCGGTTAATCGCAGAAGCAGAGCAGAGGATAAACAATGAGATTACTTCAATGGGAGCGAGTATGGACCACAGAAGCGTAGCGGCTGTCTAAGCAACGGAATGCTGAACAAATCGCTTCGCCTGCACCGCAATCAGCCATGTCTCCATCTCCGTTGTCTTCTCCAAGTTTGTAGAACGCCAGGCGAAAACAGACTGTACCTACGTAAATCAAGCAGGACTCACAGCAAAGAAAATCAGGCACCATTCAAAACGTCTGGTTAAGCAAATTCCACTAGACCTGACATCTAGTATTAACAAGGATGGAGCAGCCAAACACCAACCCTTGGTACCTGTAGCTCAAATATCTCTTGTCGAGACTAAGCCTCCCAGAACACCAGTTACTTATGCAGAGATTGCTGCAAAGGTCCACCTAGAGGCCGCCGTTGCGTCCTCTTCCATTGTAAACACCGTTAACGCAAATGGAGAGAAAAACAGCAAACAATCACTTGTCAACAAGTCACGACAAATGAGTATCATACCTTGTAGATCGATTAAAAAGGGATCCAACGACAGTGCCCGGACTGTGGTATGCTCAAATGTCCCTGAATCTACCGCCATCACATTGCGGGATAAGTTAACAGACGACCAAGACCAATGGAACTCATTGTGTATGCAGATGAGTATCAAAGCCAAGCCCGTAAACTTGTTACGAATTACTCGTCATCCGAACTCGCCACACTATGGTGAACCCAGACTTATTCGAGTAACTCTAGAATCCTCCACCGACGTGGAAAATGTTTTGCTCTCCGCAAGCGCGCTAAAACACGAATCCTGTGCGATACGTATCTATCCTGATGTTCCTTGGAGCGCGCGACAATCAAAAAGAAACACCGAAGAGGGGCACAGCAAGCAAGACCGCCTAAACACAGTCTTCATACATGGAGTGCCAGAACATCCTTCTAACCATGTTCAAGATACCGGAAAGCACGATTTAGAACAGTGGCGGTTCATTCGTGAAACACTTTCTTTGGATGATGTTGTGGCACTATCGCTCACGAGGATACCTCTCTCATCGAATTATAGAGGATGCGGCCCTAGAATCCTAAAACTTGTGGTTCAGTCAGAGAAACAAGCAAAGGATGTTTTGGATCGATGGCGAAGAAATCGGAAACATCTTCCTTCCGAAATTCGGTTAAAGGTCGCAAAACCTTTGCACAGCTCAAGTATTAAAGCAACTGAAGCAGCAAGCATACTGACGAACGTACATAAGTGTAACTTGACTGCTGCTTTAATTGACTCTGAAGTAGGTCTAAACGAAGGCTGGGACGCACCTTGGCCGAATCAAGTTGCAAACGAGGTATCATTGACCCATCAAAAAAAACGAATAACTGCCGACCTCCCATCGGTCGGCATTCTCCCACACTTGACAGCTTCACCTCCCTGCGGGCTCCTAGAGACCGAGAAACTGGCCTGCTTGTATACAAATGCTCAGGGACTTTCTAACAAACTGGCTGAACTGAAAGATCGCCAAGCTTCCGGCTCGTATGATGTCATTGGTATCACCGAGACATGGTTGCACACGGGAATGACGGACGCTGAAGTGTCGCTACCCGGCATGTCGCTGATCCGGAACGATAGGCTCACAAAAGGAGGAGGGGTAGTCCTGTACTACCGAAACGACTTACAGTGCGAAGCCGTGGAGGATTCAGATTCGCAGTTCCCCGACTCTCTTTGGTGCCGGTTGCAGTTAAAAGGCAGGGACGCTTGCCTTATTATCTTGGTGTACCGCGCCCCTAACTCAACACCGGAAACCGACTACCACCTAATGGCTGCTTTAAGGTGCAGTTTACAACAAAAGTACACTCACATTCTTATCATGGGTGATTTCAACGTACATTGTTTAGAAGCCCCTGCCACAACCGGCGAACAATTCAAAACCGATTTACAAGATCTAGTAAATACTGCTCCTATTTACAACCACATCCCTTTGCCCACTCGGTTCAGAACTGGTAACAGGCCATCTGTGTTGGATCTTGTGCTTACCAACGAGGAGCATATGATTGATGCGTTGGTTTTATACTGCCCGTTGGGTCGCAGTGATCACGCAGTCATCAGTTTCAACTTCGTCTGCTATGCAGAATATCGGAATGATAAAGATGATACTGTGCGAACCATCACCAGGTACGACCGACTCGCCCAGCTAGTCAGCGCCACAACATGGTCTTTCCTCGAAGAAGAACCCCCAGAAGTCGCCTGGCTCGAGTTCGTCAACAAATTCAGTCTGCTGATTGCACAGGCTTCAGAGATAAAAGCTTACAATAAGTGCAAATCCGTTTCTTTCGTTAGGAGCAGAACCCGAAAATGGATGACAGTACGCAACGCAGCATGGCGAGTGTACAGAGAAGCTCCAGCACCAGAAACGTGGGACAACTACGTAGCCCAACGTAACCACTGCACTCAACTGTTAAGAGAAGACAAAGCCAGCCTATCAGCAGAACATCGCAAAAACCTTCAGTGCTAACCACAAACTGCTGTACAAGCACGTTAATAGCCTACGAAAGGTGAGGCAAGGATTTCCTCCACTCAAGACGGCTGATGGCCCAACAAGAACGTCTATGGAAGCTGCAAACGCGCTGCAGATGCAATACGCCCCCTACGTTTCAAAGGGTCTTGCCACCAAGCGATCTACCAAGCTTTGTCTTCTGCTCACCAAGACTAACCCACATCAATTTTACCGCAGAGGCTGTATTGCAAAAGCTGACTTCTCTACGCAAACACAGCTCGCCGGGTGTCGACGCCATTCGTCCTGAGGCATTGGGAGCAGCAGCAAACCAACTGGCAGGACATTTAGCTCAGTTTTTCCAGCACTGCTTAGACCAGAACCAAGTTCCCGCCATGTGGAAGCTTGGAATAATAAGCCCGATTCACAAAGGTGGAAGCAGAACTGATCCCTCCAACTACCGCCCAGTAACCCTTCTTCCTATACTCTCCAAGGGTCATGGAATCCATAGTTGCCGGTGCACTGATGTGCTATCTCGAAAACTACAACCCTCTTCACTCCTGAACAGCACGGTTTCCGTCGACAGCGGTCATGTACAACTAATTTACTCATTGCACGCAGTAGTTGGACCGAGGCAGCCGACGCTGGAGAAGGTGTTGATGTGATCTACCTGGATTTTTCCAAGGCTTTCGATCGTCTAGACCATCGGATACTACTATCCAAGCTGCAGCATTACGGGATCGGAGACCCTCTTTTAAGCTGGATCGCCAACTTTCTATTTCAAAGGCAATTAGTGGTCAGAGTTCGGAGCTCATTATCGGACTCCATACAAGTCGAGTGTGGTGTGCCGCAAGGCTCGGTTGTAGGTCCACGTTTGCTTTTGGTGTTTATTAATGACCTTGCACAGGAAATCGCTTCAAACTTCCTAATGTTTGCCGACGATATCAAGATCTGGCGCAGGATCCAGGAGAACGCCGACCAACATGTGCTCCAAAGTGACTTAGATACAGTGTATCAATGGTCGATCCAAAACTTATTGCATTTCAACGTCAGTAAATGCAAGGTGCTTTCCATCCGACATCAGGGCAGCTACTCATACCGACTCGGAACGGATGTACTGCAACAATCAACTCTCGAACGTGACTTGGGTGTCCTGGTTCAAGATGACTTGGGTTGCTCCAGGCAATCCGAAAAGGCCTCGAAGACCGGGAATCAACACGTTGGGCTGTTGAAGCGGGCGTTTGGACAAATAAACAGCTCCATATTTCGACAAATGCTCAGTGCATATGTTCGGCCCCATGTCGAATACGCAATTCAAGCCTGGCATCCATGGCTGAAACACGACCTTAATGCACTGGAGCAGCCACAACGCCGAGCA
Organism: Dicrocoelium dendriticum; assembly: GCA_944474145.2. Classification (NCBI taxonomy): domain Eukaryota; kingdom Metazoa; phylum Platyhelminthes; class Trematoda; order Plagiorchiida; family Dicrocoeliidae; genus Dicrocoelium; species Dicrocoelium dendriticum. The sequence goes on from OX104063.1 coordinate 224,859,507, forward strand.
TCTAAGAACGTAACTGGAATGCGCAATCGTTCCTCGCAGGAGAGGCTGCGACGACTAGGATTGTTCAGTGGAAGCTATCGCAGGTTACGAGGCGACCTGATTATGACATACTTGATCCTGCGAGACCCACATCATGTGTGCCGCCCTTTACTGCAACTCAGCAGCAATACAAACCTGAGGGGCCACTCATTAAAACTCGCAGAACAATACAGTCGTCTGGAGTGCCGCAGAAATTTCTTTTCCATCCGTGTCTGTCACCCGTGGAATGCTCTCCCAGAATCGGTCGTCTCTGCACCGACACTAACAATATTTAAAAGACGGTTGGACGATGCGCTCATCCACTTACACTTTGTTACTTAACACTATGTCTCCATCCTACACCTGGAGTTTACCCTGGAATTATTTGTTGTTAACTGTGGGTGTTGTGAATCTAAGTGGATCGCAGGACTGCAGCGAAGCAAACGATAAGTCCTTATTTTCGTATTTAAAGTGTTAACTATTTTACTATCCTTTTCATCATAATTATTATGTTGATATCCCCTGCAACTATCCAACGGGGCTTGTAAAGCAACGCTTCTTAACCCGTATAAATTCATTGTTCATTGTCCTGTGGCATTTCGGTTGCATGGTGGACGGAGAAGGCGAAGCACCTGGAATGCTACGTCGAACGTCGCCAACACAAGGAATTCTTTGACTCTTTGAAGGCAGTGTATGAACCGAGGTTGGAACCACTGAGGACGCTGATGGGAGGTAGCTCAAGCGCTACCTGTACACAGATTGCAGAAATAATGCAGATTTAGCGAACGCACTTTGACTGTCTTTTGAACAACCGTTCAGAGATCGACTGGCCTACATTGAACGGCCCGAAGCAGCACGATGTGAAGGCGAGTCTGGCGGACACGCCGACACTGGATGAGACGTAGAGAGCACTTGCTCAGCTGCGAAATGGCAAGTGTGCTGGAACTGAAGGGATCCTGCCTGAAGTATTGAAACAAGGCAGACCAGCGTTGGTGAATGCGTTACACCACTTGGTGCAACTTGCGTGGATTGAGGAGGTGTCTTCTGAAATGAAGGATTCGCCTGTGCTACCACTGTACAAGGGCAAAGGAAGCAAGCAATATTGCACGAATTATCGTAGTACCAACTTGCTGAGTGGTGTAGGCGAAGTGATTGCCCAAATCCCAATCAACCACCTCGTCAATCAAGTTGTGGAGCCGAACGTGGCGGAAGAACAGTGTGGATTCCGTTCGGGTCGCAGCCCCATCAATATGGTGTTTGCGGCTCGTCAGTTGCAAAAGAAGTGCAGAGAACGACACCAAGCGTTGTACTCGTTTTTTGTTGATTTCACCAAGGCAGTTGATACGGTGAACCGCAAGGCACTGTGGCTGGTGTTGGGTGACTTTGGCTGTCCGAGTAAGTTTAACTGAATGTCTGCACAGTGGTATGCGGGCGAGGGTGCAGCTGAGTTGAGAGACCTCGGATGACTTTGCAGCTATCTCTGGTGTGAAGCAAGGCTGTGTCTTAGCTCTTGCCCTGTTTAGTATATATCTCCATTCAATGTTGTCCTGTGCTTTTGATGCGGCTTGTGCTTACGGTGTTCGAATGGAGCACCGTATTTATGGTGAGTTCCTGAACATCCGTCGTTTCGGTGCGAGAGCCACAGTCTGTGAGACAACTATCCGTATGCTGCTGTTCCCTGACGACTGTGCGTTGTTTTCACACAGCGCGGATGAGTTGCAGCACATGACTAGTGCTCTGGCTTCGACAGCGGCCAAATTCGGACTCACCATCAACACAAGCAAAACCGTCTGTCTCTTTCAGTCTTCACCGGAGGTGCAAGTTACAATGGTACCACGAATCAGTATTGGTGATGGTGTTGTAAAGCAACTCCCGTGTCTGCTGCCTTGGGAGTGTGATATCGACTGACCAGCAGCTACACAGTGAGCTGCGTGTCCGCGTCTCGAAGGAAACGGCGGCATTCGGGAAGTTAGAGTACCGAGTGTGGAACAACCATTAGCTTACCATGGCACGAAGCTGATGGTGTACAAATCGATGGTGCGGTCCGCTCTTCCATAAGGCAGCGAAACATGGACGATGTACTGGCGGGATGTGTGATACCTCGAGCATTTCCATCAAGTGTTTGCTACTGAGTCTGCGCATTTGTTGGTGCGACAGGGTTGCGGACAGGGAAGTGTTGCGCCGAAGTGGAATGTATGCAGTGGACTGCATACGTTTGCTGAGACACTTAAGGTGGGGTATAAGTTCGACGCGGATATCGAAGCAGCCGTTATATGGTCAGCTGACTGTGGGGAAGCTGCATGTGGGCTAGCCGTAGCTTCCTTACCAGAACATGATCAAAGTGAGCTTATCACGTTCTAATGTTGATTGCAGGTCATGGGAATCGAAGGCGGTTGATCGGCGTGCGTGGCGCGATCTGATCACGAAAGCAGTTGCCGAGGTGCAAGAGAAAGCATCGTGCATGCAGAGAAGAAGGGGCAGGCGCCGATGGGGTAAACTCCATCGACGTCGAGCACATTATGCTTCAGCACATGCGGTCGCGAGTGCCTGAGTCAGACACGCCTAGTGAGCCACGAGCGAGGCCACTCGGGACCAGCATCAAACGACGACGGGTGCTGCTGAGAACGTAGGCAGAACCGGCGTAGCGTTGGTAGGTACGCTGCATTCGATTTACTAACGGCGTACTTACGTGCTGAGTCATTTAATTTCAGGTGGCGGTTTGCTATCGGGTCGCAGTGCGTAGTTTGTAATTCAACTTAAGTTTACTTGAACCTACACAAGCTATCTAAACTAATTGTGGTTCAGTTCGCTAACATTTTCACGTTTGTGTCATTAAAAAAATATATTTTCTGACATCTTGTGTTTATCGCGGATTTGTTGTTAAGCAATTTATTACATATGCGTTCAATTAGAGTAGATTTATATCAACAATTCCGTATGCTTTACTCGACATATATTATTGGTTGTTCACATTTCAAGTGGTTGGCTGTTATTTGATATCTCCGATGTGGCTGCACTTGATGTACATGTTGACAAGGTGGCTACCTGTCTATTACTCACTACCTCGTCCATACTGGCTCCAGGAGACAGTTGATCGTCGCTGGAGCGGACGGGGTGCACGGTCCTTGTGGTCGTGCTAGGCTCGAAGAGTGGTTCCATGCACTCAGTGTGGAGCGGACTACGGTCCAGCCACCGCCTTGTGTGTGCGCTTGATTCCCCAAATACATCGTGTTTGTGTTTGCATGTGAAGGAATGTGGGTCGGCTCCGTTGATAAATCGTGGCTCCTACCAACATGCCTTCAAGTCTTATTCCTTCGGATTAACACTGGATATGGGGTGTGTGGATGGAGCTGTGGGTGGTGCAGCGCAAGCCATTCATGGTTCATATGTAGGCGCAGGCGTCTTGTGGTTGTCCCCGTGGAGACAAGAGTGACAGGCAAATCCGGAAGCGGATGCCTCCAGCCATATATATATATATATATATATATATATATATATATAAAATGTCAAAGTTAGGTACACTTTCGTTTATGTTTCACACACCGCGGGATACCAGCTTGTCAGTGAAAGGTAAGGTGTATAATGCTGCGGTAAGGCCGGCTTTACTGTATAGATCAGACATCTGGCCAGTTCGCGGTGAAGACATTAAACACTTAGCCGTGTTTGGCAAACGGTACTTGCGGAGTATTGCTCACCTCTGGTGGGAACACCGGATGAACAATGGTGAGGTTCACCAATTGGCCTTTGGCAAAAAGTCTTCTGGTTACTCACTCGAGTGTTTGCTAAATCTTAGTCGCTTGTGTTGGCTAGGCCATGTTCTCCGTATACCCGTTCACCGGCTTCCTCGGTGTGTAGTATACACCGTGGCTGCAGCAAGTTGGGTGAAACCTTGAGGTGACAAGTCCATGATGTGGCATCAAAACATGAAGAAATTGATTGAGAAACTTGGTCAGGCTAGTGCCGTAGTCTACGTGAATGGGGGCCTCGGCACGGTCCACACCAATGGTTGTAGACCGTATGTGACATGGCCCAGTCACGCAGTCAGTGGCGTTTCTGTATTCGGTTTCTTGTATCTGGTGGATAATTGTTGTCCCATTCTGATTAGTTTAACGCACTTCTTTCTTGTTTCCATTTTCTTTACATTCTGTTTGCCTTTAACACCACTATCTCGCCGTTGTTAATAGTTGTTATTCTTGCGGTGCGATGTGAGTAGTGACAACTGGATCCACCGTACTTCAGTGCTCGGAGCATAGTTGATCAACTGAACTGAACTTTCCACATGCGGCGTTTTTCTTTTTTCGTGTTTTTACAATTCGAGGCATTAAATATACGAATTTATACAATTCTGTAGTTCTCCCAATGACTCCGGTTGTGCGCCGTTTTCAAGCGGTTTAAATCACTGGCACTCCTCATCCTTGAGTAGCTATGCAGGAAGACGTACGGGGCCAACGGCGGCTAGATGTTACGTCATCGAGTCCATGTGCTGTCGCCAAGTGGAAGGCTGATCATCACGAGGTCCCCTCCAGTCCGATGCTGGACGAGCGAATAGAGCGCGGCGCGGCAAAAGCTCGGTCGCCATGCGTAGGATGTGACCGAGCCATCTAAGCTGGCGCAAAGAAACCAGCTTGGTCAAGAGAATAGTCGCATACCCCAAGACATGAGGTCGAACATCATCGCTGTGAACTAAATGTTACCACCACATACGAGCGATTTTCTTCAAACAACCGTTGTCAGAGACAAAAAGAGGACGCAGGTACTCCAGGCGAATTAGCTAGGCCTCACTGCCATACAAGAAAACTGAAGTAACAAAGGATCTGTAAACGCAGCCCTTTGTCGGGACGCCATGATGACGACACAAGTGCTGACCGGACTTTTGCGATGCGAAGAGAAACTTCCTTTCCGGTGGGCCATCAGCAGAAATACAGCTCATACGGTAGACGAGACGATCTACCCGTACAATTATTGCGCCATCAAGGGTGAGCACGGGAGCGGGTGTGGGTAAATCCAGGAGCAGCACTCTACACTTCGAGGGGGCGACCTCGTGCCACACTTTGATGCTACAACCGCCCAACGAGTCAAAATAAGTTGCGCAACCTGTAAAGCGTCTCCAGTAAAGGCGATATCATAAGCATAATCTAAATTTGTCGCGCGCTCACCTGGTAGAAGCTCTAGCACAACATTTTGGAAACATAGAGCTCTCGACAGGACGTCTTAGAGTGCGAAGTTGAACAGGAATATAGACATAAGGTAGCCCTGTCGCACACCGCTAGTGACTGCAAACGGCGAGGAAAGCTTGTCGCAGACCCACAATCTGCTGGAGATATGAAGGCAAAGTGCGTGTAAGATTGAGGTATACTTCTCTGGGACCCCGTTCCCTAGCAAGCAACTCCATAAAGCGACGACAGCGATCTAGGGTAGATGTGGCGATGTTCGAGGAGCTAACGGAGCGCGAAGGTTTGATTCACGGATCCATGACCAGGACGGCAATCAGCTTGTTCTTCACGGTAGCATAATCCACTTATTGGGGATACTCTTCTAAACAGAATGGATGCCAAAAGCTTGGAAGCAACCGCAATGAGACCAATCCCCCGATCATTGACACACGGTGCGAGCGCTTTTTTTGAAAATCGGTGCAATAACTGATTCGCCCCAACAGGAAGGCACTTTTCTGCGGACGACGAGATCAGCTGGTTATTGATTACCACCCCGCCTCACCCTAACAGCCATAAAGGAAGTCCGCCAGAGTCGGCAACCTGAAATCGCTCCAAACGTCGAATCTCGAGGCAACATCATAATCATTATACATGGTAGCTAGAGGTGGGAAACACCTCAGTTACTGTGCAGCAAATACAAAAATAAAGAAAAGAGGAAAATGCAACAGATGCAAGCCAGCTGAGCTACCGGTAACGGATGGGCATCGTTCCGGTAAGCTACCTGCTGGCAAATATGCAGCAAAAAAATTCGCTATGCAAAATTATATAAGGCTAAGTAGTGAGATCGTGGTTGGATGAGGATGCTAAGAGGGATGGGGAAGAACAAGGAAGCACATATCATGAACACCACTGAGGTCGGCTCCCAGCCATATCAGCAAGTGTATTTAACGATACGTGTTCATCGTCTTACAGACTTCAACCAAGGAGCCGAGAAGCTCCAACCGAAGCCAACTTCGAAGTGAGGGCCTACATTCCTCTCGACCAAGTCATCGCTTGGCCACCTCTCCTCCTCTTCCATCCACACCCCCGGCGCGCAAACAACGCATGTCGCGGGTGTCGGTGGGCTGGTATGCGTAACACGTGGCCGAGCCATCGGAGCCTGGTGTGCGAAATGACGGTGCTGAGCGGTTCATTTCCTTTTCCTGTGCCGCAAACAAGGCGTCGAACACGCCCGTTGCTCACTCGGTGTTCCCACCAGATGGGAGCATAATTGCAAAGGCACCGGTGGTCGAACGTAACTAGCCTCTTTATGCCCGCTGATCTAAGCGGTCAGGTTTCACAATCGCATAATAGGATCGAACGGACCGCTGCATTGTACTCTGTACCCTTCAGAGCGAGAGTGATGTCATGCCGGCGTCATAAGTGGCTAATTTTAGCAAAAACGTCTCGAGCTTTCGCTACACAGTTCGTGATCTCGTCTTCAATCCCACGGGCGCTTATGCAATTTACGAGGTAGTTAAATTTTTGTACGACTTCTAGCTAATCCCCACCAATGGTCAACGCAAGTGGCAGTCCAGGACAATCTTGCAGGAACGATTTGCACTTCGAGGATGCGAAGCAAAGCCCGAAATTACGTACAGCCACTGCTAAGCTGTCCAGTGCAGCTTGGCACATTTGTGAGCTGTCACAGATGAGGGCAATATCGTCCGCATACTCCAAGTCAAGAACTCGCTCTCCTGGGAGCAGATCCACACTTTCTAAATCGTGTCCTGGAAACGCGATTTCCATGACTTCGTCAATAGCGAAGTTGAAGAGGAAAAATGACAGCGGGCATCCTTGTCTCACACCGCTGGAGATATTGAAGGGCGACGACAACTGTCCGCAAGCACTCACTCGGCCGGAGCTACGCGCGTATAATGCTAGGAGGATATTTACATATTTCTCGGGTACACCTTTCCTGACTACAGCCCCAAAGGGCACGTCTATCCACCGAATCGAATGCATCTTTGATATCGAGGAACACGACAACGGTGGGCCGCCAATATATGTGACGCTGTTCCAACAACTGACGCAAAGTGAAGATGTGGTCAATGTAGCCACGACCTCTACCAAACCAGACTTCCTCTTAACGAATCTTACATTCACGATTGCCATTCAGTCTGTGAAGGATGACAGAGGCAAGCAATTTGGATGCGATGGAGAATAGACTGATTCCTCTATGGTTACCGCATTCCGATCGTGTGCCTCCCTTGATAAGTGGGAATATGACGGAGCGGCTAACGTCGGTTGGCATAGTTCCACTTCGCTGGGTGGATCCAGTGGGATCCAGTGGGTGTACTGCGTGTAATGATGGATGGTGGAGACCAGTGGAATTGCGAATGAAAGTGCTCGGTTCAGCGGTTCAAACGTATCCACTGGTTGGGGATCAGAAACCCGTCTGCCTTGCAACTAACCTCACTGACACCAGGCTTCCAGAGACCGGTGGGCAGAATTATTTTGAAAAGCCTGCGAGTGTTGCCACAAAAAGCAGGTCTCCATCTCCGAAGCACGCGCAGATCACTAATCCTCGTGACCACTGGGTAAGCTTTGCTTGGATAGCCGGTTGGCAGTGCGGCGTCGCTCATTGCAATCTGATTCGACCGGGATATCTCTGTGGCGGCTGAAGAGCGCCAGAGATCGAGCAGAGAATCAGGCCACTAAGGGGAGTGGGGCTAGGCCGCAGTTTGATTGCCCGGAAGTGGTCATTGTTTTCTGTATACAATTCAAGTGTTGCTGTGTCTTGAGGTAAAGTGCAACTGAGTGCGTGTCAGTGAAGACTGATAGCTCGCATGTGTCGAGGAATCAACAAGCTTATTCACATCAACCATGCGATGCTTCGTTCTTGGGACAGAGTACTGCGTAAAGCAGCACATGACCCGAGTGAATGAAGATGGACTAAAATGATCTGCAGTTCCGTATGTTGCCAGGCCATCTGAAGCGAATTGCAATGTGAGCAATTTGAGAGCATGTTTCTGTTGGCAAATAGGGGCACCTAGTTGCGGAACGTTTGCTCCTATGCCTGAAGATGGTGTATGAGAGAAACAGATGGCTGCTTGTGCACAATGAGAGCAGTCTCTCTCCATCATCTGAGTGTTCCGCACCGAGCGTGTGGTGACGCTGCTATAGTAAAAAACGACCAAGCCATAGATTGAAATCCCCAGCAAGGACGACATCCGATTTGTTAGCGTTACACAGGAGCGAACGAAGCTCTCGAAAAGACTCGTCCTTGACCGAGCCACTATTGCGATCAGCTGGAGCGTACGCGAAGATCGAAAATAAACTGCGTCTTTCATCGCGCGCGTGTAGATTCTACATGAACACTGAAGCCGGACGGCACAGATTCGGCTGGCAATCGGGAACCAGTTCCGCAGTGCGGCCTCAACCTTGCCACTTATTGCTATGCCTACACCAGCTAGACCGGCTGAGGTTGCCTCTGGGTCTACAGAAAGACGCAGATGATATGTGACTTTGTGGTTTGTGGGGGGATGTCAGCGTAAGCATAGTGCTGAGGTCATGCAATTGGGTTTCGGAAAGTCAGCAGGTGTCATCATCGAGGGACTCCAGCGTGCGTGCTAGACCCGATTGCAGTCCAAAGTGCATGAGTGTCCGTAGGTTAAATCAAGTCAGACGGAACAAGGATCGGGGTCGAAGGAGAGGCACAAGTTAAACGATAAAGTTCGCAGTGTAATTGGAATCGCAGACAGGTTCATGAACACAGAAATCAGGTGAAGGATAAAAATTGGTGTTCGATTAAATCGTGCGAATGAATGAAGGAATGGGAGTGTAGCGAATATACAGTGGCAATGAAATAGAGCAAACGAGGCTATCGAAACCGGATATTCTGCACGTTGACAGGTCAAAATTGAAAAAAATCTTGAAAGAAGCTCAATCCAAAGAGAGGAAAAAGAGTTGCGGTGCAGCCAATCGTGCGATTCACGAACATTTTCATATGGAAACAGTAGTTTAACATAGGGGCTCCATCCGTAACAGATAGATTGATCGGAACAAATGTTCGCAAAGTAAACGTTTAACCTCAGCGAATAAGATCACATATCGTTACCTGCTCCGTCACTGATGAGTGCACTAGAAGCCACAAAAGACTCTTAAGGACACCAAATCATTATCGTGATTTTGAGTCACGATGACAAAGCGAATAGCGTGATGTCATATAAGGTGAAACGACAAAGTTATTTGACTAGTAGTTATGCTGTGAACACAGGTCGCCGTGAAGTTCCGTACGTAAAGATAGAGAAATCTAAAGTTCGAATGCAAAAAGAGAAAAGTGAATTATTGTGAATGCTTGGTGAAAAAAAGCAAGCATAGCAAAATACAAGTAGAAGCCAAAGAGGTACTAAGAATCCGGAAACTCAGTCAATTTAACTTCCATAAACCGAGGTTTCCATTTGGCACGCCACGGTGAGAGCATGCAGAAGCACTGCATCCGGCTGCTGTACTCTGAACGGAAAATGATAGTTGGAATGACAAAATCGGGAAAGTGGAGGCGAAAATAAATACAAAAAGTAAACAGAGTAAATATTCGCGGAAGATGAAAGGAGTATCAGCCAGAAGAATGAACACAATAGCGCTGTTCATATCACGACTAACCCGAGCTCGATAAATTATTCAACCATCGATGTGATTAATTCCGAGGCATCCATTCAGGCTGAAGCGTTATGCCGGGAGCATCAACAAGTGGTTCTAACGTTCAATTCGTAAAGTACTGTTACATGCCCGGACCGACACAATACCGGTCTCATAATCATCAAATTGCGAGCAGGATTTCGGTGTCTCAGCCACTTTCTTCTGGCTTCAATGAAGTACCGTGATCTGATCAGCCTGCAACCACACCGGATCAGATGCCATATCGAAAAACATACATACAGATGGCGATTTTCGATTTGATTACGGTCACGTTGGTGCGCTGAGTATCTGACTGATGCGCTAATGGTTGGCGGCATCCGGTTTCGGATTTGCCTGTCACTGTGGCCAGCCACAGGACGCCTGCGCCTACAGAGGGACCATGGATGACTTGCGCTGCACCACCCACAGCTCCAAGCACACACCCCAAATCCAGTGTAAACCTGAAGGAATAAGACCGGGAGGCATGCGGATGGGAGCCACATTTCATCAACGGAGCCGGCCCACACTCCTCCAAAGGCAAACACAAGCACGCTATAGTTGGAGAATCAAGTGCACACAAGGCGGTGGCTGGACCGTAGTCCGCTCCACACTGAGTGCATGGAACCACTCTTGATCCTAACACGGCCACAAGAACCGTGCACCCCGTCCCCTCCAGCAACGACCAATTGTCTCCTGGAACCAGTATGGACGAGGTAGTGGGTAATGGACAGGTAGTCACCTTGTCGACATTTACATCAAGCGCAGCCACACCTGGGATGTCAAACAACAGCCAATCACTCAAAATGCCAATATCGAATAAAGTAAACGCATATGACGACATAAATGTTCGCTAAATGAGCATATAGAAGAAATTGGTTATAGGTGAATCCGTGATAAGTACAAAATGTCCCAGTTATTCAAAAAAATACCACGCGATACAATTACGCAAGTTCACCACAATTTGTATGAGCGACGCGTGCAAGTTGGGAGAAGATTATCAAGTACGCAGAACAAACCAAATAAAATGTAATGAATTTTATCCACATTAAAAAGACCTAGTTTAAGTGTAAGTTGGTTTAGCCCAACTGATGCGCTAATACTCTGCTATTTACATGCAGGATTAAAGCGCAAAGAAGTCAAATGAGACTTGTGGGTGGGCGCAATAGCTGCATTAGCAAAGTGGGCACTAGAGGTGAGATAGGTGCCCAGTTAAGTGAACCGAATGCCCACTTTGAATGGCTCTTCAATGATGCAGAACGGAAGGATCAGTAAATGAAGAACGCCGGGGGGGCTACAGCTGTGAATGATTCCGATATTTACACGGCTGTCGGCGTGAAAAGGGATTTTGGTGAAATGTGTGTGTGCGACTACGTCTCAGCTCTACTCAGCAATGTCGATGTCGCCCTCAATCGTTTTGAGAGTCGATGTTACCAGATTTGCGAATTGACAGAAGCCGGATAAACACGGCATTCGAATCTCTATGGTTAAAAGTTGAAACAGGAATGGTGTTGATTTCCTCGAAAATTGTCCATCTAGTGCAACAGACGAGTATGCCCGGTGCTGTTCTGATAGACAAATGGGCCAAAAGCCTCGTTTGAGGAGCCCAGGAGACCTCCTACCAGGTTGGCGTATTTAGTAATAGTCCAGAGTGCCAACAACCGTGACCGCACCAGAGAAACCGAGTCACATTCCGCATCGGTAATCGATGCATTTCTAATACGTTGCTTTATTCCCGTATATAGAAGGGGGAAAAGGAAAACAGGTAACTGCTGAAAATGCTTTCTTCATACCATCCACTTTTTGTTAAACTTCTAGATCCCTGTTACTAACCTAACTTCAGAAGTCCAGAGTCCAAGTGAGGGTGATCTCGGTACTACTAAAGTCCTGTGGTATCCAACTGGATCAATGCAGCATCCACTAGTCTGATGCAATAAAATCTTTCAGCAAATCACACCGGCCGTTCAGTTGGGAGCAGTTACGGTTCTCATCATAAGTCAGATAGATCAACGGACAGTCCATGCATGCACCGGAGCTGGCGAGGTGCGCTGCGTCTCCGAAACTAGGGTTCATGAAAAGCATGAAATTACCGAAGAAAATGCATATAAGCTGCCCACCGTAACTGGCTAAACAGATCTAGAAGAGATGATGATGATGCAGCAACAGCAGATGGAACCAGAGTGGGCATCTCTTCAGGTCAGCAACCCGCCGGTTGGTTAAATTCCTATGAACAGCCACATGTGCGCAGCATGCTTGATAATGTTTACCAGAATCCAATTACGCTGTAACACAGTGCTAGCAACATGGATAGATACATCGTTAAAACCAGAAGACATGGATGCGTCGTCTAAGCGCATCAACAAGTCATTTAGATCGGGTCTTCGAGTTTAATACCAAGCGCACAAACAAGGATAAGCGTTTACTGTAACAGTGCACCGAACATCCCTCATTTCTAAGTAACAATGCCCTCAGGTATAACGGCCGCTAATGCAACTTGTCATTTCAAAAGAATGGCCAACGAGGTACCCAAGTCCACCGCATTGTTATGAGGTTCAACACATTCCCTGAGGGTGTTTAGAACGGCGTTTCAAAAATATATCATTTAAGTGTTAACGACAGATTTTGTTCACTGGACTTTTAGTAAAGGCACTTAAAAGTAAACGTCCTCAGCAGCACGCCGGCGCGTAGTACCGGCGTTTCGTTGCCGCAAAACCATCGCCAGTTGGACGTGAGCTAGGGATACTACGAGGACAGTGTTTGCAGGAACAAAATGGAGGCTGTTCTGCTGTGGAAAATTAGGACTTGCCTCTTTCTGTCTGAGGAAGTAAAAATCCTCCAAGCCTTTAATCGCCGTTGCCTATGACTCATTGTTAGTAGTGTTCGGCATGAACGCACCAGCAACGATATGCAAGCAGCACTGAATTCGGTAGTTCTTTTTCGAAGGGACCACTTCGAAGCACACGTTGTGTGAATGGATTAGATCGCGCAATCTCAACGCGAACTGCCTTTCGCAATAATATGAACCTTGGTTAATTCGGCCAATGAGACCGTAACAGAAGCAGTTCGTCCGTATAATAGACAATATAGCATAAACTTAGTTGATGTTTGCAGGTCCACATTCGTTTGGCCATTACTTAATACTAGGCAAATCAGGATTTGTCTGAAGCTCATTTGCTGCTAGCAAGATATTTCCAGTAAACCGGCGGAGGTTTCAGTACCGGAACAGGTTGCGTAAGCCTTGCTCGACAGCTTACAATGTGATGCAGTAAAAGTGTATCAGCCACTCGCCAACCTCGATTGTGCAAAGGCCTCCGGAACAAACGGACTTCACCCAATAATACTCAAGTCTCTAGCGAGTATCATCTCACCAGCCGTGACAAACCTATTCAATAAATCATTCTGTAGGATCTGTCCCGAACGACTGGAAATGTTCGGTAGTGAGACCGCTTCCCAAGGGTGGTGATCCGAGTAAATTAGAGAACTATAGACCGATCTGTTTGACTTAAGTATTATCCAAAATTCTCAATAAGGTTGCGAAAAAGTGTGCGCTGTCGTTCTTCGAATCGATGGACGTATTGACGTCAGCGCAACACGGCTTTACGAAAGGGCGATCCTGCATAACCAACTTAATGTACGCAAACCACCAGTGGGTACGAGCTCTCAACGAACGGAAGGATGTTGACGTGGTGTACATCGACTTTAGTAAGGCGTCTGACAGAGTGAACAACGAGGTACGCCTTCCTAAACTGAGGATATACGGAGTTGGTGGCACGTTACTTCAGTGGTTACACGAGTTTATTGCGGGACGAAGGTTTAGAGTACAGGGCAATGACTACCTGACAGACTGGTTCCCATCGACCAGTGGCGTGCTTCACGGAAGTGTCCTGTCTAGGCCTGGGCAACCTGACAGTATTCTGCCCACGCAATACAATGAAACTTTCCTTCAACAATTTCTTGATGCTCTGGCCGTCGCAGTGGATAATCAACGGCGCCCTATCTGCTGCATCGAGCAGGGTGGATAGGGGTTTGGATGCTACTGCTCAGGCCTTCCCGTCTTCTTATACCCCTTCTTGCGCTTCTTCATCCTTATCGTCCCGCTCCAACTTTACTTATATCCCCCCCAGTTTCAATCCCCCAATTCTTGGCCCTCCCCCAGCTTTCTTCATTATTCGCTTGTCTTCTAATTTCAAATCGCACACAATCGCAGGGCCTCGCTCCAATCCAGTCGACAAGTCCATGTTCAACCAAGCGGACAACGTCAGTTCATCCGTTTCCCTTTGGAGTCCTCGCGTCTCGCTAAGACTGGCATGCTTCAACGTGCGCACTTTGCTGCAGATTGGCCAACAGGCAGCACTTGCCCGCACACTAGACACCCTATCGAACGATATTTGCTGTTTATCAGAAACCCGTCTGCAAGATTCGAGCTCCGTACTTACCCTGAGATCCCCCACATGCGACACTGGCGGCACATTCTCATTGCGCTTATCTGGCGATGATGCAGCTTCAAATGCCGGTCAAGCTGGCGTCGGCATTGTTTTGAGTCCCCGGGCTGAAGCTGCCCTGCTTGATTGGATCCCAGTAAACAGTAGGATGTGTGCCGTTAGATTAGCTGGTTCGTTCCGGGCTTCGAAGTCGCGCGGGGACAAACGGTGCCTGTTTGTCATTGCGGCTTACGCCCCTACAAACTGTAGCACTGATTCGGTAAAAGATGATTTCTATCAGCAACTTCACGAGCTCCTTCGTTACAGAAGAAGCACGGATACTGTGGTGTTGGCTGGTGATCTAAACGCCCAAGTCGGACAATTGTCCTCTGATGAGCTTCATCTGGGCGGCCAACATGGTGTAGGCTCCCGTAATGATAATGGTGAGCGATTGCTACATCTGTGTGAAGATGCTCGCCTCTTTCTCGCGAGCACTAACTTCCGACACAGCACCCGCAGAAGCGTGACTTGGCGGCCATCGGCCTCGGGCCAACCATGGACACAAATCGATCATATCGCGATCAGTTACCGCTGGAGGGGCTGTGTCCAGAATTGTCGCTCAATTTGGAGCACGAGCGTGGACTCTGACCACGCACTTGTCTGTGCTGACCTGCGGGTGCGTTTCGGTGGACGTCCGCAACGTCGAGGTGAACGGATTGACACCAGCCAGTTGGCGAAGCCAGATGTTCTGAATGTATACCATAGTGCGCTGACATCCGGGCTGGGTAAGCGCCCACTAAATACCGTTGAAGATCACTGGTTGCATATTCGTCAAACGTTACTGTCCGCAGGCGTGTCTTCATGTGGTAAAGCAAATTGCCAAACCGGACACTGGGTCTCTACACAGTCTATGGAACTTATGGATGCTCGCCGACGTATTCCGGCTGGAAGCGAATACAATGAGGCTCGCAAAAATCTCAGGGCAAAACTACGGGCTAGCCTGAAGAAGGACCGCGAAACCTGGTGGTCTCATCGTGCCTCTGAGATGGAAACAGCCGCTGCCGTTGGTAATCATCGTAAGTTATTCCGTCTGATACGGGCAACAGGCAGCAGGAGACTTGGTGTTAGCGAGACCATACGCGACGAGAGTGGGCAACCGATCCACAGCTTGTCAAAACGCTTGGAGCGTTGGGCCGAACACTTTGCAAGGCAATTTAACAAACCTGCGTTATCGCTTTCTTCTTCGGGCATTGAGCGCCCTTCTCCTTGGGCCGTCTCCTCGGATCCGCCCTCACGCGCAGAGGTCGAACGTGAGATCCGGCTGTTGAAATTGCATAAGTCCTCAGGAGCAGATAGAATTCCCCCAGCCCTCTTCGAATTCGGGGGACCTGCTCTAGTGGATGATCTACACGAGTTGCTAGTAAGACTTTGGGAGCAGGAGACAGTCCCGACAGACTGGAACCGCTCCGTCATTGTCCCAATTTTCAAGGGAGGCTCTCGTTTGGAATGCGGCAACCAAAGAGGGATCAGTCTGATTTCGACTGCCTCTAAATTGCTTGCCTCTGTCATTCTCCACAGATTGACTGGCACTCGTGAAAGCCAGATTCGGGAAGAGCAAGCCGGATTTCGTCGAGGTCGGGGCTGCATCGACCACATCTTCACATTGCGTCAAGTGTTGGAGCACCGCCATGTTTATTGGCGACCCACCGTTGTCGTGTTTCTTGACATAAAAGGTTCCTTCGATTCGGTCGATCGATGTGCCCTTTGGGACTGTCTGCTGAGGAAAGGTGTGCCTGATAAATATGTAAACATTATCAAAGCGCTGTACGCGCATAGTTCGGGCAGGGTGAGGGTTTATGGCAAACTCTCGCCACCCTTCAGTATCACCAGCGGTGTGAGACAAGGATGCCCGCTGTCACCTTTCCTCTTCAACTTCGCTACTGATGAAGTCATAGAAACAGCGTGCGCTGGACACGACCTAGATGGTGTGGAGCTACTTCCTGGTGAGCGACTTCTTGACTTGGAGTATGCGGATGATATTGCCCTAATCTGTGACAGCCTCCAAACATGCCAAAGAGCACTGGACCGATTAGCACTGGCTGTCAATCGTTTTGGGATATGCTTTGCTCCATCGAAATGCAAACTACTTCTCCAAAATTGGAAGGGACCCAAACGTGCGCTAACGCCTGGTGGTGATCTGCTAGAAGTCGTTCAGGAATTCAAGTACCTGGGCAGCTATATTAGCACCCGTGGGATTGAAGATGAGGTTACGAACCGCATAGCAAAAGCTCGAGGTGCTTTTGCCAATCTCCGCCACCTGTGGCGCAGACGCGACATTACTCTCGCCCTGAAAGGCAGAGTTTACAACGCAGCCGTCCGTTCTACTCTCTTATATGGTTGTGAAACCTGGCCCATCAGGTCGACTGACATGAAGAGACTCGTCACATTCGATCATCGCTGCCTTCGCAGCTTAGCTCATGTCTGGTGGGAACACCGCGTGAGCAATGAGCGTGTTCGACGTCGCGTATTTGGTGCAGGAAGAGCGAGTGAACCGCTCAGCACGATTATATCACGCACCAGGCTCCGATGGCTGGGCCACGTGTTGCGCATGCCAGCACACCGACTCCCACGACGTGCATTGTTTGCGCGTTGTGGGAGCGGTTGGAAGAGGAGGAGGGGAGGCCAAGTGATGACTTGGTCGAGAGAAATGAAAACCCTCACTTCGAAGTTGGCGTCGGTTGGTGCATCCCGACTGCCTGGCTGGGGTCCTAAGGACGATGAACACGTTTGGTTGGACACACTTGCTGATATGGCTAGGAGCCGGCACCAATGGCGTTTGTGTTGTGATTTCCTTTGCCCATCCCCCTCCTGTTTAGTATCCCCCTCCAATCACGATCTCATCTGTTAGGCATAATATGATTCTCTTTTTACGGCAGCCAACTGTTAGCTCTCCGGAACGATGTCCATCCGTTACTGGGGACTCAGCGGGCGTGCCACTGTTTTCCTTTTCTTGTCTTTTGTATTGCGGCACAATAGCTGAGGTGTTTTCCACCTCCAGCTAACGTGTATAATGATGATGATGAATGATTCATGGAAGTGTACTTGGGCCAGCATTTTTTCTCATTCATATCAACGATCTTCCGCAGCAGATTCAGTCACTATGTGCCCTGTTTGTAGATGATTTGAAAATCTGGAGGATCATTGGGAATGAGGACGACTGCGCACGCCTCCAGCATGACTTAGATCGACTGTCAACGTGGTCCATTGAAATGTAGCTCCCTCTTAACGCAAGCAAGTCGAAGTTCATCAGTATCCCCAGACGTCCAGCCAGTGGATCATACACTTTAGACAGCCAGTTGCTCCATCTCAACACATCTGTCAGAGAGGAGGACGCGAAGGAAAGCCGAAAATGACAGACAGCCACTGCCAAGCTGTCCAGTGCAGCTTGGCACGTTTGTGAGCTGTCACAGATGAGGGCAATATCGTCCGCATACTCCAAGTCAAGAACTCGCTCTCCTGGGAGCAGATCTACACTTTCTAAATCGTGTCCTGGAAACGCGATTTCCATGACTTCGTCAATAGCGAAGTTGAAGAGGAAAAATGACAGCGGGCATCCTTGTCTCACACCGCTGGAGATATTGAAGGGCGACGACAACTGTCCGCAAGCCCTCACTCGGCCGGAGCTACGCGCGTATAATGCTAGGAGGATATTTACATATTTCTCGGGTACACCTTTCCTGACTACAGCCCCAAAGGGCACGTCTATCCACCGAATCGAATGCATCTTTGATATCGAGGAACACGACAACGGTGGGCCGCCAATATATGTGACGCTGTTCCAACAACTGACGCAAAGTGAAGATGTGGTCAATGTAGCCACGACCTCTACCAAACCCGACTTCCTCTTAACGAATCTTACATTCACAATTGCCACTCAGTCTGTGAAGGATGACAGAGGCAAGCAATTTGGATGCGATGGAGATCAGACTGATTCCTCTATGGTTGCCGCATTCCGATCGTGTGCCTCCCTTGATAATTGGGACTATGACGGAGCGGCTAAGATCGGTTGGCACAGTTCCACTTCGCTGGGTGGATCCAGTGGGTGTACTGCGTGTAATGATGGATGGTGGAGACCAGTGGAATCGCGAATGAAAGTGTTCGGCTAAGCGGTTCAAACGCATTTGCTGGTTGGTGATCAGAGACGCGTCTGCCTCGCAAATAACCTCACCGACACCAGTCGGGGTTCATCAGTATCACCAGACGTCCAGGCACTGGATCATACACGTTGGACGGCCAGTTGCGCAGCTCTAACACGTCTATCAGAGAATTAGGAGGTCTCGCGACATGATATGAGGTCACTAGAAAATACAGAGCAGATACCGTGCGGGACTTCGTATGCTCTGGGCATTAGGATGCAAGTTCTCCAGTGGTCCGAAGCAACTGTCCCTCGTCTATTCACATCGCTCATTAGACCAATCACTGGATACGGTGCCACAGCTTACCATCCGATAAACCAGTTGAAAACTGTAAAGCTGGAGAGAATATAGCATAACGCAACTAGAAGTGTACCCAGTCTACGAAAGCTTCCGTATGAAAAATGTTGTGAAAGGCTCGGACTCTACACACTATCCTACCGCCGAGTAGGAATTAGCCTTAGTATGACCCATCGAGTACTACATTTGAAGCACTTCCCCATACTGCGGCCAATATTTCACCTGCGTGAACCCTGTAACACCCGAGGGCACCGTTACAAACACAGGGTCCCCAGCATGAACAAAATATCACATCAGCTTTGTACAGAACGAAGAATCGTAAACTTATGGAATACACTAGCAAAAGGATTAATAGAGGCCGATTCTGTGAAGTGTTTTAAAACCCGTATCGACGATTATTTCGGAAACCTGTGCTTTTGTGAAATGGTGCACATACAATGCCAAAAGAAGACATCCTATACTCGAAAATAATGACACCAATACGAATTCCTAACCGAACAAGGATAAACGATTAACTGACCAAACACAGCCGCTGACGATTCACAACTAAATATATTTGATTTTTCATAATTCGACAGAGTTGTACAGAAACCTTTCTACTTGTTCTTAAATACAGTCTCACAGTCTCAGTTTAAGCACTGAAGATGCCACCTGGATTGGCAGCAACTAAGTTTTCAAGTACGGCGAGTAAACAAACTACTCAACAATAATCTCGTCGATTTTTTCTTTGACTTCTGACATGTTAAAATAGGACGACATAAAACAACGGCTGTTATATCCATGTAGCGTTCTCAAAGTCTGCCCGGAAGCATACGGAATGGACAGGAATAGGCGGTTGCATTTGACTTTTGTTAGCAAGACACAACGGTAACTGGGACCGAGTTATTTGCCGGATAAGGTCGGTCGAACTAGCTGTCAGTGAACGTTTTAAAGAAGCTGTCGTGTTCATTTTGTTCTATCCTGGCAAGCTACAGTAGCCGTTAGTGAAGGTGCGGTATTGGAGTCTGATGCTCGGTCCTCATTACTAGTTCATGTTATAAGAACCTTTATGAATGTGTGACAGTGAGGCTTTAGTATGAATTATTAATACCTGTCGGTATTCTCGTTGACAAATGTATTAGGGTGTTCATGAATGGAGGAGACACGCGGTGGTGCACATGTTTGGAGCAGATCAGCGTGAGCATCGCCAATTCAGCATGCATCCGTCCACCCACCCCACCTCTAAAAAGGCATCAGCAATACGTCGGTACGCAGCACCGGCGTAGAGTAACAAAAGAAAAACACAACTCAATAGTCTACTTATGTATCTCGTCATATCACAAAAAATCAGTTGCTTAGAATTATTTCTGAATAGCATCAAACTGCACTAGCAATAAATTAGTGAACAATGAGTCCACGCACACCTACGAATAGCCTCAACCGGAAGGGACGAGCATAGCGATATCATCGATAGGAGACACGAATAGTTCTCGAACCAATCGCGCAATACATATCAGTCGAAGGGAGATTTCGAGAGCCTGTAGGAGTGATTACCGGTTTAAAAGTTGTGCGAGGGAGAACAGCAAACAATGAGAGGGACAAACGATTGAGAACCCAACTCAGAATTGATCGATGAGATGGTGACATGTAAGCTCCCTACTCATAGTACTGTTAAATATAAAGATACAACATTTTATTTCCTTCGTGTCGGTCAGCTGCCGTCTAGAATAAATACCTTACACACGCTAACTGCGAACGACAATATCATGCTTAGGTCATCTACCGTGTTCATACACTGCATAACCACAGCTCCTTAATATTACGCGAGTAAGGTTGTGACCTTTACATTCCCGGACTTCATCGTATCGCAATTGCAGTTCACCTCATCTGTGACGTGTACTTGCTGATCCAACAAGCATGGGAAGCATGTTGCGTGAGCGGGTTTCAAAGCGGTGGCTGCATACATGTTTCAATTTGTGTTGCATTAACCTACATAGGTTGGTTGATAACAACTTTCGGTGTAGGCAGCATTTCGTAAGATAGACTTAATTCAGTTCATTTCGTGTATTCTCAATCAATCGCTTACAAACATATAGTGGGAGGATTTAGTGAGTATCTGTGGCAATGAGGCTACCAATTTGAATCTGGGGCGATCCGGGTCATCGCTTCTAGTGGCTAAGCTGGACACGAGACCAAGTTTCTTGCACAGGCTGAGTTTCTGCCGCCGGATTGCGGAAGCCTCGGCAAACCGAAGCAGTGTTGGACCGTACTGCCTATTGACGATATTGAACAAGTTACGGAGATCTTGACACGCATGGCAATCGAATAGGTGTCTAGCAATAGAGTTGGTAGGTAATTTAGGACCGCTCATCGCTAGGCCTCGCGGAACATGCTCCATAATCCTTGTAGATAACCTTCTCTCAGTCAGACCAATGTATATGTTACAGTACGTACAGTTTCGCCATGGAAAAAGTCGGGGGAGATATTTCAGTTCTTGGATGTTTCCTTACAGAGAAGACTAGATGGATGGCTAATACGGTCGATTTAGCACCAACTTAGCTGGACAGGGCCGCATCTGAACTTCAACAGTTACTGCCCGATGAGCCCTTGGTTAGCACCTGCTTCACGTGAGCGCGCCGAATACGTTCCAAAGAGTCAATCGCGAGTAAACTGCAGCGCATCGTATCAAGAGTACTCGATAATGGGTACGGTAGTAAATTAATAGCAATATATAGGGAGAAAAATCTCCAGGAAATAAAACAACCCGATGTTCCCAAGGTGTTCATCATCCTACCTTACAAAGAGGAACAAACCGAGACGCGGTTCCGCCACCGGCCATGTCAATGCGTAAAGAGATGCTATTATGCGGCTGAGCAAGTGCTAATCCACCAAACCAGAAAGTTGCTGCACCAATCTAACTTTAAGTCACCGCCTCCTGCGTTTACCAAGTTAACTGTATGTGCGGTAGCATTTATATTGGTCGGACTGAGAGAAGGTTATCTACAAGGGTTATGGAGCATGTTCCGCGAGGCCTAGCGATGAGCGGTCCCAAGCTACATGCCAGCTCTATTGCTCGATACCTACGCGATTACAATGCATGTCAGGACGAAACCGCGGTCGTGGTGTGCCAATGTTCGGATGAGCAACACCCAAATGTTTCCATTTTGGAAATGGTCCTCGCGATCGGAATGACCGAGGTTTACATCAAACTGAACCGAGGTCTCAACCCAACCACACAGCAGGTTCGCTATATTCAACTTTGAATTCCTTTCTCCTGTGCCAAACATTGCTCGCCAGTAAGCAGAACAGTACAACACTGCGCCGGTTCGCCGGGGCATCCGCAATCTAGCGGGTGAAGCTCAACCTGTGCAAGCAAGTTGATCTCGTGTCCAGTTTAACCTTGCTATGGTAAGCCATAGGATAAGCCATTGGTAACGATGATTCCGATCGCTCCAGATTCAAATTGCTTGCCTTATACTTTCCACGTCACATGCACTCACTAGATCCTCCCATTGTACGCGTTTGAAAGCGACTGATTGAGAATACATGAAATAAACTGAATTCAGTCTATCTCGCAAAATGCTGGTTGTTCTTGCTGTGTTTAAAGTTCTCAAGGGAACCGGTTGCATGAAATCTTTCAATGCAGTAAATGTCATTAGAATGCCTCCATTCGGGTGTATAGTTATTTATGATTTAAAGTTACCAAACCTATCAAATGCACACGTGTAAAGAGATTACCGAAGATAAAATACAGCATGATGTGAGAACTGAGAGAAAAGAAGTTTATTTCAGAACAACAGGACAGCCATGAATGTATACGTTGACTACAGTGTGAGTGCAATAGCGTGCTAACCTTGACCACACCATCCTCTCCGCCGGAAACGACCCATTTTCCATCTGGGGAGAAGCGCACCATATTGACGCTACCAGTGTGCCCTCGATAGGAATTAATGCATCCTTTTCGAGATACATCCCACAGCTAAAAAAGTGAACGGCCAAGTAGGGAAATGGATAAATGCAAATACAGTTGGACGACCGAAGCGTTCTATGACAATCACAGAGAGACGCATCGCATCAAAAGCTAGGAGAACAACGGAAGTGGTGTAACCACCAGTTGATTGCACACACCAGTCCATACACACACGCACACACACACACACAGCTGCAGCAGTTTGACAGATATGTCGTTCCTAAGACAGCGTAGTGGAAAGCTGCGAGCACAGCCCCGTAGCAAACAAAAAGCGACAAACATCGGCATCTGAATATGATGAACGTGCGTCTCTGTTCAAGTTCTACATAATGCGCCGGCACCCCTAAGAGTAAACATCGACAACAGTGGACAGAGTGAGCGAAACAAGCGCAAACTAGGGTAGGTGAATGGAGTCAAGTTCCGGATAAGACAGAAGATTTGCTTGCGTCACCGCAGGTGTACACTCCGACAATGTTGTGTTCACCAAGGAATCCGAAGCTGTGTGATATGCAACTACAGCTGGGAACCTGGCAAAACCCAATAATTTTGCACAAGTTTCCCTTCACAGATTGCAAAATGACGGGAACAACATTTGGACAGGATAATCTCAATGCGGTGATTTCGCGTATTATGGTCAGCCATGTACATACAATGAGTAGAATGGTTAGGTTGCATACAGAGACATTCAAGGTGCAACGTCACTGGTGAATCAAAAACGGCACTCCGCTTGGAGGAATATGGCCACCACCCTCACCAAGGCACGGCGAGACTGACGACGAAATCAATCTGTTTACACAAACCGGGTTTCACCAGCTTAATTGCTGGAGTCTCCACAAACTGAAGCAGGGGGCGGTGCATTGTCGGTTGATGATTATAAATGATAAATGAGGGTTTTCATACATAAGGCAGTCAAGTAGGTCGAGCGACTAAACTGGCAGGTAGATTCGGACGATGCGCAGATTTCTCAGTATATGCTCTGAAATCCTTGTGGACTGTGTTCTCTCAGTTCGGCCGATGTATACGCTGATGCAACGCTGGTGCAACAAATAAATTCATGAGGCAGTAACTAGTGAGTCTGCCTTGTCCATGTTAGATTTAAAAAGCAACTTTCTAACTTGATGCAAAACCATTACGTCAGTAGCGTAAGAACAACTTTTTATGGATTGACGGAGAGGATATCGGAATCTTCGGTCATTTTGCTCTTCTTTGAATGGCAGTGTTATAAACACTACTTTCTTAAGAACGTCGGTCGACCGTTCGACCATGATTTTTGCGTTCGCGTTTTAGTGCTGTGGTATGAACTTAAGATATCAGTCCTCACGTAGTGTCGAGGAGACGCGTTGCAGCTCAAACTCGACCATTACCTAAGAGCAGATCTGGAGAGCTGATTATCATCATCATCATCTGCGAGTTCTCGCAGATACGAACTAGGAAAGCAACTATTGAAATTAAGGTACTGTCCTGTATGGATGGGTTTGCGGTACAGATCCATAGATGTACAGTTTGGGTGTCATTTTAAGCTAAGAATCAAAAATGGAATGCAACAGAAGATTAGCTTTATACTGTGAAGTCGATCGCGGGGTAGCAATTGCTTACGTCAAACAACAAGTATTCTTTAGAAATTTCATGCAGGCATTTCCCTTCACGAATTTCAATAAAGCAAAAAGAAACATGTTAACAGAATTTACTGAATTCAGCGATTTCTACCTGTTCAGTATTGTCGTCAACGACGAAAGTGTCATCTATGCAGCGACTATAGTAGGTGAGGAAGTAACTCCAGATGAAGAAGAATAAGACATCAACAGTACGTCGATACTTCGTCCCAGCGTTTAGCTGCCGCGACCACCACCAGTCGCATGTGGGCTAAGGATCCTGCGAGGGTCGCCCAGTCCCCTATGCAGTCTTGAACGCGCGACCACAGGAGTACAAGACAAGCTTGTGATCCTTAAGGCCACGGGCCGGGACGGCCCATAAAGATATCAGCCAAGATAGACCCAAGTGAACTGCCCATGGCTTCAACAAACATCTTAGATAGAGAATTCAGATGAAACGAAAGTAGGCGTCCTTCGTGCACAAAAGTGGTAGTGAGTTCAGATGGCGCTGCTAGAAACTTAACCTTGCTGGCATGCACACCTATTATGTCCAGTCACTTCGGAGAGAAAATTAGTGAATAATGAACACTTCAAACGAGAGCAAGTGTCCACTTCGAAGATCAAATCCCGTATTCTGTCGACGAATTCGAAAATATCCTTAAGACTGCCCCCGGACAGTTCACGTCGAACTGGTTCAATACGTTAAGATAACCATGATGTCAACTTTTGATACGGTGCGCCAATCACTTAAGAGAGTTAACACTGTAAGACGCCTTCAGTAGGTTATACATATAAGGAAGTCGGGAACTACAAGAGCCATAGTTTTCGTAGCAATAAATCCAATCTTCACTGGCTTTTCTAATTCGAGAACTAGCGATCTCTCGACTTGTTCTGTTCTATCACGATCTGTCACATCGCGAACGAGTTAGTCAGTTAGCAATGAATGCATTTTTCGAATAAAATCAGCTTTTTCCGGTGGAACGATTTCCTCTCCTTTGTCAGGTCTCAGCATCATCATGATATCAGTTCGCCTCGATTCCATCAAGAACTTCCTGCCGTGTTCGGTTAGAATTTCATACCGTTCGGTTTCAGTAAGGCAAAATGGATTAGCCAGCTCCACTGCCTTAGTTCTAAACGAAATGCTTGCTTCATCAGTGGCAAATGTCAGACTGAACAACTGGTTATACAGGTGTTCAAACAGAACTTAAAAACACAAACCTGTCACATAAATTTGATGGTACTGAAAAGTTGAACCCAAGTAATAGCGCCTCAAGTTGTGGATGACTTAATGATACAAAGGACAAATAAAACACGCAGCTATCAGGTTCGACTGGTCTCTGATCATGGAGGCGTTCCGTTGACAATGGATTCAGGAGTTCAGCTTTTCACCAATCCTCCGAGGTTGGCTAAATTGTTGCAAGCGTTTCGTCACCATGCGAGGTGGCATCGTCAATGCGGTGATGCGCGGTGGGCAATCGCACTGATTGGATCGTGAACAACGGGCAGACACCTGCCAAATCAACAACTAGTGTTTCAAATTATTTCGGGCTCCGATGTGTCAACAGTGCTTTTTAAAGCGAATTACAAATAAAGTTGAAATAATTCGCTCGGTACACAGGATTCAAACTATATAGGGCTTGATTGAGACATCTTATTCTTTTATTTAACTCGTTCGGGTGTTGAACACAGGCGTCAATTTGGGAAATGGTAAAAGGTGGCAAGTTTCTGGGGTACGCTGGCAATTTATCCTTTCTCAGTGATTTCGAGAATCGACGCGGATAAGTGAAAGACCGCGAACATTTATTATAAATGTCCACATGAGTAATCTCAAGACAGATGAAACAACGTAACTCCACTAAATAAGTCCGAGAGCGAAATATATCCGGAATGAGACGTCTCTTTAGAAGTTTCATAAGAGACCTCCCTTAGCTAATATCAAGAGAGAACAACATTTAGATAAGATAATCTGAATAAGGTTATTTCGCGTATTCCGGTCAGCGGTCTACACACAGTTCGTGTAATGGTTAGATTGCAAACATAGACAATCAAGGCGTAACGAATGACAAAAATATGCGAAATAGCTGAGTACAGATTATTCTATCGAAATGCTGTTTGACTTGTCATTTTAAAAACATAGTAAATTTGCTTCCATGGTGTGAAACCTCTCCACCACAGTACAAACGAACAGCGTGCTACTCAAAGTAGACAAGCCAGCTGGAATACTACGCCAACCTGCCTGGAGGTCTTAACCACCAAGTTGCCCCTAATCGAACGATTGACCATTCCAAAGGTCAGGGAAGAATGCAAGTGCTTGTTATGGGAACGTCTCCAATCACACATCGTCAAATCGTATCGATAATAGCGTCATCCGGCTCTTTCTATTGCACAGCCACATTCACTGTGATATAGTAAAAAACACAAGCAAATTGCGTTTGGTTGAAAAATACTAATGAAGGTCGCGAGTCCTGTAAGTGCTCGATTAGCCTGTCGATAAGTGTGACGACACCTGCTAGTGTCCAATGTGAATGCTAGGTCAAGGTCGGAGAATAGATCCTACAATTATAGGTGAAATTCGATGGCTTGAGAAGATTCACACAGGTGGGACATCCAGAAACCTGCTAAGGTTCCGTAAAACGATCCGAAGATGGTAGAGATTGTTGAGTTCTCGCAGAAGACATGACAGTGCATGTGACAACCACATGCACATAGTAGACCATTTCTATAGTCCTTACACCAAATACTTACAAGGTGACCGCCAGGAAACAGGCGCTGATTGTGTTGTCGACAATACGTGCTGGGTAATACAAAAAAGAGCCCAGTGGAGAAAACCCAATAAACGAAGTGACAGAGCAACCGACCTCACCTTAACCACCGTATCGATGGAGCCAGAGGCGATAAAATTCCCGAACGGATGAAAATCCAATGAGCTGATCCCGGAGGTGTGGCCAGACAGGGTACGCACGACTTTCGAAACAAAGTGAAAAACAGACAATGTGACGCGGATAAACGGTGCATGAAACAGCATTGAATAGTTGGAGGAGTACATAAGGGAGAAAAGTGGATAAATTGTATGTAATTACTGAAGTTGTGGTTCCATCTGAAAATCTAAGGTAAGGATCACATAAGACATCATGATCATCATCGACAACGACAGCAACACACCTGCCATTTGACCAAGGTAATGGAGAACGATAAAAGGGACAGAAGGGGACCTGGCGTAAGACCTAGAAGCTCTAAACAAACACCCAAGGTCAAGGAGATGACATTCTGTCAACAACATACGGGCCCAAACAGCTGGTTACCATGAAAGCGAGGCATCATCAGTACACCAGCAACAGTACTGACGCTGGCTGTCACGCAATCAGCCGCGCAACTAAGTTCGCTCGGACTTACAAGGATTCGAACCGGTGACCTCAGGATAATAATGTAATCGTTTCGGTCACTATCCTACCTATCGTGAAAAGATAAGGCGGCAGCAGTTAGACAGCTTCCTTGTGGTTCTTACTACACCGCGTCATAGACAGTCATTACCCCGAAGATAACCCATCAAAGAGACACATCGTATCGACGTCTGGCTGCCACGCGACAACCGTCAGTCGAGCGCGTAGGCTAGGTGTACGGAAAGTTCGCCCGCAACTTCGTGGATTCTAATCAGTGACTTCCGAATGACAAGGCAAGCTCGTAGTCAATTCCGCAAACGTGGCCCTGTACATAAGGTCTTTCAAACCGGCAGAAACCCCACTCTGAAGCCAGTGATGTCGCAGGTTCAGGGAGATTCGGGTTTTTGACAGTTTGTGTCCATAGCCTAAGGTCGGGGCTTACAGCAAATTGTCAACAATGGGGCTTAGGAGAATAACGACATTTGGTAGGAGTCGCGTAGCCCTCCGAGAGTTAAAAGAAAGTATAAGAAACGATCAGAGTCTGTAATTGAAAATCGGAACATCGTTTAATACTGTAAAAAATGGGGAATGGTTATCTGCTTGCATTACCCACATATTGGCCGGTTCCTCTTCCGTGTGACCTCCGCGTTACTTTGCGTTCATTGATCGCACGCACCGCTTCTTTCCGTCGGCTTCTGGTCCGTCTTCGTTCATCCGCCTTGAGCCACGGTTGGGTATGGCAGCTCCGCTTTGTCTGTCTGGTCCGTTGTGCCTACCTCATCTGCATGCAGGTGTTCCGGCCGAATCAATCTGCCACTGAGCCAACCGCGATTCCTCTCTCTGGCTTGTCGATGCGTGCATCTGATTAGCCAATTTGCCATATGCGACTAACTGCCTATCGCTTAAGCGGTTATCCGGTAAGACACGCTTGATTCATTTGCAGTCGCAGCCCCTGATCGGCCCAAATAGCTACGGTAGGCTTCGCAGCTTTGCTCAAGCGAGTAGCTCTTACCACAGAAGGCATCCACGTATGCGCAGAAACGGAGATTCGAGCCGAATTGCTGTCGACTACTCTCCAAGGGAAGCGCTCCAATAGATCTAGCAAACATGCGGCGCGAGTATCCAGTGGTTGTGCGGATGAAGGTAACAGCTTGTGAGAATCCACAAGTGAATGACGAAAAATTATGGAATCTTCCGTAACAGAAGTAGCACCAACGGTTGGCAGCATACTCTCGGGGGAAATACCATCAACAGCGTTGTCAGGTCTTAAATTTGGAAGCTGAATAAATAACTGGTAAGCAGACGCTGAACTAGTGTTTTGACTCCCGCTGACTACGGGTAACCTGCTGCTATTGCGCAACAAGGTTGTCCGCTGTCACCCGTCTTTCTTAAGCCGTAAAGGATTCGTGAAAACTGCGTCCACTGGACACGAGTTTGAAAGTGTGGACCTGCTCTCAAGCAATTGCCTTCTTGACTTGGAGTAAGCCGACGACATTGCCCTCATCTATGATAGCTTACAAATGTGCAAATCAGTACTAAACAAGTTAGCTCTCGCTGTCAATCACTTCGTGCTATGCTTTGCACCCTGGAAACCCAAGGTCCTCCAAGACTGGCAGACTCACCTCCATAATGACTCTTGGTGGGTATCAACTAGAAGTTGTTCAGAAATTAAAGTATCTAGGCAGCTATATTAGCGCCCGTCGGATCTAAGGTGTCACCAACTGTGCAGTCAATGTTTGGGGCACATTTGTCATTTTCCGCCACCTGTGGCGCTGACGTATCACCACTCTCGTCCTGAAGGGCAGAGCTTACAATGTAGCTGTGCGTTCAATTCTCCTCTACGACTGAGAAACCTGGTCCATCAGGTCGACAGATATAGAAACCAGTTCGGTTCGAACGTCGATGTCTTCACAGTTTGGTCCATGTGGTAAGACCGCGTGAACAATTAGCGTGTTCGACGCCCTGTTTATGGCACAGAAAGGGTAAGAGAACAACTCAGCATCGTTTTTTCACGCGCAAGGCTCTGATGTCTTAGCCACGTGTTGCGCATGCCAACACACCGACTCCCACGTCGTGCGTTGTTCGCGCGGCCGGGCTCTGAGTGGAAGAAAAGAAGAGGAGGCCAAGTGATAATTTGGTCAAGAGGAATAAAGTACCTCACTTCGAACTTGGCGTCGATTTGTGTCTCCTAACTGTCGGGCTGCGATCCCAAGGACGACACACATGTCTGGTTGGATACACTTACTGATATGGCAAAAAGCCGGCCCCGATGGCGTTTGTGATGTAAGTTTCGTTGTCCCTCCCTAACCCGCTTATCGTCTCCCTTCAACTGCGACCTCTCTTCTGAAGGATAATACGTTACTAAGCAGTGTGTTAACTGCTTTTTGTATTCGAAAACGTTTTACATTGCGCCATTTTTATGTACCTAATGTTTTTGTATTACGGCACAAAAGTTGTGTGTTTCGCACCTTTACCTAATGTGCAATTATGATGATGATAAGAGCCAATGATGGGACCAAAATAAAAAGTTCATGAGAGAACGACCTAGCTGAAAGTACCTGAATTTCGGTACTTTCTAAATGCATGAAAATGCGCCTACTGGCCATCAAAAAAGTGTGCGTACTGGTGGACTTCAAAGTAAATCATCCTGATCGATAGAGATCAAGGTGGAACGCTCAAACTAGCTAGCCAACTGGATGACGGCTGCGCCTGGTCAAACTTCTTCGGGTTGCTAGTGACAGGACCGGCTCCAAAGATCGCTATGGGCGGACTCCATCAGCACTTCCCTGCAAAAATTTACATAGGACTTCCTGCTTGGATCCAACTGTATTCTGGTGACGGATCTCTGTACTCGAGCAGTCCAGCGTCGTGTTTGCATGTGTAGCTCTTCTGTAACTGTTGTGCGAGGTGCATCCGAAATGTTCCGAGTACTCAATGGCACTTCAGAACTGTCCAGTAAGATATCCAGAGGTAGCATTCAATTATTTGTGCTTACCAAGATGCTAGTTGGTTCCAGCTGATTGGTATGCCTGGTCCAAATCAAAGTGCCCACTAAGACACTATAGAGTTCTTGACCAAATCCTATCTGCATTGCTCATATCGCCGACTGCGGTCTTCACATACCAGTCGTTCGAGTTCCGAATCAATGTCCAGAGATTAGACAAAACTTCGCACGATGCATTTAATTCTCTTAATCCCAGGATAGGCTCGATGAAATGGCTGAAGTACGATCTGAGAGAGTTTGAAAAAAACGGTACTTCATTCGGTTGGAAGTAAACAGAAAGCAACGATTGAGAGCTCAGGTTCTTGCAGCACAAAACGTGTAACTCACCGGATAGATTATCCCTCGGCGATTGAGTAGTACGAATTCCGCCGCTTGCTGCAAGATGGGATATGATACAGATGCATCGCAAACCATCTCGAAAATCACAGTAAGACTCCAAAAGCTCTCCATCAATAATCGACACAATTCCGATTCGAGAGAGATAGTTGCAATGATAGAATCTTCCTGTTTGTGCTTCCGGTTTTCCAGTAGTCGGGAAGGTGCATCTGCTTGGCCGATGTCCTTTGCAGCCGTGCACTTAGCTACAAAACCATAACTGAGCAGGGATGAGGCGCAGCGCTGCAGTCTATTCGCTGTGTAGACGGGTGTGCCACCTACGACGCCGAAATCTGTTGTGGCTCCCGCTGATCGTACGGATAACCTGCTACTATTGCGCAATCTGAACCGGGCGAATTCCTAGATCTGAAGACAAAGGACTTCAGCAGAACTTTTAAGGAGCACCTGACAAGCTGAACGAATAGCCAATAAAAGGCTCCAAATAAATAATTCATGGGAGAATGACCTAGTTGAAAGTTCCTGGATTCCGGCAACTGCGAGATATCTGAAAATGCGCCAGTTGGCTGCCAAAACAGTGTGCTCACTGGCGGACTTTTAAGGTAGATCATCCTCATAGATGGATTTGATTGGTTAGCCAATTGGATTCAAGCTGCGCCGGGCCAAACCTCCCAGGTTGCTAGTGAAAGGATCGGCTCCGAAGGCTGCTATTGGCGGGCTCCCTTAAAAACTTGGGCGCCGGGAAGTTAGCGAAAGCTCAGAATGCTCGTGAGAACTAATATCAATAGAGGTTCCGCGCCCTCATCCACATGAGTAAGGTTGGAGAGCGTAGAGATTGACAGGGCCGGTGCAAGTGCTGCCTGCGGACACCATACACAGTTGATGAAAGTAAAGCTGGACAAAGTGAGAGATTTAAAGCAGTTAGTTCCCTTCAACAATTTGAAAAGCACGGAAAGAAGACGAAGGCTGGTAGATGCATGCATTTCGTATTGTCTCCTCAGTACCATTAACAATAACCGATATGCATAGATATAGCTAACAGTGGGTACAACCAGACAAGCTTAAGGTGCAAAACGAATGACGGAAGTTCACACCTACGTCCAAGGCAGCTTTAGGCTGACAAATAATTGTTTCTGAACACACAAGGCTGGCTTAATCCGACTTATAGCGACAGCCTCAGCAAACCGAAGGAAGCGAGGATTAGTGTGACGTAACACAACTTTAAGCGCTGAGCCCAGTTCTAATTGGTGACCCGAGTCTAATAGGTGTTTGCCAATAGGTGTATACCAATTTGTATGTGACTGCGGAAAAAGTTACATAGGCAGAACCAATAGAACGCTGACTTCCCGAATAAAGGAACATGTGCCAAGATGGGTTCAACGTGAAGTTGCTCAGATTGCCTACCCTCGTCAGATTCCATCTTCGCGCAGACCACCGGCTTCCTCGATAGGCAAACACTTTCGTATGCTTTGGGCGCTCAGGTGCAGCTTCATCACTTGATCTGAACTGAGCGCCATTCGCCTCTTCAGCTCAATAATACGACCTATGGTAGAGTATGGCTCTCCAACGTATTGTCCTATCACCCGGGGCGAAGATGAAAAGAATGCGTGAACGCAGGATGTGGAAACCAAGCTGATTCCCAGTTTACGAGGTGTGCCGTACAAAGCCCGGTGTAAGAAACTAAGATTTCATACCCTAGCTTATCGTCGACTGCGGGTTGACCGCATCATGACGCACCGGATAGTACATCGGCGTGATTACACCATGTTGAGGCCGCTGCTTAATCTGTGCACACCGGAACAAGTGTATCGCACCGGATTTGAAGCGGGTCGCTCACGAACTCTGTTTCGAACGGAGTGGTCAATGTATGGAACAACCTCCCGCGGCACGTAATTGAGGCAAAGTCGGTGTCGGAATGTAGCGAATTCCTGGACAAACACTTTGCTGATAAAAAATATATCGAGCACACCCAAAATAATGGGTCTTTGTTGCTGAATAACATTAGATGCAGCTACACAGAGATATCCATTCTTGCTGATTCCAACCAGTAAAAAGTAAACAGCTAGCGCACAGATGACAGACAGTGCCGCAAGAAGAGACTCCAGCGCCGTGTATAGTGGCATACATATTAATCCCCAGAAGCCAACTGACATGAAAAACCATCAGGTGAAAGGCTGGTATGCACGGTATCCCGGCAGTTTTGTTTAATTGCAGACTGAGATCATTACTCCATCGTCTGTCGATGGAAATGTTTGATTCGTCTCGGCGAAGCTCGTCGAAAATGTGCAACGAAACTGGGCACGATCAGAGTTGACGCAAATGTTGTAGAGTGAGCGGCACTCCAAGTTGGAACTGAGACACCTGGAACTTACGGCGTTGCGTCTAGTTACGTCCAACGCTGACCAACTATGACGGGACGCTAAGAGTCAGTAGTGTTCACTGCGCAAGAAGGCCGCGATGCTAAGAAACAGTTGATGCACCGCGCACAGCTGCAGCAAACACTTCCCATTGTCTGTGCATTCATTCTGAGTGAAGCCCGAACTAACCAATTAGCTGAGCATCCGGGGAGTTAAGACGACCTACTTGCGCGTTCATAACCCGTGTCACTAAAACAAAGCATGTAATAACACCCGATCAATGTAGTACATTAGATTTGTAGTAAATATCGTCTTTGGTAGAGATGGCGGTGTTCAAGCAGTTGGCATAGTGTGAAGATCTGGTCAACGCATTCTCGACCGGGGCGAAAGCCAGCTTGTTCTCGGCAAAACAAACAGATAGCGTCGGACGTCACCCCGTGCGCTACCTTTGGTCGATCCTGTCAAATGTACTGCGCACAAGCGGCTCCTCACGGAAATCTAATCCTTGGAGTTAAGAACGATGTCCATCCCATCTTCATCTGTGTTTGATTCATCAATGTTCCCGGATATGTGCAACTAATAGCAAGAGGATAAAAGGGACGCTGTTACTCCGATAACTTCATGAGGATCACTGATCCTAGTTTCGAGCACACAGCATACATCGACACTAAATGTGCCCAATATGCGTGCAAATGCAGCCTGATGGCCTATTGGTCTTAGAGTGTGAACGTTGAACGTCGCCAGAGTGACAGAGCAGTGTGGCCTTATAAGGAATTTTTATAGTATGAGTGCAGAGAGTGCTGTTGAAATGTAACTGCAGATGGTAGAATCCCAACGGTATTGCAGTTGCTGTCAAGTAGGCCGAGAATTGTGAGAGGAAGGCTAGCGATGAGGATCTGGAATGGAGTAAGAGAAACAGGTAAAAAAGGAAAGAGGCACCAACAGTAGCGTGTTTTCGTCTATATGCCTTGGTGTATGCAGCAGATAAGACGACTCCTGTAAAGGCGCGCGACGACCAATACAAGATGTGGATGAAGTTTGAGGAAATATTCATGGTGGTACGTGAACTGAGATTACTAACAGGGCGCCCAGACCAAAACACGGGGATGATTAGCGTCTGTAATGAAAGCTTTTGGCTTAAAAACCTGACCTCAAATCAGTGACGGTACCGAACCGGTTTTACAGTAACGGACTCCATACCGTATCCAACCCCAACCGGGAGGACCAGAAAACAGAGTTCATCTAACCTCTAACCACTGACCAATCTGGGAACAGTAGTTCTCAAAGAGCCCTAGGGCCGACTCGGCATAGCTTAATGGGTCAAAGAGGTAAGCAAAATTGTCGCACGTTAATATCCAATCTAGTGGCAACGGTATATGAATGGCGTGGGAACGACCAAATTTTGTGAGATAAGTGCGCTGCGCTGATAAATGAAGTCGGTAACAAGTTACAGATAATTACACATATTTCCAGCGGTGGAATAGTGAAGAACGAGACGGGCGCACCAGTAGCACTTAGAGGTGCGAAGGATTAGGATACTAGATTGCAGTAGAAGTTCATTTAGGTGACACAGTTACATGCGCGTTTCGGTAAAGTCATAGAAAGGATATAACACAATGTCCGCTGTTAGCTCTTGATCATTTGCATACTGAGTGGAAATCCAAAGAGCGAAAAATTGTATTTAAAAGTAAGGGCACAGCAAAGCTAAAAACATTAGCTGTCGTGTGTAGCATCTCATTCGCTCCAACGCCGAATTCTGTACACATTTTGGAGACGTTCAATAGCGCTGACCAAACAACGGAAGAAATGTGGAAAGAAAAAACACTCACTTTTAACTTCCTCCAGATCCCATATTCGGATTGAGCCCGATAACGACCCTGCGGCCACGCGATCTTCCTCCTGACTAAACTCAGTTGCCTCAACTGATGAAGTGTGACCAGTCAGGCTAAGGATGCAGGTAGGCTTGCCAACTGCCCATAATTTTACTCGCCGATCCTCTCCACCGGTAGCCATCACGCGGCCAGACTTTCGGCCGAGACAAACACATGTTACGGCGCCGGGAGAGTGTGCAACACACTCCTCTGTGAAAGGGAAGTTCAGAAAGCAGAATTCATGGGTTGGTATAAAGGTGTATGAAATAATTCAGTTCACTTCAATCCAGCTAAACACTGACGGTCCGAACACTGAAAAGTGATGGAGCAAGTTGTCACAACATGTATAGCCAGGATAATATTTTCAAAAACAACAAGAAATAGGAGGCAGGCAGCAAGCAGAGATAAGAGAAGCGGTACGCATAAGTAGTCCGTTGAGCGGTTAAGAGACAGGCCCAAGAGACCTAATGCAGAAAGGACGCTCCGTTCGTACTGTGTCCCGATGGATAAGGTCGCTAAACACATTTTTGGTTCCAAAAGCGAAGACGGCACGTAAGAATAAGACAAAGTCCATCAGCGAAGTTGTTTGCGCTTTCATCCCATTCCGAAACATCGTCGATGGGCCACCCCGCGGTTTCGCCTAACTACGTCATATTATGCGCACCGAGTCGGGGTGTGAAGGAGTACGCTGCGGAGGTGATTAAGTGAAAGTAAGCGGTTCACGTTGAGTAGATGCTTCTGTGCCACAGGGCGCATTTTCATATGCAAACCGGAAAAATTTCACTGGTGATCCGAAAACACAAGTAATCAAGAAGCCAGTTTATTAGAGGCTTCTGCACGAAATGACCACTTTTACGACCCGTACAGTAGCATCAGAATCCTCGGTGCGTTTTACACCGTATCTGACTGATAGAACGATATATGCCTAAGAAGGAACGAAAAGAAAGAAAGTCACATGGGCTCGGTGATCAGTGAGTAAGTTTCTTCACCGACGGAATCACCATCGGTAACAAAACCATTGATC
Source organism: Dicrocoelium dendriticum (assembly GCA_944474145.2). Taxonomy (NCBI): domain Eukaryota; kingdom Metazoa; phylum Platyhelminthes; class Trematoda; order Plagiorchiida; family Dicrocoeliidae; genus Dicrocoelium; species Dicrocoelium dendriticum. Next base: position 224,895,758 of record OX104063.1, read on the forward strand.
AATTAGGTCGAGACAAGATTGGACTTTCACATGGTACGACGATCTGCGCACTTCTTCGACTCATTGAAGTACAATGTGTAGTGTATACGAGCATGAGAGTTACGCCTACGAGATAGGTCAATGGTTAGAGGCCAGAAGACGGAGCAGCACCGGAAAGATTTCGTTGCCACCTATGATTTGCACCCTCGAAATGCAAGGTCCTCTCAGACTGACAGGGAGTCATTCACCTTTGGGTTGACTCATAGTGGTGATAAATTAGAAGGCGGCCAGAAATTTAAGTACCTAGGCAGCTATATTTGAGCCACTGACGGTATAGCAAAAGCTCGAAAGGATTCTGTCACCCATTGTCCCTTGTGACGCTGGTGCAACATCACTGTCGCTCTGAAGGACAGAGTTTACAAAACACCAGTGCCTTCAACCCTCCGGTACGGCAATGAAACCTAGTCCATCAGATCGGATATAAGAAACCTAGTTACACTCGACTATCACGGTCAACGCGGCTTGGATCACGACTGGTGGGAACACTGCACAAACAATGAGCCTGTTCGGCTCGTATTTGGTGCAGGAACAGTGAGTGAAGCGCTCGGCACCGTTACACAACGTACCAGGCTCCGATGACTAAGCCAAATGCTCGGCATGTCAACACACCAACTCGCACGACGTGCGTTGTTTGGGCGACCGGCGTCTTGACGGAAGAAGAGTGGACACTAAGCGATGAGGTGGACAAGAGGAATGGAAACCCTCACTTAGAAAGTGGTGTTTGTTGCCGCATTCCGGCTCCGCAAGGTCCAAAAGACAATACGCTAGTTGACATGGCGAAAAGCTGACCTAAAAGGTGTTGTGTTATATGTTTGTCCCTCCCGCTCCCCCCTCCAACAATGATGACACTCGATGCATTCCATCGCGATGAGACTGGAAGAGACTGGTGCGAGGGATTGTGTAACTCAATGATCCATCGAGTTATGCTGAGTGGTGCCTTTGCACATTTAAAGCCACTCATACCAGATTGGTCAATGGTTAGAGGCCAGAAAAACTCCTGGCCCTCCAGGTTTTGTGTTGGAGTGACCGTAACTCCTTACACCGTAAAACGGACTCTTTGTAGCCCAATGCAAAATCCCAGTGCCTTGAATCAAAACCCTGGTGGATAACTCAAATCTTTCTGCTGTCTATGCATGGGCATCCTAGAAGCATGTTGCCCATGCAATACAATGAAAATTTTCTTAAAGATATTCTTTGCGCTGACCTGCGAGGATAAGTAATGGTGCTGTGTCTGCTGAATCGAGCATAGTGGATTTGGATGAAGATGCTACTGCTCGGACTGTCTTCTTACTCACCTCGCGCTTTTTCATCCTCATGGTCCCGCTCCAACTTCACTTTTATCCCCATTTTCATATCAGCAATTATTGGCCCTCCCCACTTTGCTTCAACAGTCACTTGTCATCTAGTTTCCGCTCACACGCTATGGCAGTGTCGCTCCGGTCCAGTCGACAAGTTCATGTTCAACCAAGCGGAGAAGATCCGTTCAGCCGTTTCTGTTCTGAGCGCACCACCATTCCTAAGACTGGCATGCCTCAAGCTGCACAGATTGGCCAACAGGCAACACTTGTCTTAGCACTATGGACCGAATCGATCGACACCTGCTGCTTTTCGGAAACTGGCCAGCAAGATTCGTGTTCCGTGATTACCCTACAACTTGAAGTTGAAAACCAGCAAGGTCCCACAGAACTTTAAATTGAAACACTAGTAAGATCTAAATTCACGCAGTATAAAAGGGATTTTTGCATAAAGAATGATGCCCCTAACATATATCGCATACGGTGCGAAATGGCAAAAATATATTTCCTTGCTTTTCCATCCACATACTTGACTGAATGTGAATTCAGCAAAGTGGTTTCTCCAACAAATGTAGAAACAAGCTGAACATGAGAGCAAGAGAAAAGCTTCGACTCATGCTGTCAAGTCGGGAGCCGAACATAAGCGAGCTTACATAAGAGACATCAGGTTCAATGCTCGCATTATTACTTCGACCAACATATTGCTAAGAAGTTACTATACCTATTACTTCATGACATGCCTTACAGTTAAAAGCCATCAACAAGTAAATACAATGTTCAATATTGATGGACTTTTGTGTAATTACAGGTAAGTGGCTTGATGTTGCCGCACAATGGATGTTATCTCGAGGCTGTGAAAGTTAAAAAAGAGGTTTATAAGGGAAAGTGTAGATACCAGCGTTAAAAATTTACCCATCATAACAAAAGATACCAATATGACCACTGGAAACAACAGACTCAAGTCTGTTCGTTACTGCGGATTGCCAAAATTGTGGTGATCAAGAGTACAAGGCCATGAGAAATGGAAACGTTCAAAACGGGGTCACATTTGAATGAAGGTTCAGAATGCGTGCACTAATACACAAAAACAATGCCATCTGGTCCGTTTGGTAGTATACTTGGGGGGGGGGAGTTCAATTGGTTTGCTGCTCCTGGACCTTTCATATTCAGGTTGTGCAGAATGAAATACAGCCAAGAACCTAAAAGGCCAAACGCATGATCAGGTCTGAAACGTAATCACAACTCCCAATCGTTTTCGCACCTTTGGTCGGGATTCCCTCACACCCGCAGTATTTCAGAATGGCAACAAGATGCAAGATGCAGTCGCAACGAATAAGCTGGCCACAGAGCATAAGCCTGGTGCCGGTAGCAGCAACGCCATTGGCTCAAATTGCCGATGGTCGCCTCACTGGGAAACTAGAATCCCAACTGAAAGAGGAGCAGATTAATCTTTGTCCACGATGAGGATATATAAGTTATAGATTCCCTCTGCGATAGGTCCTAGAACAGCGTCACACATGCCACAAACGGAGAACAGCTGTTACTCGATCACAGAAGTAAATTTGACTTAATCGATCGGTCCAAGGTGATCGACTTGCTCTACATACCCAGTACTCAAACACCACAGGTTGCGTCAGGGGCTATGGCGGATTGCCAGACGCTTTCCGACCAAAACTCGTTTTCGCCAGAGTTGTCTCATTTCTTCACTAGTGCTCAACATTATTGCGAATTCCTTACGAAGTTCTCCCTCGTAGAATCTCAAGGTGGGCAACGAAATGTCGTCTGGTGGAAAAGCGATTATGCGTTGCTTTGACTTGAGAGGCGGCACAGTCAAGCCTGAATAAACAATCTGCAGGCTGACATAACTTGACATGTGTTTTGTATCTTCAAAGTACAAAGCGCTGTTATAGAACCCACCATGCCATTTCATGACACCAGAATATTGAGAGAGGAAATAGAGATAGTTGATCAATTCACCTAACTTTGCAGCTGCGTTAGGAGCAATGACGGATGGATGCTGAAGCCATTTCACGTATTGAGAATGCTAGGATCGTTTTTGTGAGCTTAGTACATCCGTGGAGTCGGAGGACCGTAATGCAAGCCACAATGACAGTCGCTCTATTCTATGGCAGAGACTTCGCTACCGATTGAGGAAGTGAGCCGCCATCTGGTCTCTCATCATTGCTATTTCCAGAGTATTACTGATGTTGGCTGGCACCAGCGTGTCCGAAGTCATGTTGCGCGCAGCTGAGCACTAGATGCATCGTAACAGCACTGGACCCATTGAGCTACATTAGGCAATGCGCCCAGGTCCAAAGAAAACTATTCCTATCAAGCTGGTCAACGGTCAGAAGTTAGACGAACTCAGTCCTCTGGTTTTCTAGGATGTGGCTTGGAAATAGGATGGCGTCCATTTCTGTGAAACAGGATCGTTGTCATCTCCCCAATGTCCTGCGGAGAGGCTTTTGAACCAAAGGCTCTGGTTGAGGACCTTAATCATTTGCCTGTCTAGGTCTAGGCGCTATGGCAATATCTAAACCGACATACAACCATGACTATTTCATTCATCGGATGTCGCACAGCTTTACAACGGTCGACTAATCTGCTGCATACAGCAGGGTAAATAAGCGAAAATATGCTACTGCAGATGCCTCATTTTTTTAATTTCTACATGAATTGCTTGCTCCCCTCCAGATCATCTCTTCTGCAACTCCCAACTAAATTGAAAATAGCTGTAATACTAACGTAGTTCTGCCATATGCAGCTATATTTCCGCACCATCCAATGGACTTAAAAATTCACAACCTAAGACAAACAGGCCAACAGGCTGCATTCGCATGCACAGTGGAGACATTCGGTGACATGTGTTGTTTGCTCGAAACTAGGATCCATGACCCTAAGGTAGTAGTTCAACTAACTGCGCTAAGCTTCGCTAATCGCTATTGGCTACAAGCATACGGAGACGCTGATGCGGAAACCCCTGTTCAAGTTGGGGTGGACATCGTTCACAGCCCCAGTACTGAGTCATCGTTCGTTGATCAGATGCCAGTGACTAACTGTTTGTGTGCATCAACTGGGGTTGATTCACGAAGTAACACTAGACGCGCTTTGTTAGTGGTTGCCGTTATGTACCCATCGACTGCAGTTCTGATGTTGCCAAGGCCGCCTTCTAACACGAACTGAACACGCTGCTTTGCAGTGTTATCAGTGCAGAGATAGTTGTTGTAGCTTGGGATAGAAATGCGCAAGTAGGTCATCTGGACTCTTCAGATGCCAAGTATGGACTTAACTAAGATCGTAAGGACAATGGTGAGCGTGTAGCAACTGTGCGCAGTGCATCGGCGGCTTCTTAGTAGCACCGCATAGTGGGCGTGAAGTGCCACTTGACATCCCCCTATGGCTGGTTAGCGATGGAAAAAATCGATAAGAGTACCGCAAGTGAAAGATGGTGTGGTTCTACCCTGGATTGCCGATCGTGCTAGAATACGTGCGTCAACTCTGAACATGCTTTGATACTTTGCCGTAAGGAGCACCCAGTATCTCTATCGTTTGACAATTGAGAAGTTTTCCCAGTTCTCGGTCAGGTAAGCATAATAGGGTGCTCTGCATATTGTATTTTCATCCTCTCGTTCTTAAAACATCAAATTTTTGGAATTTGATCTCAGTAACTATGCACGATGCGGGAGCCATTAGTTACGGCACTATAAGTCGCCAGCACTTATGCGAGAGGTCTGTAAACCTATGGAAATGTAGAAGAAAACTCCCTTCTGAATTTCAGTCCAATCTAGCCAGACGGAAGATCAAGCGACAGTTGAAACTAAGCCTGTGTGCTGACATGGAACCTTGTCAGACCAAAAGGGCTGAATAAATGGATGATGCAGGAGCCGCGGGTAATTATCACATACTCTTCCAACTTATCCGCACAACTGGCCCCAAGAGACCAAGCGTCAGTGATAGAGAGACAGCGCGGGAACCCTTATTCACAAGAAGGAGCGTCGTATGGCTCATAGGGCGGAGCACTTTCGTGATCAGGAGGGTTGACACCCATCTCCTAGGCCTCTTCCTACTCAGGAAGTGTAGTCTGAGCCATGGCCCACAACTCCAGCTGAGACTGGAGTCAGAAACGCGAGCACAGCCCTTAATCCTTTTCAAGCGGCTGGTCTGGATTATTTTGAACCCGCACTGTGTAAGGGTAGTGGAAAGCATTGACCTCACTGTCCAAACACGTCTGGAATAAAGAGACCATCCCAATTAAAGTGAATCGATTATAGTGGCAATATACAAAAACGGCAGTCACATCGACTGTGCTAACCATAGTGGTATGGATCTGATATCAGTGGTGACAAAATTACTAGCCTGAATTCTCGCTAGTGGACTCACTGCGACTAAATTTTACGTGCTCTTGTCTTATCTTGCCTTCACGGGCGCCAGTAAAACAGAAAAGTGACATCCAGGAACTTAAAGGTGAGGAAGATCAGACTGATTTCTCAATGACTACTGCACCCTGTGAAGATCTGGACAATAATGGAGCTGCTCTAGTCGATTGAGTCAGCTCCGTGCTCCCACAGGTTCGGTAGCAACTCGCGTACATCACTCATAAAAGCAGATCCCCAAATTCGAAGATCCAGAGCTCCAGTGTTCTAAATAAACTGCAGAGGTCCGATCTCATATACGACTTTGACGTGAGGGAGAGAATAGAAAGGGACGACTTAGGGCGAAGGGCGATCCCTAGGTTGCAGCGAATATGGTAGTTCCGGTAAATGAACTCATAAGTAATACCAATTCGTCCTTACGGATTTCACAAAATGCTATGTCGATTCATAGCTGCCGTAACCGGGAAGTCCTGACGCCGGAAGGCCAACCGCTGTCATCCGCATGGCAGATGCCTGCATGGCAGTGGAGGATGGGTCGGGCTATATCGCATTTAGCTAACAATTCGTGATGGTCGGATACTGTCCTCCATGGCGCAGTTGCATAATCTGCGGGCTAGTTGGCAAGAGCCACTAGCAGTCATGGGTTCGATCCTCCGCAGAGGACCGAAGGATGCGCACCACTGATGAGCCCCAATAGGGCGAAACGGCCGTCTGGTGCTTTTCCGAATAGCTGGTCGACATATCTGAATTGTCGGCTGATTGCGACGAACAAAAAACATACTTTTTACAATACCTATCGCAAGGAAACGACCCAGGGAGAAGAGCGATCAATGGCCGAAGAGAAGCTGGTAACTAGCTGATTAAACTGCTTCCCAAAGTGTGCGGACCAAAGATCAAAGTGTGTTGGTATACTGTGGATAGGCCGTCCTCTCTTGTCGCGTATGGGTTCGCAAGCACCTGGTCTCCAGATACCCGTTTCCTTTATCCGACGAAAATAATTTCCGATTTTTATCAAGGTCAAGGACCGGTTCCCTCTCTGACGCATGATGCGATCTCCGACCTTGGCAGTCTTATTTCAGGCAAGCAGGTAGTTTTGCCCCGAGATCTTTGTGAGTCTGCTTGCCTTTGTTCTCAACCGAAATATGTAGGTGAGCATCAAGTTCGGGATATTGCGTAGAAATCCAGTGTCTAGGTTAGCAATCAAATCTACCCGATGAAAATATTCACGCTGCTAACAAGATTCGGTGAACATGCGAACAGTGACCTACAGATGTGTTCAGTGAGAGCCTAGTCAACGCAAACACCAGCGCTCTTTAACACATAATCAAAACATCTGGCTTCGTCTCTTGGCAAATAGCTATGCGTTCACAGTGTCGTCGCCAGTGTCCGCCGAAATGCAACCGTAGATCAGCCTATACAAGTGCATGGTCGGAATCCACGCTCGTGTTCCGAAACGAGTGACAGTACTGACACATCCTCTTCACCACTAACTGATCGCGATGTAATCGATTTGCGTCCATGGCTGGTGACCGCCATGTCATCTTCAGGCGGGTGCTGTGTTGGAGTCAGTGTTGGCGAGAAATAGACGAACATCTTCACACAGGTGTAGCAATAGCTTACCAGCATCATTACGAGAACCGCACTGACAGACGAGATGCGACTCAGCATTAAACAAGTTTTAACCTGAGTTTTCTGATCACCAGCCAGTAATGCAGTATTCGTAGTTAAGCTGTGGCAAAAGAGCTCATTCTTCATCATCATTACACATCAGCAGAGGATGAGAAACACTGCAACTAATGCGCCGCAATATAAAAGACAACTGAAAAAAATTTTGCTCACTACAGAATACAAAATATTATGAAGCTTAGCATCCTATTGCACATCAAGTTTGAGAATGTGGCTGGAGGTGGGAAAACAAAGAGACTCATAACACAAAAACGGCTGAGGCCAGCTCTTCGCCATGTCAATAAATGTATCTAAATAAACGTACCAATCGTACGTCGGACACTAGCACGGCAGAGGGGAGACACAAACCTACACAAACTCCAAAATGAGGGACTTGATACTTCCTAACCAAGCCATCGCCTGGCCTCCGCTTCTGTTCTTCCATCCACAGGCGGTCGCCCAAATAACGCAAGTCTTGGGTGTCAGTGTGTCGGTATGCGCAACACGTGGCCTAACTCTCGGAACCTGGTGCACGGTTAATGGGTGACAGAAGACATCTTTCACCGAGTAAACACTACAGTTTGTGGTGGCGTAGACGGCAATGTAGCTCAGGCACCTGTTGATCGCACGCGATTTTTTAGCTTTGAAAGAGACAACTAATCGGAAGGTGCATATCCGTTTATTGATCGGGATCCAGTCAACCAGAGTAGCTGCGGTCCGGGGGCTCTAATCAATACCCATACCGGCTTGACCGGCATTTCAAGATGCTTTATCTCCAAATAGACGCGGTAAAAAAGTATCGCCAATGGTGCAAGAAAGGGATCGCAGGGTGGATACGCAGCTCGGGTCCCGCAGGCAGACTTCTGATAAACAGCAGTTATCGATCGATAGGGTCACTAGTGCTCGAGTAAGTGCTGCCTGTTGACTGATATGTAAAAAACGCGCACGCTGAGACATGCCAGTCTTATCAAGGATTAAGGGCTTCAAGGAAAAGCAGATGAAATCAGCTTGCCCATTTGGTTGAACATGTACTTGTTGATTAAACCGCAGCGACATCCTGCAATTGAGTGAGCGGAAACTAGAAGACAAACGCGTACTGAAGTAATGCAGGGACTGCTAAGAAGTGGGGGTTTGAAAACAGGACGGATAAAAGTGAAGTCGGAACGGAATGATAAGAATGAAGGAGCGCAAGAGGAGGAGTATGAAAACGAGAAGGTCTGAGGAGCAGCATTCTCACCCCTGTCCACTCTAGTCGATGGAACAGCGACTGCAAGAGCGTCGATGAATTGTTTGGGGGGATCATTGTATTGCGTGGACTGCTAGTATGTCTAGGCATAAACAGCAGAACGATCAGGATCTCCCACTAAAGTTTTTGGTTCAAAAATCTGGCCGCAACGGAGCAGGAGTATGGCGGCTGTCTGAGGGAGTTCGTTTTATGGAATTAGGAATCGCCTAAACTCCAACCAAGAACCAAGATACTGAGTTTGTCTAGACTCTAACGATTGAGCAATCTGGTATGAGTGCCTAAATGTGAAATAAGGACAACCAAGCACAGCCCAATAGATTGTTGTAGGCAAACCATCGCAGCACTGCAAGATCTAGCCTCACTGCGATGGTTCGTAGCTTGATGAACAAGAACTGATATCACGCAACTGGGGAGAAAGCAACATGAAACATGCTGATCAACAAGTTAATACGTTCAATCAGATTTCAGTAGCTTTAGGAAAATTCAATATATTAGGGTGCGGACATCCGGAAATAAATATTAATAAGCACTACTACTAGCGCTAACATACAAGTAGCGGCACAGGCTCCTGGCGGCATGCCATTCAACATATATCCAACAATATAAATTTATATTTGCATTACTGCAAACAGCCACATGACGAATGGACCTACGTGGGAGACTCGCAGTACTACATTCTTCGTTCTAAACAAGTACTGAACCTAACATAGCCGGAATGATCTAGTAAACAGCAACCCGAAGTTAATATTGCGATAAGTGCAAAGCTACACTCACGCAGTTTCCAGGCCTTCATCAGAGCGCTAAAAAAGCAGTCCGGCAGACGAATTAAAATGAGAAGGATCCTTCTTGATGGCGTAGTAAGTATCCGGACGGGTATTCCGAGAACTTCCGTTTCCAATGTGTACGTGGGTCGCAATAGACCGGAGCTGAAAGGCAAAACAGATACTACGTAGGCGGCCGGGCTGTTACATCACAACCATCTGATACGGTTGAGCCTGACTAGCTGAAGGTAAGTGGGACTGAAATCCCGTGGGTGTTCTTTAGTAAGCTCGTCGCTGAATCGGGGATAGCCAGAATGTTCCGATTTCCTGGCGAGCTGGATACCGTTGTCACAGCTGCAAATGCAGGACTGAGCCCGAGTTGAATGCATGAAGCGAACACGCAGCCACATGACTGCTCAAACAATACTGGAAGCGAAATATGAAGCTAAGAGGAGTAATTACAATACCTTGGTAGGCGAAATTCGGAGACCAGTTGGCTGGTTACAAAGAAGGACCAGCTTTGGAAAGGCATAAACGGGGGTGGTGTAGCTCAGCATGCAAGCCGTAATTGATGTGATATATTGATGAGGAAGATTTGACTAGATTTAGACGCTTTCAGCAAAGGTATGTAATTTATACATAATGTAACCCATAAGTTTGTTTATTATTTTTGCGGATAGCGAGCTCCCGTGCTTTTTATTCTCTAAACTTTTCATCAAAGTAGTGAGCGGCGGAAAGGGAAATAATGACATCCAAGTGCTTGGACTGCGGCAAAGTTGCAGGGCAGTGCAATCAGTGTGAAGGATGACTGCATATAACCCGCTGGTCTCTAGGAATGCTTAAAACCGACTGATTCGTTGGTTATTACTCCTCGCTGTGACCGCTGTAGAGCTGTGGTGAACAATAAGCCTATCTTGGCTAGAGTGACCCCACCAACATTGCGACCCTGCTCAAAACATGTGACCTTTCAGCCTGGTAGCATATTCTCGACCACACGTCTGTCGTTATCTACAATTGGGTTTGTTAATCCGGTATAAAATCGAAGTCCAGTCTCCACTACACCGGAGGGGACATTAGTACAAGATAGAGACTGCAAAGAACAGAAGGTTGCAACAACAACTAAAACAAAACCGAAGACCTATGCGGCTGCGGCGAGCCTGGAGGATACAGAAATATCTGGGGCGAAATTAGGTTTAAGGTCTAAAGCGAAATCAAGCGATACCTAAACGAAACTGAAGCTCATAATAGATAAACTTAGGCAACTAAAGAAACTTAGCTAAGAAAAAACGGTTTCACAAAAGCCGGGGGTCATAGTAGGATATAAAGACTTTATGACTATTCCTTAATAATCACTAATGCTTCCGAAGCCGACAGACTTCAGATGAAAGGATTCTCGACGATCAAGAATTTTGGAAGCGAATGGTATCCCTCAAATTCGATAAAGGTGAGTGGGATACTAACACCGTTTCTGCTTTTCGACTTGGTAGGTGATAAGACGATCTATCCACGACCCGCCTCCTAAACGTCGTCTGTCAGGATGATGATCATCATCATCAACAGCAGTACATCAACCCTATACGAACATAAAGGGTCAAGGTGCCTACACATTGACAACAGTCACAAACAGGTGGCTATCGTGCAAAGACAAGGTGGCATCGGCGAGAAAGCCTCTATAGAGATTTCACTACTCCGGGTCATAATCAGTCATTGCCCGGCAGACAACTCAGCATATTTTAAGCACAGTCCAATTAAGATAAGACACCAGACGCACCATTTATGCCGATCTCGAACCATGTCCTGAAACATTTAGAGCCTAGTACAGAGCACGCCACGTGGGCTCCATGCTGGAAGACGAGACGTACCAACGGCACCCGTTGCCAAGTTAACTTTTGTCAACCTCGAGCATTGCGCCATCCTACATTTGGCATACAAAACAAGGTCCTCCTCGGTAAGCTATGACCGGGCATACGAGGTCCGTACCCAAGCCAACGCAACTTATTCGTTGCTATCTGTTGTTCTAAGGAACTAGACTGATTACCACTGTTCAGCACTCGCCTTTGCACACCATCTTTGCGGATACTGCTGCCATCCGACAACAGCAATGCTCCGCAGACAATGACGATCAGACATGAGGGTGCGTCAGAGACAAGGGGTTATCTCGCTACCATAGAATAGGACGGTCCTCACTGTGGCCTTGTAAACACGGCCTTACAGATTAAGGAAATCACGTTGTGACGCCACAGATATCGCAGATTCAATAAGGCTGTTCTAAATTTTGCAATACATGAAATGACTTCAGTTTCTATGCCCCATCATTACTGATGCAGCTGCCAAGGTAAGTGAGTTTATCAACTACTTCGTGTTCCTCACTATCAACGGATTATCAAGTGGCTTGTGGTTCTGCAATAACACACAATTTGAAGGTGCGAAGCGCATGCCGAATGATGAAACCACTCTAGAGATTATTCATGGTTGATTTGGCTGCTCCAACATCGAAGCATTTCAAAACCTGCAAGGGAACACGCCATGGTGGAGTTCATGATGAAGGTGAACAAAAAATGGGGAAACTGGGCAACCCTGACGAATGCCACGTTGTCGGGAAGATATCTGCAAGTCGTTGTAGACTTTGATGCGGCGTGGTGTTCGAGTACAGGGCACGTAAAATGGATCGACCGACTGAGTCGAACGCACCCTTGACGTCAAGGAACACAGGTAGTGTCGGTCTGCGGTATCCGTGGCGCTGCTCCAGCATCTGCCGTGAAGTAAATGGATGATCTCTACAGCCCCGTGCTGTGCGGAAACCCGCCTGCCCTTCCATAGTCCGGGACTCCAGTTCCGCTGTGAAGCGACGAACAATAATCGAGGCTAGTAATTTGCCACAACTGGAGTTAGGCTTATACCCGTGGTTATCAAAGTCGGTGCGACTGCTCGTTTGGTATATTACCATTATAATCGACTTACTCCAAATAGCTTGGAGGGTCTCTTCATTCCAGAAATGTTCGGACAGTGAGGTCAATGCTTTGTAGAAGGACCTAGAACCATCCTTAAATGGTGCATGTGCGAGGGAATCCGGGCCAACAGCCCGAAAACGATTGATGGCTGTGATCGAGTTTCGGACCAAAGACTCTGACGGAGTCCCTAAACTAGCCGTCAATGGCTCAGCCTGCATCACAAGAGTAGGAAAAGGTCCGGAAGCAGGGGGACAAATGAATTGCCCCGTTTAATGAACCATGCGGCGCTCCTTCTTGTAAATCAGCGTACCCGCGCCATCTCACTGACGCTTGGTCTTCTGGGGCCGGTGGTGCAGATCAGCTGAAAGAAAAGTTGATAATTACCCGCGGCTCCTGCATCATCCATTCATTCAGCCCTTTTGGTTTGACAGGCTTCCATGTCAGCACGCAGACCCTGCTTTAGTTATCGCCTAATAGTCCGTCTTATCACATTGGGCTCAGAGCCAGCCGAGAGTTTTCTTCTGGATTCCAACAGGTTCACCGACCTCTCAGATATCCCGTGATTAGTGCCCTGACGACTGATAGTAACACAAGCAATTGCTCTTGCGTCGTGCATGGCGGCCGAGATCTTATTCCACTGAAGTTCAGAGTCATTAGGACAAGAGAACGCAAGTTTGGTGCGCAGAGCATCTTGGTAGGCTTACCCGACCGAAGACTGAGATAGCTTCCCAGTTGCCAATCGAAGGAGACGCTTGGCACGCTATCAATTAAGGTTCATGGTAAACGACAACGTACTAAGGCATGATCAGAGTTGACGTACGTATTCCAGAAGGAGCGACAATCCATGATTGAAACACCCTACCTGTAGCTTACGGTAACGTAATCTACTTCAGTCTACCATTGGCAACTTACAGGGGGACGCCAAGTGGCACCTCAGCGCCCACTGTGTCTAAAAGCAGTGCTCCGCGGACAGCTGAAACAGACGCTTACCGTTGTCCGTCTGGTCAGAGTTAATTACATCTAGCTGAGATCTACATCTAGATGAGATTCTGAAGAGCCCAGACGAGCAATTTGCGCGTCCACTTTCCACGCAACAGGAACGATCCCTGCACTGGCAACACTGCGTAGTAGCATGTTCAGTCCATGTTAGATGTCCTTGAAAGCATCAGAACTGCAGTCGAAGGGGTCATAAACGGCAACCACCAAGGAAGAGCGTCTAGTGTTGCTTTGTGAATCAACACCAGTTTATGTCGTCAGACGAGTTGCACTCAAAAAGTTGCTCAGTGGAATCCAATCAAATAACCAAATAATCAAAGCAACTGGAGATGAGACCGATGTTCACCCCAGCTTGATCAGTGTTTGCCGCATCAACGTCTCCGGATGTGTGCAACCAATAGCGAGGGAACAAACAAAGTGCACTTAATTAAACGACTACGTAAGGGTCAATGGTCCTAGTACTGGACACAACACACTACAACACCAAGGGTGTCCAACGTGCGCGAGAGTGAAGCCTGTTGACCTATTTGTCTTAGAGTGTGAAAGTTGGACACTAGAAGGAAAACGGAACAGCGTGGCTTTATAAGTGGTTGTTGCCTATAGGCCTCCAGTGAGAACTTTAGGAAGGTACCTGCAGATAGCATGACCCCAATTACATTGCAGCTGCAGTTAACTAAGCTGGAAATTCTGGGGAGTAGGTAAGTAATGGGGATCGGGAGAAGAGTAAGAGAAACAGAGAGAAAAAAGGGAAGCGCCAGCAGCAGCATATTTTCGGCTATGCACCCCGTTGTGTGCAGTAAATGAGGCGACAATCGTAAAGTTGCGCAAAGACCGATACAGGATGTGGTTGAAGTTTGAGGAAATAGTCATTCTTGTACGTAGGTTAAGATAGTACTAGGGTGCCCAGACCTAGACATGATGACGATAAGGGTTTTTAACCAAAGTCTTTGACTTAAAAGCTTGACCACCAGGCAATGGGAAGATGGTAGCAATCCCGTTTTACAGTAATGGACTCCATTCTGTATCCATCCTCGAATCTGGAGGACCAGGAAACTGGGTTCATGTGACCTCTAACCATTGACCAATCTGGTAGCAGTAGTTTTCAAGTAGCCCTAGGGCCCACTATAGCTAAGTGGGTCGAAGAGGTACGCAAACGATTGTACTAAGTTAAGGTCCAGTCTTGTTGAGAATCTAGCGCCTCAAGGGAGAAAAATCCTTTGTTCTGAAAGACCTATCTTCAGGGTATCGAATCAGATTGAGTCAAGCCGAGAGGAAACTGCGAAACTGACCTTCATATTGTGGATGCTCGCGTTGTTCAGAAAAAGCAGAGGACACGTCGGAAGACAATCTACTTGCTACCCAGTCCTCAAGCTAAGAAAGTGGATTCAGAGTAATAGTTGGTAATGTACGCAGTCTTAAAAACAAGCGCGATGAAATTCTTCTCATTCCTGAAGGTCAGCCAGATCTGTTAGCTTTTATCGAGATATGGTTTTCTTCAGAGATTCCGGATACATAGAGTAGCATATCAAGAGGTCAAGATATCAATTCTAACGAGCTGATCTCTTCAATGGGCGGACTACGGGTGGAGTAATTTTCCACTCGAAAAACTGCCTAAAAGTGCGCGTTATCGAAGCTGTCTGCGAAAACTACGGAGTCTCAGAGATACTCTGGCGCCGGACTCATGATAAGTATTAATTACACGCGATCGGCGTGGTCTACAGAGACCTACTGGGCTCAGGCGCTCGTATATCGCAGTCGGAAAAAACTAATGTTAGAAGCGGGAACTCTGCTCTCGGGCGACTTCAATGCGCCCAGTATCGAGTGGAACCCATTCCAATGTGACCTCCCCCAAGGTTTCTTCGAGGCCGGCGTTCTCAACGCTATTCATAGATGTAATCGGATTCAGGATGTCTCAACACCAATACGGAGGATGCCGTGCTCGTGCTTATTCCGATGCTCTCTGATGTCTACGGCATGAAAATTCTACAAAACGGAGTCAAAGTGACTACTGTACAGTCTCCCTTCTGTGGAAACGTTGTCCTGTCATCTGGGACCAGGGGACACGTCGTCGTATTATATATATATATATATATATATATATATATATATATATATATATATATATATATATATTTGCAACAGTCTATGAATAGACATTGCACCATCGGAAACCATGGAACTCAAAACAAGGTACAGAAATAGTAAAAGAAAACACAACACAACACAACAATGTCCACGGTTTCGTCAGAGGGCGAAATACTACCCGGTTGCCCAAGCCGAAGTAGGGTGTTGACTTAGGGGACACCACCCCGAGCCTTTGGCTGAATAGCCTGTCCGCAAGGCAGCGGAGCGAATTCAGGGAATCGCGCCCATTGGGAGCCGGTGACTGATTGATCAGTTCATACGCCTTTCGTTTGTTCCTTTGCCAAACAGGGGCCCAATGCTCCCCGAAATTACAGCATCAACTTGCTGGAATACAATGCTTCGCCAGGATGAAGCAAGGGGCAGTGACTTTATTTAGTGGCGAGTCACGTCCGCCACGTCACAGTGTTGTTAAACGGACATATGTGGCTTTTTATAGGGAGAACGCTTGCCAGGCGAAAACCCACCACGTCCTGGAACACTGCCGCCGAACCATTTGCTGGAACGGGAAAATCCCGAACCACCCAGCTGGCACCACGAGGAGGTTGTTCGGCGTGTTGTCAAGTAATGCTTCCCTTATTCGATAAACCATAAGCAGACATGGAATTAACTACACTCGAAGAGGTCGGAGATCGAGAAGGTCGTTCCTAGCTCCAAAAGCAGGCCTATTGCCAAAGGTCCCCTTGGATGGAGCGAGACGAAAAGTCGCTAATGAACCGAAGACGCGAAATGTGGGGTGTATTCCAGTCTACACAAGTAACATCAGATTACTTGAAATACAAGGTGATCAGAAAACTGTGCACTCAAAAAAGCGTCAGGAGCGAATTCAATCCGAACATAACCTGGTCATGCAATCCCGAACCTGCCAAAAGAAACTTTGCTCGTGTATGAAGCGAAACAACAAGAAGGGCAGTGGCATTTCTGCTCTGTCTTAGCAGGAGAAAGACAGAGTGCGTTAAGATGACGAGGCTTACCTACTAGCTTTGCAGTACTCCTCAGTCCATTGCGTGGTGCCGTCGTCACCCATTGATGATTTGCCAGCGGTGTCCTCCTCTCGTGAAAGCCGAAATCAATCCCGAGTTAGGCAGGAGATTCCTCCTAGAACTGAACCCAAACGCCACGCCGGGCGTTGATGGACTACACCCAACATTCCTTAAGATGGGAGCCGAACTCACTGCCGATCCAAGGTAACTTACGATTCCGGCGGCATATGGTGTGATGCCTGAAACCACTAGTACCACCAGCTTTGTCCGGACTTGAATACCGAGCATTAAGCCGTGCTACCCAGAAGCGACAGCTTGTTTTTCAGCTGTGAACGCCAGCAAAATCTCCCGGACTTTCGTAATAGGGCGAATGGTTTGATTCTGGGCTGCGAAGCGTAGAGTTCATTCTCGATGCTCTCAGATCACCGCAAGGTTGACATCCACATAACTACGCTTTCGGTAAATAGAAGTCGGAAGATCTCAGGAGTCATTCGGGAGAACGACCTCAAGGCACCTAGAAATCACTTTGCAGCTGCGACCTTCAGTGTGTCCTGGGACGTCCTAAGGTTAGAGGATACGATAACCCGAGATCCTTTTATTGAGTGGCGTTGCTGAGAAGAAATCCACCAATGTGGTATGTGCCATACGGGTTAAGTTCAAGCTCAAGCGGGACTGGAACGATAGGATTATCCCGTGAGTGTTCCTTCTTCAGCGCGCCACTGAACCAGGAGTTGGCAGAGTTTGAAGTACTGGAGGACCTAAAACAAAGACCGCATCACACCCTGTCCAACCAACTAATGCCCACGTGTCCTGCCCTAGCAGTGCCTGCTGGGCCGGTTACGTGAAGTAAGAAAGAGAAAAAAGTAAACTCAGAAGGCAAAGAGAGAAAGTAGAAAGAGCTAAGCAAGTAGAATACCAAGATATTTGAGCTACTAAAAAAGAACTGAAAAGTGTAAGTGAGCCAATTAGGAAAAAGGAAAGGTCTGGTGTTGGCACCCAAGAGCATCGGGCTGGCGCGCAAAACCCTTAACCGTAGGTTCCCTAACCACGTGATCTGGAAGCGAATTCCAGCGATCTATATCTCGGCGCGACAGACGAGTTTCCGTCCTAATACTATCAGACCGTGGTTTATGCAGTTTCAGTGGGTGACCGCGGAGATTAGGTAACGTAGCTGGACTAAATAGCCCTGACAAGTCCGGGCCAATCTTACCCGTCAAAATAGGATAAGTGAGAATCAGGTCCCCTCTTATCCTTTGGTAGTGAATTGAGTACATCCCCAAACTGAGCAAACGTTCAGGATATATCTGTCACGTAGACCCTGTACTAACCGAGTTCCCACTCGTAACACCCTCTCCAAGTCCAGTTTGTGTCGGTTAAGACATGGTGGACAAGCCTGGATACAATATTCCAGGTGGGGTCAGACGAACACCGAGAATAGCTTCATAAACAAACTGGCCGTTACGATTCCGAAAGAGCGGCGGATAAACCACATCATACGAAACCCTCGACAAGCATCCATCTTCCAATTGTCGCCAGAATGAAGTTCTGATGCGTGTATGACCCCTAAATCAACCTGCTGAGTGACAACAGGGAGTTCACCAACGCCGACAACATATCGGGTGGGAGGGTTAGCAGCTCG
>OX104063.1:224914343-224933006 GCA_944474145.2 Dicrocoelium dendriticum
ATTAAGCTTTGGTCACAGGTGCAAATTTGTACGTACAACGCGTCCTCCATGAACAGAACGCTCGAAATACCGGGATTCCTCACCAGCACACACCCAATCACCAAGTACAACTGTACTAGCCACCTGATGCTGAAAGCAGCTCTGCACCAATTACGTATTGAAATTCACTAGTGCACAAATTATTTGCTGGTGACACACTGCATCCGTAGAGGTGGGCTGTGGTAAGTAGCAGGCAGATTCGAGACATATACCGAAAAAAAGACTAAATCAACTCACCTTTGAAAAACAGCTCCTTTTCAGGCTGCAAGTTCAATATCGGAATCTTCTTATCGGACATTGTCACAAAGCGAACTGGACGAATTAACACCAACTATGGATCAGGTGCTCACACCGTCGCCCATAAAATGCATCCACGGACCAATGAACTGTAAAGCAGTTGAACTTGATACCACTCAGCATGACGGCCAATCAGGGCATCCGCGATTTTCCATTCTGTGTGTGGACGTACTCACATGGCGAAGTTTACTCACTTGGTTAGTGCTGGATGATATGTTTCAGACAAAATAGCTGAGTCTTAACTTGTCCTGCCAAATGTTCGGTGAGCGATTTTTAAGGAATATTGAAAAAACTGAAGAGGTAAACAGTTCTAAGTTCAAGTGGGACTGGGACAGTAGGACAAATTCACACGGGTGTTTTCCTTCCGTGGCAAGGCCTTTATCCAGGGTAATATTCCTCCGAGTTAACCGTAATCTGAGCGAGTGAATTCAGTACGATCGAATCACATCAGGGTCTACCAATTAGTATCCACGCGACCTGGTCACGCGAAGTAAGAAATAGAAGTACGAAAGTATTAAAAGCGTTAAGATCCAAAACTGTGGGCTTGTCGATCAAACTTTTGTCCGCATTACTTTTATACCTACGGTTGTATGCAAAGTGAAAGTTTCTGCCTTAGGATTTTTTCAGCTCAACTGGTGTGGTTGGGTGCCGTTTGTTTTCCTGAGTAGTCCCGTAGGTTGTGTGTGCTATACGAAGTTCTGTATTAGCTATGCGATCTTAGAACACAGCTAGTTTGACTGTCAAAAAAACAGCTTCTCGGAGGGTATTTCATGTGCTGCAAACATGCAACTAGAAGGAATACCGTCTACAATCCAGCCGGCTGTATGGTTGTGCCAGTTTGAGACGATGTCGTCTCAGTCTGATTTTATGCCTGAGCGCAAACAGATGATAGCAAGAATGATTAACGTTTCTTAAAATCTTAAGCCACAAACAACGACAGTATCTACTGAAAACTCCCAGGATATATTTTGGGTGTTTGTACGGCAAACGGTGTATACCTATCACGTTTGTGATAGTCCGATGTTGTACGATCAACAATACAGGAGGTCCAGTTTTAACAATGCTGCAGATAATGGTCGGCAAGCTTTTGATATGAATCATTTGGTATCATTGTGTTAAAGTGGTGATAACTCTGGTCTGAATATCTGTAGGTTATATATATAGATATACACATATATATATGCTCGATTTAAAAAGCAGCTGCGCCCATGAAAAATACAGTTCACTATTTATATAGTGCAAAACTTTATGAGTGCAGACATTCAGTAGCAGAAGCTGAAATGCACACCGCTACTGGAAATAAATTGCCCATTTACAATGTTTCTACTACCGTGCATACGCCTCAAAATAGCTGTCATCTACCTGATCGGCAGCAAGCAATTTCTTCACTCTCCCTTATTTCTTCTATTACTGGGGATCACATGGCCTGCTCCAATGGTTGCAAGTGAGAATGTTGATTGGAATGGAAAGAGGAATCCACGTTATTACGTTAATAAAACCGCGCATTTTAACAATGACACTTAAAAAGGATGAAAGTTTCCAATTTGTCTACGTGTAAAAAGTCTAAGCTCTTTAGAAGGTCGGAACAAATGTGTCTAACGAGTAAATTTGCTTTAGATTTTCAGTTTCCGTGATAACAGCCGGTTTGTGCAATCAAATGTAACAGAATAATAGCATAATAACTAAAATGAGAGGTACGAAAATCAATTTACTTCAATTTTCAACTTCTATATGAAAGTGAGAGCTTAAAGGTACGCTTAGCAGTGTAAAAAGGTAGACGCAACATGAAAGCAAACAGCAAAGAAAACGAACAGGTTGAGTAAGGATAAAGCCGTAACTTTAATACAATGCAGCGATGTATGCGGTCGTCTGGCAGTTTGATAGCCCTACAGACTTGAGGCGATCGGCGTAAATTTGGCTACTGGAAATGATTAGGCTCAGTGTTGCGTTATTGCAGATCATAAACAGACGGGTAATCGAACCCGCAGCACTTAGCACATGGCATTCCACTCGTATTGCATTCCATACGGATGCATTCGCTTTTACTCTCGGTCGCCGGTGCGAGAGGGATTGGCTAATCCATCCTAAAAGAGGATCACCAATGCGGCAACACTGAATTGTAGCTAGAAGGGTATGATAGTACAACCAATCGAACGCATTTGAGAAGTCAAGATAAACGGCGTCCACTCCTACACCAACTTCCGTTGCTTCGATCCAACTGCACCTTGAAAATTACAGGTTGGTAGCACACAAACGTTTCCGACTGAAAAGATGTACTGAAATGATGTACTCTTGCATGATGTAGGCAAGTTTTTTCCAGGCAAGGCATACATACATCAGCAATGAATATTGAAGGAACTGGAAGAAGGGTCACTGAAGCTAGTTAGCTAGATCGGAACGAATAGCTTTGTAAATTGGAATTATCATCACACGTTATCATGCCGTAGAAATGTGTCCCTCCTCCAATCTGTGCTGGAGAAATCGGGACAAATATTCAGGCAATTTCTTGGTTGTAGCCACAAGCCCATTCCGGCAAATTCCCCTAATCCCAAGAGGGTTGTGTGGGCTTATGAATAACAGTTTTCTAATCATAGCGTCTACCGTGAAGTTGATATGATTACTTCTTTTTGATGGCACAGTACATTTCACTGCGTCAGGATACCACGAAACACATTGACAAGTTGGCGCATCCTGCTGCAGTTGCTGCAATTGCTGGTAAAGTGAACCCATCACTTCTTTGGGGATGAAAGGATGTGAAGCGGCACTTCGCACTCATTCACCTATCGTCGAATACTTAGTGTAATAGTAGTGCAATTGTTTGCGCGGTGGGCGGCGTACGTTATCCTCGATATTTCATCCACTGCAGCATGACCTTGATCAATATTCCCTAGCACAACCTATGGTCTTGTCCTACTTCACAAAGCCTTTTACCGTCAAATCGATCTTTTAGAATTGATGTCAAGCTCGTGACAGAAAAATCTCATTGATTTTCGTGAAATTGCACAGGTACACAGTACGTTTTATCTCTTCAGGCGGTATATTACACATGATAACATATTTTAGGTGGTAAAAAGCATCCCCTCATCTGTCTTGAAACTGGTCAGTGTAACTACGCGTTCGAGGTCTCGCATATACGATTTGGCTTTTAGTTGAACTTTTAACGAGTAATTTTCACTGTAATGTTTTTGCCACACCAGTTTGTGATGTATCGAGTACAACACAGTCTTTTCAACCACAAAAGAGTAAGGTGCACCCTGCTGCACCTATATCCGTATGACACCGCGACTGAAAAAGCAATGTACTTTGTGAATGTGTTTGAGCGTTTCCAGTGGCATACAAATCACATTAACGCAGGTTGCTGAATGTACCACTGGAGTGTTCTAGTCTAGGTACTATACCAATTGTGATTGCAATTGACCTTCACTTTTTGAAACTAAAAAGAACTTTTGGACCAAACCTATTTACTAATTTTTGTTACAAAACGACTATCAGGTTCGCTAAATTTAAGCAAACTGGAGGACCTCAATCCTAAGTCTAGAACACAGGGGTAATCGGAATCTCCACCTCATGAAGCCCGAATACTACGCCTTATATGTGGCATCTATTTGACAGGATATTACACTTGGACCTTGAAAACGTCATCTACCACATTTCGGCCCATGTTGCAATGTTTTTAAGACAAGGAATATTGCGGCTATCTATTCATCACCGTCATCTGTGTCATTGGAGGACAAATACGAGAGAGGGCGCAGGTGGAGTGGTTCAGCTTTGATATGGGCAAGGCATTTGCATATCTGTTCGTTGATGTTCATGTTGCAAGGGTGAACTGCTTTGAAATATCATCACATTTCTAAATTTCCGAATAGATCTCAAGGTATTTTGGTTTTTAACGAAAATATAGTTGAGACTTCTGCAGTGAAAACTGAACGGGATCGGGCTTGCGAAGCATAGCGATAGTGTCTGCTCCCTTTCATAACTTAACTAACAAATATATTTCGCGCTCTAAGAATGGAATTCACATCGTTGTTCAGCTTGATATTGGCCATTACATTGAGGTAAACGGCAGTATCCCGCCTCTATATCTCTGGGTAATCTCGAATGCTGCAGTGTTTTATTAGTTTTGAATTGTTGTGAACAAGTTTACACTCCCTACTTCTGGTAGCAACAGCTTTAGTATCCGTGCACTTGACATTTTAAACTTTTTATGCGCTTGCATCCTTCGGAGTGTGATGTATGGTTTTATGGTTACATCGCTCCGCCTGGAGATAGATAACAATTGTTTTCACCTATCGCCAGTGAACACTTTTTTTGAACCTTGATGTGGGTAATCGTCATACTTGAAAGCCATTTCGGAAGGGCAATTTGTCGCGTCTACTTCTTTGGATAACCTCAGACTATCGCGCATTTTGAAAATGCAATGCCCAAATTCTGTGTTTTGGCTCTAATTTTACCGGAACGGTGATATATATATATATATATATATATATATATATATATATATATATATACTGATGAGTCAAATACACTAGTTTTGCATTTTGTTCTTCTAACTGTTTCTTCCATATCTTTATTTTATCTGACAGTGAAGATATACGTTTAACAAGACCAACTAATTTTTTAATAGGTGGTCTTCCAGATTCGTTTGTCTTACTAAACAGTGCAACACAGTACTTGGCCGTCTTGCGATCCGAAAATCGTTCACCTTGGGTTACCTATGAATTCTTCATTTTATCGGACCCCCTACAAGTGGAGTGTGGTGTGCCGCAAGACTCGGTTCTAGGTCCACGTTTGTTTTTGGTGTTTATAAATGACCTTGCACAGGGAATCGCTTCAAACTTCCTAATGTTTGCCGACGATATCAAGATCTGGCGCAGGATCAAGGCGATCACCGACCAACATGTGCTTCAGAGTGATTTAGATACGGTGTATCAATGGTCGACCCAAAACGTGTTGCATTTCAACGTCAGTAAATGCAAGGTGCTTTCCATCCGACATCAGAGCAACTACTCATACCGACTCGGAACGGATGTACTGCAACAGTCAACTCTAGAACGTGACTTGGGTGTCCTGGTTCAAGATGACTTGGGTTGCTCCAGGCAATCCGAAAAGGCCTCGAAGACCGGGAACCAACACGTCGGGCTGTTGAGGCGGGCGCTTGGACAAATAAACTCCTCCATATTTCGACAAATGCTCAGTGCGTATGTTCGCCCCTATGTCGAATATGCAAATCCGAAACCGGATGCCGCCAACCATGTCGAATATGCAATTCAAGCCTGGGATCCATGGCTGAAACACGACCTTAATGCACTGGAGCAGCCACAACGCCGGGCATCTAAAAACGTAATTGGAATGCGCAGTCTTTCCTACCAGGTGAGGCTGCGACGACTGGGATTGTTCAGTGGAAGCTATCGCAGACTACGAGGCGACCTGATTATGGCATACTTGATTCTGCGAGACCCACATCATGTGTGCTGCCCTTTACTGCAACTCAGCAGCAACACAAACCTGAGGGGCCACTCATTAAAACTCGCAGAACAATACAGTCGTCTGGAGTGCCGCAGAAATTTCTTTTCCATTCGTGTCTGTCACCCATGGAATGCTCTCCCAGAATCGGTCGTCTCTGCACCGACACTAACAGTATTCAAAAGACAGTTGGACGATGCACTCATCCACTTACACTTTGTTACTTAACACTATGTCTCCATTCTACTCCTGGAGTCTACCAAGCAATTATTTGTTGTTAACTGTGGATGCTGTGAATCTAAGAGGATCGCAGGACTGCAGTGAAGCAAACGATAAGTCCTTATTTTCGTATCTGAATTATTAACTATTTTACTATCCTTATCATCGTTATTGTTATGTTGATATCCCTTGCAACTACCCAACGGGACTTGTAAAGCAACGCTTCTTAACCCGTCTAAATTCATTGTTCATTGTTCATAATCACCCAGCTATATTTTTGTGGCTTCCATTAACTTACCAGGTGCATGAATTCTACTCCTTCTGCCCTCTGGACTACCACTTACTTCAGGTTCAAATATACACGTTAGTACTGATAGATGGTTTGTGGACCGCGCCAAAGCAAACCATGATTGATTGATGAAACGGTGCGCTACGTCACATTCAATAATTATTGTGTGCCGGGCGATAATTTCACTTAATAATCTTAGTTTCAATCTGTTGTTTCTCTTGTTCATATAATCTGCTATTACTTGTAATTTCATTGCTCAGGAAGGAACGCAATTGTTACCGAAACATGTATATTATCCCGTATCACAGGCGCAGTAATATACCAAAATCTCCGGTACCTTAATACCAGTGCACCAGCAAAAATCCCACTCTGTAATCTACAAGATACTTAGCGACAATAGCTACATGCACTGCTTGGGCATCATGCATATATCTGCCTCTCCTCGCCGGCAGCGTGTCCCATATTAGCTACTGGACGTATTTTAAAATTATCTGTTCATAGCGTGTCCGTGTACGACAATCGGCCTTCTACACTATAATATCTATGTAAGAACACAATTACCTAGCAAGTAGTATAAAAGAAAGCACATGGTTCAAACCGTTGCATCAGCACAGTCACAACCGCTACCCCTTCATCTCTATAATTGCGGATCGGCTGCAATAGTGTTTATCCATCTGTTTGGCTGCCTTTTGTTTGCTGCTAGCCATTTCTAGGTCATTCAATGGATGCTGTCACCCTTCTAGAAAATCATTCTGTGGCAGCGGCTGATGCAGACTCGAAATTCGCAAATACACCATTGTGGTGCCAGCCTTGGTGTACACGGATCTTTCGACTTTCTATGCACAGCATGCCACAAATTGGTGCTTCTGGATGACATCTACTCACTGTATTAGACATTATGTCCAATTCTTACATAGCCCGAACGGTTGGATTTATCTCTGGACTTTTTCTCCAGATCACTTATAAAAATACCACTCGCTTGGAGTTACTTTTGAAATCATTATGCAAAACGTCTAGTCGGAAATCGTTTCTGTTCCCGCGATATGGTTTATCTAGTTGGCTATTGAAGACAGATTCTCTTGCCTGTGTTAAACCTAACCGTGTAATGGGGCATTAAGAGTCCGTTGTCTCAGACAGTGTTGTTGTCCTTTTTGTGGCCTGAACAAATAGTGTCGACCCTTTCTATCATATAAACAACACTCATCAAGGCTTTGCTGTAAACAACAAGAGGACAACTAGCATTCCAATGGTTCACCGTCGCCTATGTTGTGTAGAAAACTGCAGTAAAGTGCTTAAGATCAGTATTACCTGTTCTAGCTGCATTAGATCGTACTGTCTGCAATGTGCAGGCAAATCCATCTAAGAAGTGCGACAGACAAACCAAGTTGCTGACACAATTTGTTTTTGCCCAACATGTCAAGTCATCCCAGTTGTCAACCGTTTATCATTGCTCATGAAAAAATGCGATAGGATGACTGAAATCATCGCGCAATTTGTAAATACTAAGATCGCTCCCTCGGAGGTAAATATGGTCATGAAAATACCTCACCATGTCAAAATTAGCTCTGAGTCTAAACCGAAGAAAAGAACTAGACGCTCCAACCGCACTGCAGCGTCTGTGACTCTAAACCCACTGGGTCACCTCACTCCCATATACGGGCAAGCCTCAAACATGCCTGCTTCCACTTCTTTAACCATAGCCGCTTCACTTGGAGATTCAGCCATGACACCGACAGCTCAGAGCCGAAGGCAATCCGGTGCAGATAACAAGCAGGTAACGTACGAAGCGATTTCCTCGAGAAACACACCGGGAGGGACACACATAGGTCCATCTGCAGTACCGAGCACGCGCGGCGCAAAGCAGCTTTCACCGTCCAATCCAGTGGTGTCCTCCAGACAACCTGAATTGCCGGCAAAAAGTATAAAGCCAACACTCGCTAGACAAAACCATGCTGCGTTAACTCTCGTGTGCACCAATGTTCCCGAATCCAAATCTGGCACAATAAAAAGCAAGTTGCAAGACGATCGCAACCAGTGGAGTTCCATCTGCGTGGCGATTTGCATTCGGGTTGAGCCTGCAATGTTGCGACGCGTGGCGCGTCACCCGACCTCAGTGCAATCTGGTGAACCTCGAATTCTTCGAGTAACACTAAACTCAGCAGATGAGACAGAGGCTGTCCTGCTCTCAGCAGTTAGTCTTCGCAACTCACCAAGCGGAGTACGCATATTACCTGATCTACCTTGGAAAGATAGCGCAAAAGAAGCAAAGGAGCAACGCGGTATTGCTACTAGGGATAGCAAGAAAACAATACTTGTTCATGGTGTTCCTGAGCTTCTGCATTCAGCTGATCACGATGCGCAAACACATTATCGCGAGCAGTGGTGCTGCATCCGCGAAGCACTCTCTGTTGACAATGTTATTGTCAAATCCCTGACAACAGTTCCGTCATCACCTAACTACAAGGGCTGTGGTCCAAGGCTAATGAAAGCAATACTACACTCCGAGGGAATGACACAAGTTCTGTTGGATAGCTGGTTAAAGTTTCGAGCTAGGTTGCCAACAGAAATACGGCTAAAGGCAGCAGGCGAACGACCAAATGTCAGAAGCAATTCAATGGAACTTGCAAACGGAACAAATTCTTTATTTACACGGTCCTGCGGAGAGACCGACACAACAGCGCCCACGGCACACAGGAGGACCGAGCACAGCACCAGTGAAACGTCTGTTTAGGAACGCTCAATAATGTCATGCAACATGACTGAAATACATAAACCAAAAAACGATTAATTGCCGGCCACCTAACGGCCGGCTTAAAAACTAACACAAACTTGACATCTATCAATGAACTCCTAACAACAAAAGCCCTATCTTGCATGTATACAAACGCCCAAGGCCTTCTAAGCAAGTTGGCAGAACTTAGAGAACTCCATGCCTCACAACCGCGGGACCTCGTCATGATTACAGAGACATGGTTAAACCCTGAGATAACTGACTCTGAGATCAATTTACCAGGTATGTCACTGCTTCGGACCGATAGAACCGGAAGGGAGGGCGGTGTGATTCGTTATTATAATACAAACCTCCGATGTGAAGTCATCGATCACCTGGAAATCCGGACTCCCGATTCGCTTTGGTGCCGCCTTTGGTTGCGAAACAAGGACACATGTCTACCAGCCGTGATTTATCGCCCACCAAACTCAACTTCGGAAATGGACTCGAAACTGCACCACGTTTTCCAGTTTGCTTTGAACAAGTCCTACACCCACATTCTTATCGTGGGGGACTTTAACGTGCATGACATAGAAACGCCGGCAACCGAGGGTATGCAGTTTAAAGCTTGTTTGCAACAGCTTATTGCTAGCCACCCTCTTTACAACCACGTAAAATCTCCCACCAGATTTCGAACTTCTAACAAGCCGTCGATACTGGATCTTGTGCTAACTGACGAAGAACTCATGGTTGACGGGATAGTTACAAGCACACCACTGGGTCGTAGTGATCATGTCACTCTACTCTTTGAATATATATGCTATGCGGAGTACCCTGAAAAGGAGGAGGATAAAGTGTATACTGTCACGCACTACAGTGTGTTGTCCAAGCTTGTTAAGGATACATCTTGGACTTTCTTGACCGAATGCTTCCCAGGTGTTGCCTGGGAAACATTTACAAGGACGTTTAGTACACTGGTAGCGCGCGTATCAGAGCAGAAGTCCTTGTATCCCAAAAACAAGCGTAAGTCATTTCTGAGGAGCAGAACACGTAAATGTATGTCCCGGAGGGATTTGGCATGGCGAAATCACCAGGACTGCCGGAATGCCGAAACCTGGACTGCATAAGCGACACATCGTAACTTCTGTGTGAAACTGATCCGCGAAGACAAGGTCACTCACCAGCAGAAGTTAATGAAGCGATTCTGCACTAACCGCAAACTCCTGTACAGGCACGTTAACGGCCTTCGAAAGGTAAAGCGAGGGGTTCCAGCACTAGTCACGGCTGATGGGTGCACGCGGTCAGGAATGGAAGCAGCTGATCTCCTACAGCTTCATTACTCTCAAGCTTTCCAGCAGGTAACGAGCACAAACATTCTCCTCATTTCTATTACTCCACCATCGGGTTTAGAAAACATCACCTTCAATGCGGAAGCTGTGTTGAAGAAGTTGTTATACTTGCGTATCCACAGTTCTCTCGGAGCTGATAACACCCGACCAAAGGCTCTACAGGCAGTAGCTAGTGATCTAGCAGCACCACTGGCTGTTTTCTGTCAGCGATGTCTATAGGAAAACCGCATTCCACCAGTATGGAAGCGAGGGGTCATCACTCCTATCCATAAAGGAGGTAGCCGCACTGATCCTGTCAACTACCGTCCAATAACACTACTTCCCGTACTATCCAAAGTGATGGAATCAATCATCGCAGATGCGCTGATGAAGTATCTGGAAAGCCACAATTTAATAGCCCCAGAGCAACATGGCTTTCGTCAAAGACATTCGTGTAATACTAACCTATTAATTGCACGTAATAGCTGGACTGAAGCTGTTTATGATGGAGTAGGAGTCTTTGTCATCTACCTGGACTTTTCAGAAGCGTTTGATCGTTTAGACCATCGAATTCTGCTTCAAAAGCTTCGGAATTACGGCATTGGACACCTAATCCTGAGTTGGATTAGCAATTTTCTACAGGAACGACGGCTAGTGATGAGAGTCCGAGAATCATTTTTTCATGCAATCGATGTGGCGTGCGGAGTACCACAAGGCTCGGTTCTTGGACCTCGTCTATTCTTGGTGTTCATTAACGATTTGGCGAGATCAATTACTTCCGATTTCTTATTTTTCGTTAATGATATCGTATATGGCGAAAGATCAGAGGACCGGACGACCATGAACGGTTCCAGCACGATCTTAACACAATGTCGAACTGGTCAGTTCAAAACGCCCTACCGTTCAACGTAGACAAAAGTCGCGTCGTACAATTACGCCATAGTCATAACTACACCTATTCACTTGGGGCAAACGGATTGCGGAATAGCTCCCAGGAACATGATCTTAGTGTGATCGTACAGAGCGACCTCAACTGTTCAAAATAGGCTGAAGTTGCTGCGAAAAGGGTCAACCAGCATGTCGGCATGCTGCGAAGAGCATTCGGGAGATTTGACCCATCAATCTTCCCAATGATGTACAATTCCTACGTGCGCCCGCATCTTGAGTACGCTATACAAACTTGGCAACCTTGGTTGAAGCGTGACCTAGAAGCGGTAGAGGCAGCACAACGGAGAGCAACAAAAAATGTAAAGGGCCTGCGCTATCACTCTTACCACCGAAGGCTGAAGTTGCTGGGAATTTTCAGCGGACGTTATCGAAGGCTGCGCGGCGATCTCATATTAGCGTATCAGATACTGAGTGACCCCAACCACGTATGCCGCCATTTGCTGAAACTTAGCCACAACACGCAGCTTAGGGGTAACTGCTTAAAGTTGAAGGAACAATACAGCCGTCTAGAGTGTTGACGGAATCACTTTTCCCTTCGGGTTTGCCAACCCTGGTACGCACTCCCAGAATCAGTGGTATCCTCTCCTACCTTGGATGTTTTCAAAATACGACTAAATGTTTCTCTTAGCTCGAAGCGTTTTGTTACCTAAACTCCACTATTGTGGATTGCGCCAAGCATGTTTTCAACAGGATTTATGTATCAAATGGACCTAAGTGAGCGACCATGTTTTACTTTTCTCACTCTTTACCTCAATGATCACTGTACCCCAGTGTCTTTCTGAATGTTTACGCGCGATAACTTATTTTTTCATTTTACACTGATGTTAATTATCAGACTATTCATCTCGGCAGACGTTTGATAGATGACCCAGACATATTTTGATTTCATCATATTCACCGCAACCATCCTACGGGACGTGTCAAGCACTTGCTTTTATCCCGTGATAAATCATTGTTCATTGTTCATATACAATCGCCTTGTTGTTACTGCAATTTTTTAACTGGTATCTACAAACGAAGCGGACATTGTTCATTGCGGATTCAGTAACCACATTTGTCGATGGGAAATTGAAAGAAACTTCATGGGAAAAGGATATCCCCCAAGGAAACAATTTGCGTTCAGCGAAGCCAATCGTGTTTTTCGGATAATTGTTTGGACTGTGTATGATGGTTGTTTTGAACGGAACACTCTAACGTCGGCTGTCTATGTAGGCCAGTGGTCCCCAACCTTTTAGACGCCGTTACCCGCAGAGGGGGTTACCCACCAGACTTTTACCCCCAAAATTTCGAAAGACTACTACGTAATAACTATTGCACATTTCGCTCTAAAATTCAACAACAAATGTCATATGTAGTTTCACGTGCTCATGCAATTGAAGGAAACACCCCTTCTCACTACATAATTATACGACTTAAGTACGAGAAGTGATCGATATCCGGAATCTCCCTCGACAAATAAACGAAAGAAAACAGTACTTTTAATTCAAAATTATGTGCAAACAAGAGGCGATATACATCAATGAGACGGTTGGTATTGTTTGGTGGTAACAATTTCTGGTATATTTGGTGCAGTTTCGGCCAATGCACATCGCAAGTCGTGCTCCCAGTTCATTCGATTCCTTGCTTTTGTTTTCATTACCATCATTGTCGAAAATGCACATTCACATTTATAAGTTGTTGCAAATGGGATCAATATTCTCAATGCGCTTTCCGACAGTAATGGATACTCTTCACCTATCTTTGCCCAAAATGTTACTAGTTGCGTGCTTTGGAAATCTACCTTCAATCCGCTGTCCTCGCGCATTCCTAGGAATTGTACCTTGATTTCGAATTCAGTGTCTGGAAATATTCCTTCAGCTACCGTAAACGCTCTTAGCACCCAGGCACTTAATTGGCGAGTTTCTAAATCAGGAAAATATTTGCTGATGGAATTCATCACTGATGACAAGTGGCAAGATATTTCATTCATGAATGCGCATTTTTCATTTCTTTCAACGACCACCGTCGTTAGTGCTGGAAATATCGCCACGTCGTCAACATCAACCGAGCGCTGTTAAAGCTGCAGTTTGCGAAGGAAACCGGCTACTCTATCCTGAGCGACTAAAATGTTCATCATATTCCCTTGCAGGCTGAGGTTAAGCACATTGATTTCTCCAAAGAAATCCGCAAGATAAGCAAGTTTCGAAATAAACACGCTGTCCGTTATAATAACGTGTAACTCGTTTCACTTACCCTTATGCATCTCTTTTCTTCGAAGAAAGATTGCAATTTCCTCTCGAAGCTGAAGCACTCGGTGCAACACCCTGCCTCGTGACAACCAACGCACATCTGTGTGCAATAGTAGCACGTCGAATTTGCCTCCAAATTCATTGCACAACTCTTTGAAGATTCTTGTGTGGGTCGCACTACCGCGGATGACATTTACTATCTATACTACTTTGGTTAACACGTCAAGTAAAGCAGGTGGAAGAGTGCTCACTGCTAAAGCATAACGATGTATGATGCAGTGACTAAAGGTAACGTGCGGAGCAATATTTTTGACCAATGTTTGGAATCCGGAACGGACACCCAACATGGCTGGTGCTCCGTCTGTACAGACACCCACTAACTTCGACCACAGTAGCATGTTGACCTCGAGGAACTTCTTTACTATTCGGAAGACATCTTCGCCACGCGTAGTCGTGCTCAAGGATTCTGAGAACAAGTACTCTGCTTTGAAGCTATCACTTTTTAGGTACCGAACATACACAAGTACTTGGGAACAGGACGCTATTTCGGTCGACTCATCTAACTGGATTGCAAAGAAGGGACTTGATCTTATTTCGTTGAGCACCGTGTTCAAAATTTGTTTGCTCATGTCCTTCATACGACTTTTGATGGTGTTGTTCGAAAGTGATATCATATTAATCTTCTCCGCATGATGTTCTCCAAGAACGAGCTTAACCGCATCCATTATGCAAGGTTTGATGAGGTCCTCTCCTATGGTATGCGGCTTCGTGTTTTTGGCGATTCGAAGCGCAATGCGATACGAAGCTTCAAGGCCAGCCTCATTTGCCTGAGAAAAGGAGCTCGATGTATCCAGGCGCGAAAGTTTTAGTGCAGCTTCTTTCCTTCTAAAGAATGTAATATCTTTTCCTATCAAATGGGCATGGCTTCGTTCGAAGTGCTCTTTCAATTTACCAGGTTTCATACTCTCCGCCGTGAGCACTTTGTTGCACAAAACGCGTTGCGGTTTCTCAACATTTTTATCAGCGAAGTTAGTGAAGCCCCACTGCAGAAATGCTTCCTTGTAGGACCGCTTATTCTGGAACACGTATTCCCTGCAAACAATTAAGTAGGTAGATGTTATAGATATATATCATTTATAGAAATTATTCTCGTTATTCCATGCAGGTAACATTATCGCAAACGTTCGCAGACAAATATATTTTTGTCGGCATCAAAGCCACTGAATGAAAATGCTCACCTGCCATGACTTCTCGTCAGAAACAACTGCTCATGAAAGTGATCAACATAACACCTAATAGTCACTGGCGTCCAATCTGCTGATTCTATGTTGGCTGTGACCCCAATTGTATCGTTTCTCTGTCCTTTCAAACGCCTACCGTTATCCCGATTCAGGCGCTCTCTTGACCCCATCGTGTCTGATTCCTAATCAAACATGAACATGTGTTTCATTCCTCCGTTCCACGTTATTCCTCGACATTTTCAAGACACCATTCTGTATCCATACCTTGTGAACACTAATCACCCTTTCTCGCCGTTCCTACTGTCAAACATTCACCTGTGAACATAACTGGTACTTTGACCAGTGCTGAAACGATAGTTTGCTATCCACCCCGTTATTCGACCCGGTGAACAACTGGCTTATTCGAAAACACGGCAGCAGTTGGGGCAGTCGACAAAGGCGCCATGCCGTAGTACCTGCATTGACTGATGGTTAACTAAAAATACTGAACTAGTTGCGATGTGTGATTTCGTTATTAAGCTTATTTCGCGACTGATTTGTGACCAAATCCAATTATCGGTATTTACCCCTCGGAAAATGCCATTTTACCCCCTTGGGGGTAATTACCCCCAGGTTGGGAAACCCTGATGTAGGCGAACAGATTTCAGTTTCCCCCCAAAACTTAAGACCTATTCATTTAAAACGGGATTTATCGTGCATTGAAAAACTGCAACCTGATTAATTTTTAGAAATCTATTTTGTATCAAAACTCCCGGAAAATCTATTTGAACACCTAACATCCCCCATCAATTTGTGGTCTATGTATTGCAAACGGATGTAGTCCACAGTGAAGCAGGTAAACATGCGCAGGCGGTTGATCAATCCGATTTCTATTTGCTAGTATTAGTAACTATAATAATCTGTTAAATCGTTTTGTATGGTACCACCCCACCCTTACAACCTTAATATTTCTGCACTTTAACGCAATCGATCTAACGATGCCCATTTTATTTGGTCAGCATTTCCAGCTTTCGAATATGTGATTTCTTTAATTACCAGTCTGTTACGTTTGTGCTATGTTGCACGTCATAACTCATTTTTCCCGTTTTTTATATGCAGATAAGTGCATTCCTGTGGGCCAAGGTAAAGATACATTAATGTAAAACGTTATCCAGTAAATGCAATAGCCCCATCTGATGTCTGAGAGCACAGAGTAGTCAGTATTTTTATCTAATGAATGTTGCTGAATTCGGTTTACAGCGGCCGGCAGAGCACGGGGCAAATACTACTCTGTTCCGCTTCGCGTCACTAAGGCGTGTTCCTTAGTTAAACGAACCAGAAGCGCTGGCGTCAAATCCAGGCCCCGGAGACACGTTGGTGGGTGACAGATTGTTGACGGACTTGAAGCGTGGGACAAATAGTACACTGCATCCAAAGAAATGGTTATTAGCCAACTCCGCTAATTTCGCGCTATTAGCTCGAAATTTTCGCATGTTTCCCACAGTCATATCTCTTATTTGGATGAGCTTGTCACACACTGCTGCAACTTCACCATTTATGCACCGGTTAGACTATGTGCCGTGCCCTGAAGTAATTCACTGTACTGCATGCCGCTGCTGTTACATCGTTCAGATGGCTTATCCACATTCGTCAAGATGATGCGACCAGAATTGCAAGTGTAAATTGTTGGAAATGGGATGCAGGACAAGAAAACGCTGGCACATGAATCCAACGTCATGAGGATATATTTCCCGTGATATTACCACAAGAGTATTCTCTTTCGAATGTCACGGCGGCAGATTATGTGCAGAATTGTATTCATTCGAAAATCCCTTTGCTTATTTGTACAAAAGCTGCAAGGATACTGGATTCAAAACGTCTAAATCATATAATTAAATGCCTGTTGATATCCCCATTGATTTTATCGGTATGTGTGGGTACAAAAAGCATCAGTGAGTCTCTCCGCTTATTAATACTGGCAAGCCGTCTAAGTGGTGCGGAACAGGATGTGTTAGCTTTGCAGTATGTCAGATTTCATTATTTTGGTTCCCGTTTTACGATACCAATCCACCCGGCAGTTCCGGATACGCACGACGTACGACATTACTGGACTCTGGTTGTTGTCGTAGTATTGAGCCTGTGCAGAAACATAATCGGTACTCCACACTCCGTTATTTACCTGGTTTGAATGCACCAAGTACCAACATCGACAAGGTGTTTACAAACCTGTTGCCTTCGTCTCCACTATACACCTGTTCCATAAGACTGCTGACGCCTGATATGGGTAGGTATAGGTTACTGTTGTGGAACTGCCGGATGAGAGAAATATCAAGCAGGTTTTATTAAGATTCATCCCATTCAGCCCTGCGTGTGCCAGTTCACCTATTCTCTCAGCTTTATATTAGTGTGTGGTTGGCACGCACCCGTCACATATCGGTCCATTACGGACCGTTTTTCGCATTCCATCTTCATGATATTATCGCTACGCGGTTTAATATTCTGAGTGTTATTAGGATTGTTGAAGCAACTGCGGGAGCGATGGCATGCGTCATTTTTGATATGGTCCGGTCACACTTGATCCAGTCGAATTTGTGTCACTGACTCCTGATGGAGTAAATGCACACCTGAAGATAGCATTGCTCGCAAGTTGGATACATCACTACATCAGTCAAGCACAGACAACGGTGTGGGTCACTCTACCGCCAGACGACTGCTAAATGAAGACATCCTCAGTCATGCGGAATCATTGCAGTCTGCCTCACACCGTTTTTGCTGACGCACCTCGGAAGCCCAACCGCCCCTCCCAACATTCGGCTGAACGCCAACGGAATAATAACAGACGGCGTTGGATACACCGCTAGTGAGTCGATCAACGGTTTATTCTAACTGCGAGATTCGTTTCACACCCAAATGCATTCTAGCCAACTAGCGTGCAGCGGGCTTAAGAACGGTTGTGTCCTTTCTTGTACCATCCTATGAGGTATGGAGTTCATGGCTGAGTTTAGGAATTTGGTTCTTTGTCCAACACAGCTTGTGAATGTTCCAATAATTCCCAGAGTGTGATGGCGACAATTGCTTTCTGTTAATCTTATGTAGTAGTAGTCCGGTAATTACCCTGCCATAAACGTCAATTATCTTGCATAATTAACGACTGTTCTGTGTTCTTGTAAGCAAACGCATTGTCTCTCTAACAGCATACCTCGTTTCCAAGCCACTACAGTCCTGGTTTAGCGCCGTGCTAGACACGCACGCAATGACGAAGGTGGAATGCGCGACTGTGAGCAGTGACGTCCCACACCGCATGCAAAACATTAGTGAGAACAGATAACCCACGCCCTCGGCAAATACACCACATTCACCTTAAGGTAAAAAACGAAACTAGAAGAGAAAAGCTTGGTTAAAAGTTCACCAGTGTTTTGTGCTCAGCACTTGAGGCAAGTTGTCTGCGGTTGAAATTGTTACGTGAAAGTACATGGTTCGTCTGTCATACGCACTTTATATCTCTGCTATAATTGTCCGTTTGTCAAACTGTTGGTGACATCGCCTTGGAACAATTCAGCAAGCTGGGACGTGATATGCTTCAATTAAATGTTTTCTGTATATATGGTGACCTCTGAACTATCTGCAGTGCTCGCTGGACCGCTGTTAATCGGTCATCATCGCTATAACACAGGTGGACTGCCACAACGCAGTGTGAGCATTCTGATTTGGGTAGCAACCACAGGTTTGTTAAATGAGCCCACTGCTAGAGAGGTGAGTTGGTGTCCTCGAAAATCCCTCATGAATAATCCTCCCGCTATGATCATTACTCGTAGCGCGAATAAATTCGGTAGGAAATGCGAGCGCGCTGAGAGTAAAGCGAACGAGTTCATGTGCGCTTTATTGCACTGTGAACAGAAGAAGCGGTTAAATTGCTCAAGGC